>OZ014525.1:407500-1007500 GCA_963966055.1 Lathyrus aphaca | reverse complement strand
TAATTTTCAGATTATTTTTTGCATGGACTTCCATCATAACCTTCCCTCGTAAGATAAATAAATAATCTGAAAAGTTTCGTATCATTAGGAACAGTCCTCGATTTAATTTGACGCTTATACCGAAACAAGTATAAACTAGTGTATAATATATTATGATTTTTTGACAAAAACTTGCATTTATAAAAGTTTCATAGAATCAATTTTTCATATGATTTTTTGCATGGACTTCCTTCATAACCTTCCCTCATAAAATATATAAATGATCTGAAAAGTTTCATTTCATTTCGAGCAGTCCTCGATTTAATTTGATTTTTGTACCGAAACTAGTATAAACTAGTGTATAATATACTATAATATTTTGACCGAAACTTGCATTTCGAAAAGTTTTATAGAATCTAATTTTCATATGATTTTTTGCATGGACGTCCTTCATAACCTTCCCTCGTAACATATATAAAAGATCTGAAAAGTTTCGTATCATTTCGGATAATCCTCGTTTTAATTTGAATATTTGACCGAAACTTGTATAAACTAGTGTATAATATATTATGATTTTTTTGACCGAAATTAACATTTTGAAAAGATTCATAGAATCTAATTTTTAGATGATTTTTTGCATGGACTACCATCATAACCTTCCATCGTAAAATATAAAAATTATCTAACAAAGTTTCGTATCATTTCGAGCTGTCCACGATTTAATTTGATTTTTTGACTGAAACTAGTATAAACTAGTGTATAATATACTATAGTTTTTTGACTGAAACTTGCATTTTGAAAAGTTTTATAGAAGATAATTTTCAGATGATTTTTTGCATGAACTTCCATCATAACCTTCCCTCGTAACATATATAAATAATATGAAAAGTTTCGTATCATTTGGAATAGTCCTCGATTTAATTTCACTTTTTGACCGAAACTAGTATAAACTTGTGTATAATATATTATGATTTTTTTGACCGAAACTTGCATTTCGAAAAGTTTCATTGAATCAAATTTTCAGATGTTTTTTTTTGCATGGAATTCCATCATAACATTCCCTCGTAAAATATATAAATGATCTGAAAAGTTACGTATCATTTCGATCAGTCCTCGATTGAATTTCATTTTTTGCCCGTAACTAGTATAAACTAGTGTATAATATACTATAGTTTTTTGATCGAAACTTGCATTTCGAAAAGTTTCATAGAAGTTAATTTTCAGATGATTTTTTGCATGGACTTCCATCATAACCTTCCCTCATAAGATAAATAATTAATCTGAAAAGTTTCGTATCATTTGGAACAGTCCTCGATTTAATTTGACTCTTATACTGAAACAAGTATATATTAGTGTATAATATTTTATGATTTTTTGACCAAACCTTGCATTTATAAAAGTTTCATAGAATCAAATTTTCAGATAATGTTTTGCATGGAATTCCTTCATAACCTTCCCTCGTAAAATATATAAATGATCAAAAAAGTTTCATTTCATTTCGAGCAGCCCTCGATTTAATTTGATTTTTGTACCGAAACTAGTATAAACTAGTGTATAATATACTATAATTTTTTGACCGAAACTTGCATTTCGAAATTTTTTATAGAATCTAATTTTCATATGATTTTTGCATGGACGTCCTTCATAACCTTCCCTCGTACATATATAAAAGATTTGAAACGTTTTGTATCATTTCGGTTAATCCTCGATTTAATTTGAATATTTGACCGAAACTTGTATAAACTAGTGTATAATATATTATGATTTTTTAACCGAAATTTATATTTCGAAAAGATTCATAGAATCTAATTTTTAGATGATTTTTTGCATGCACTACCATCATAACCTTCCCTCGTAAAATATAAAAATTATCTAACAAAGTTTCGTATCATTTCGAGTTGTCCATGATTTAATTTGATTTTTTGACCGAAACTAGTATAGACTATTGTATAATATACTATAGTTTTTTTGACTTAAACTTGCATTTAGAAAAGTTTTATAGAAGAAAATTTTCAGATGATTTTTTGTATGGACTTCCATCATAACCTTCCCTCGTAACATATATAAATAATCTGAAAAGTTTCGTATCATTTTAAACTGTCCTCGATTTAATATGACTCTTATACCGAAACTAGTATAAACTAGTGTATAATATAATATGATTTTTTAACCAAAACTCGCATTTATAAAAGTTTCATAGAATCAAATTTTCAGATGATTTTTTGCATGGACTTCCTTCATAACCTTCCCTCGTAAAATATATAAATGATCTGAAAAGTTTCATTTCATTTCGAGCAGCCTTCGATTTAATTTGATTTTTGTACCAAAACTAGTATAAACAAGTGTATAATATACTATAATTTTTTGACCGAAACATGCATTTCGAAATGTTTTATAGAATCTAATTTTCATATAATTTTTTGCATGGACGTCCTTCATAACCTTCCCTCGTAACATATATTAAAGATCTGAAAAGTTTCGTATCATTTTGGTTAATCCTAGATTTAATTTGAATATTTGACCGAAACTTGTATAAACTAGTGTCTAATATTTATTATTTTTTGAACAAAATTTACATTTCGAAAATATTCATAGAATCTAATTTTTAGATGATTTTTTGCATGGACTACCATAATAACCTTTCCTCGTAAAATATAAAAATTTTCTACCAAAGTTTCGTATCATTTCGAGCTGTCCACGATTTAATTTGATTTTATGACCGAAACATGAATAAACTAGTGTATAATATACTATAGTTTTTTGACTGAAACTTGCATTTTGAAAAGTTTTATAGAAGATAATTTTCAGATGATTTTTTGCATGGACTTCCATCATAACCTTCCCTCGTAACATATATAAATAATCTTAAAAGTTTCGTATCATTTGGAACAGTCCTCTATTTAATTTGACTTTTTGACCGAAACTACTATAAACTAGTGTATAATATATTATGATTTTTTGACCGAAACTTGCATTACGAAAAGTTTAATTGAATCAAATTTTCAGATGTTTTTTTGCATGGACTTCCATCATATCCTTCTCTCGTAACATATATAAATAATCTGAAAAGTTTCGTATCATTTGGAACAGTCCTCGATATAATTTGACTTTTTGACCGAAACTAGTATAAACTAGTTTATAATATATTATGATTTTTTGACCGAAACTTGCATTTCGAAAAGTTTCATAGAATTATATTTTCAGTTGATTTTTTGCATGGACTTCCATCATAACCTTCCCTCGTAAAATATATAAATGATCAAAAAAGTTATGTATCATTTCGATCAGTCCTTGATTGAATTTCATTTTTTGATCGTAACTAGAATAAACTAGTGTATAATAATATACTATAGTTTTTTTGATCGAAACTTGCATTTCAAAAAGTTTCATAGAAGATAATTTTTAGATGATTTTATGCATGGACTTCCATCATAACCTTCCCTCGTAAGATAAATAAATAATCTGAAAAGTTTCGTATCGTTTGGAACAGTCCTTGATTTAATTTGACACTTATACCGAAACTAGTATAAAATAGTGTATAATATATTATGATTTTTTGACCAAAACTTGCATTTATAAAAGTTTCATAAAATCAAATTTTCAGATGATATTTTGCATGGACTTCCTTCATAACCTTCCATCGTAAAATATATAAATGATCTGAAAAGTTTCATTTCATTTCGAGCAGTCCTCGATTTAATTTGAATTTTTTACCGAAACTAGTATAAAATAGTGTATAATATACTATAATTTTTTGACCGAAATTTGCATTTCGAAAAGTTTTATAGAATCTAATTTTCATATGATTTTTTGCATGGACGTCTTTCATTACCATCCCTCGAATCATATATGAAAGATCTGAAAAGTTTCGTATCATTTAGGTTAATCCTCGATTTAATTTGAATATTTGACCGAAACTTGTATAAACTAGTGATTAATATATTATGATTTTTTAACCGAAATTTACATTTCGAAAAGATTCATAGAATATAATTTTTAGATGATTTTTTTGCATGGACTACCATCATAACCTTCCCTCGTAAAATATAAAAATCATCTGACAAAGTTTCGTATCATTTCGAGATGTCCATGATTTAATTTGATTTTTTGACCAAAACTAGTATAAACTAGTGTATAATATACTATAGTTTTTTGACCGAAACTTGCATTTTGAAAAGTTTTATAGAAGATAATTTTCAGATGATTTTTTGAATGGAATTCCATCATAACCCTCCCTCGTAAAATATATAAATAATCTGAAAAGTTTTACATCATTTGGAACAGTCCTCAATTTAGTTTCATTTTTTGACCGTAATTAGTATAAACTAGTGTATAATATACTACAGTTTTTTGATCGAAACTTGCATTTCGAAATGTTTCATAGAAGATAATATTCAGATGATTTTTGCATGGATTTCCATTATAACCTTCCCTCGTAAGATAAATAAATAATCTGAAAACTTTCGTATCATTAGGAACAGTCCTCGATTTAATTTGACGCTTATACCGAAACAAGTATAAACTAGTGTATAATATATTATGATTTTTTGACAAAAACTTGCATTTATAAAAGTTTCATAGAATCAATTTTTCATATGATTTTTTGCATGGACTTCTTTCATAACCTTCCCTCGTAAACTATATAAATGATCTGAAAAGTTTCATTTCATTTCGAGCAGTCCTCGATTTAATTTGATTTTTGTACCGAAACTAGTATAAACTAGTGTATAATATACTATAATATTTTGACCGAAACTTGCATTTCGAAATGTTTTATAGAATCTAATTTTCATATGATTTTTTGCATGGACGTCCCTCATAACCTTCCCTCGTAACATATATGAAAGATCTGAAAAGTTTCGTATCATTTCGGATAATCCTCGTTTTAATTTGAATATTTGACCGAAACTTGTATAAACTAGTGTATAATATATTATGATTTTTTTGACCGAAATTAACATTTTGAAAAGATTCATAGAATCTAATTTTTAGATGATTTTTTGCATGGACTACCATCATAACCTTCCATCGTAAAATATAAAATTTATCTAACAAAGTTTCGTATCATTTCGAGCTGTCCACGATTTAATTTGATTTTTTGACTGAAACTAGTATAAACTAGTGTATAATATACTATAGTTTTTTGACTGAAACTTGCATTTTGAAAAGTTTTATAGAAGATAATTTTCAGATGATTTTTTGCATGAACTTCCATCATAACCTTCCCTCGTAATATATATAAATAATATGAAAAGTTTCGTATCATTTGGAATAGTCCTCGATTTAATTTCACTTTTTGACCGAAACTAGTATAAACTTGTGTATAATATATTATGATTTTTTTGACCGAAACTTGCATTTCGAAAAGTTTCATTGAATCAAATTTTCAGATGTTTTTTTTGCATGGAATTCCATCATAACATTCCCTCGTAAAATATATAAATGATCTGAAAGTTACGTATCATTTCGATCAGTCCTCGATTGAATTTCATTTTTTGCCCGTAACTAGTATAAACTAGTGTATAATATACTATAGTTTTTTGATCGAAACTTGCATTTCGAAAAGTTTCATAGAAGTTAATTTTCAGATGATATTTTGCATGGACTTCCATCATAACCTTCCCTCATAAGATAAATAATTAATCTGAAAAGTTTCGTATCATTTGGAACAGTCCTCGATTTAATTTGACTCTTATACTGAAACAAGTATAAATTAGTGTATAATATTTTATGATTTTTTGACCAAACCTTGCATTTATAAAAGTTTCATAGAATCAAATTTTCAGATAATTTTTTGCATGGACTTCCTTCATAACCTTCCCTCGTAAAATATATAAATGATCAAAAACGTTTCATTTCCTTTCGAGCAGCCCTCGATTTAATTTGATTTTTGTACCGAAACTAGTATAAACTAGTGTATAATATACTATAATTTTTTGACCAAAACTTGCATTTCGATAAAGTTTTATAGAATCTAATTTTCATATGATTTTTGCATGGACGTCCTTCATAACCTTCCCTCGTACATATATAAAAGATCTGAAAAGTTTTGTATCATTTCGGTTAATCCTCGATTTAATTTGAATATTTGACCGAAACTTGTATAAACTAGTGTATAATATATTATGATTTTTTGACCGAAATTTATATTTCGAAAAGATTCATAGAATCTAATTTTTAGATGATTTTTTGCATGGACTACCATCATAACCTTCCATCGTAAAATATAAAAATTATCTAACAAAGTTTCTTATCATTTCGAGCTGTCCACGATTTAATTTGATTTTTTGACTGAAACTAGTATAAACTAGTGTATAATATACTATAGTTTTTTGACTGAAACTTGCATTTTGAAAAGTTTTATAGAAGATAATTTTCAGATGATTTTTTTGCATGAACTTCCATCATAACCTTCCCTCGTAACATATATAAATAATATGAAAAGTTTCGTATCATTTGGAATAGTCCTCGATTTAATTTCACTTTTTGACCGAAACTAGTATAAACTTGTGTATAATATATTATGATTTTTTGACCGAAACTTGCATTTCGAAAAGTTTCATTGAATCAAATTTTCAGATGTTTTTTTTTGCATGGAATTCCATCATAACATTCCCTCGTAAAATATATAAATGATCTGAAAAGTTACGTATCATTTCGATCAGTCCTCGATTGAATTTCATTTTTTGCCCGTAACTAGTATAAACTAGTGTATAATATACTATAGTTTTTTGATCGAAACTTGCATTTCGAAAAGTTTCATAGAAGTTAATTTTCAGATGATTTTTTGCATGGACTTCCATCATAACCTTCCCTCATAAGATAAATAATTAATCTGAAAAGTTTCGTATCATTTGGAACAGTCCTCGATTTAATTTGACTCTTATACTGAAACAATTATAAATTAGTGTATAATATTTTATGATTTTTTGACCAAACCTTGCATTTATAAAAGTTTCATAGAATCAAATTTTCAGATAATTTTTTGCATGGACTTCCTTCATAACCTTCCCTCGTAAAATATATAAATGATCAAAAATGTTTCATTTCATTTCGAGCAGCCCTCGATTTAATTTGATTATTGTACCGAAACTAGTATAAACTAGTGTATAATATACTATAATTTTTTTACCGAAACTTGCATTTCGAAAAGTTTTATAGAATCTAATTTTCATATGATTTTTGCATGGACGTACTTCATAACCTTCCCTCGTACATATATAAAAGATCTGAAAAGTTTTGTATCATTTCGGTTAATCCTCGATTTAATTTGAATATTTGACCGAAACTTGTATAAACTAGTGTATAATATATTATGATTTTTTGACCGAAATTTATATTTCGAAAAGATTCATAGAATCTAATTTTTAGATGATTTTTTGCATGCACTACCATCATAACCTTCCCTCGTAAAATATAAAAATTATCTAACAAAGTTTCGTATCATTTCGAGTTGTCCACGATTTAATTTGATTTTTTGACCGAAACTAGTATAAACTATTGTATAATATACTATAGTTTTTTGACTTAAACTTGCATTTAGAAAAGTTTTATAGAAGAAATTTTTCGGATGATTTTTTGTATGGACTTCCATCATAACCTTCCCTCGTAACATATATAAATAATCTGAAAAGTTTCGTATCATTTTAAACTGTCCTCGATTTAATATGACTCTTATACCGAAACTAGTATAAACTAGTGTATAATATAATATGATTTTTTAACCAAAACTCGCATTTATAAAAGTTTCATAGAATCAAATTTTCAGATGATTTTTTGCATGGACTTCCTTCATAACCTTCCCTCGTAAAATATATAAATGATCTGAAAAGTTTCATTTCATTTCGAGCAGCCTTCGATTTAATTTGATTTTTGTACCAAAACTAGTATAAACTAGTGTATAATATACTATAATTTTTTGACCGAAACATGCATTTCGAAATGTTTTATAGAATCTAATTTTCATATAATTTTTTGCATGGACGTCCTTCATAACCTTCCCTCGTAACATATATTAAAGATCTGAAAAGTTTCGTATCATTTTGGTTAATCCTAGATTTAATTTGAATATTTGACCGAAACTTGTATAAACTAGTGTCTAATATTTATTATTTTTTGAACAAAATTTACATTTCGAAAATATTCATAGAATCTAATTTTTAGATGATTTTTTGCATGGACTACCATAATAACCTTTCCTCGTAAAATATAAAACTTTTCTACCAAAGTTTCGTATCATTTCGAGCTGTCCACGATTTAATTTGATTTTATGACCGAAACTTGTATAAACTAGTGTATAATATACTATAGTTTTTTGACTGAAACTTTCATTTTGAAAAGTTTTATAGAAGATAATTTTCAGATGATTTTTTGCATGGACTTCCATCATAACCTTCCCTCGTAACATATATAAATAATCTTAAAAGTTTTGTATCATTTGGAACAGTCCTCTATTTAATTTGACTTTTTGACCGAAACTACTATAAACTAGTGTATAATATATTATGATTTTTTGACCGAAACTTGCATTTCGAAAAGTTTAATTGAATCAAATTTTCAGATGTTTTTTTGCATGGACTTCCATCATATCCTTCTCTCGTAACATATATAAATAATCTGAAAAGTTTCGTATCATTTGGAACAGTCCTCGATATAATTTGACTTTTTGACCGAAACTAGTATAAACTAGTGTATAATATATTATGATTTTTTGACCGAAGCTTGCATTTCGAAAAGTTTCATAGAATCATATTTTCAGTTGATTTTTTGCATGGACTTCCATCATAACCTTCCCTCGTAAAATATATAAATGATCAGAAAAGTTATGTATCATTTCGATCAGTCCTTGATTGAATTTCATTTTTTGACCCTAACTAGAATAAACTAGTGTATAATAATATACTATAGTTTTTTTGATCGAAACTTGCATTTCAAAAAGTTTCATAGAAGATAATTTTCAGATGATTTTATGCATGGACTTCCATCATAACCTTCCCTCGTAAGATAAATAAATAATCTGAAAAGTTTCGTATCGTTTGGAACAGTCCTCGATTTAATTTGACACTTATACCGAAACTAGTATAAAATAGTGTATAATATAATATGATTTTTTGACCAAAACTTGCATTTATAAAAGTTTCATAGAATCAAATTTTCAGATGATATTTTGCATGGACTTCCTTCATAACCTTCCCTCGTAAAATATATAAATGATCTGAAAAGTTTCATTTCATTTCATTACCGAAACTAGTATAAAATAGTGTATAATATACTATAATTTTTTGACCGAAATTTGCATTTCGAAAAGTTTTATAGAATCTAATTTTCATATGATTTTTTGCATGGACGTCTTTCATTACCATCCCTCGAATCATATATGAAAGATCTGAAAAGTTTCGTATCATTTAGGTTAATCCTCTATTTAATTTGAATATTTGACCGAAACTTGTATAAACTAGTGATTAATATATTATGATTTTTTAACCGAAATTTACATTTCGAAAAGATTCATAGAATATAATTTTTAGATGATTTTTTTGCATGGACTACCATCATAACCTTCCCTCGTAAAATATAAAAATCATCTGACAAAGTTTCGTATCATTTCGAGATGTCCACGATTTAATTTGATTTTTTGACCAAAACTAGTATAAACTAGTGTATAATATACTATAGTTTTTTGACCGAAACTTGCATTTTGAAAAGTTTTATAGAAGATGATTTTAAGAATGGACTTCCATCATAACCTTCCCTCGTAACATATATAAATAATCTGAAAAGTTTCGCATCATTTGGAACAGTCCTCGATTTAATTTCATTTTTTGACCATAACTAGTATAAAGTAGTGTTTAATATACTACAGTTTTTTGATCGAAACTTGCATTTCGAAATGTTTCATAGAAGATAATATTCAGATGAGTTTTTGCATGGACTTGCATCATAACCTTCACTCGTAAGACAAATAAATAAACTGAAAAGTTTTGTATCATTTGGAACAGTCCTCGATTTAATTTGACTCTTATACCGAAACTAGTATAAAATAGTGTATAATATATTATAATTTTTTGACCAAAACTTGCATTTATAAAAAGTTCATAGAATCAAATTTTCAGATGATATTTTGCATGAAATTCCTTCATAACCTTCCCTCGTAAAATATATAAATGATCTGAAAAGTTTCATTTCATTTCGAGCAGTCCTCGATTTAATTTTAATTTTGTACCAAAACTAGTATAAAATAGTGTATTATATACTATAATTTTTTGACCGAAACTTGCATTTCGAAAAGTTTTATAGAATCTAATTTTCATATGATTTTTTGCATGGATGTCCTTCATAACCTTCCCTCGTAACATATATGAAAGATCTGAAAAGTTTCGTATCATTTAGGTTAATCCTCGATTTAATTTGAATATTTGACCGAAACTTGTATAAACTAGTGATTAATATATTATGATTTTTTTACCGAAATTTACGTTTCGAAATGATTCATAGAATTTAATTTTTAGATGATTTTTTTTGCATGGACTACCATCATAAACTTCCCTTGTAAAATATAAAAATTATCTGACAAAGTTTCGTATCATTTCGAGCTGTCCACGATTTAATTTGATTTTTTGACCAAAACTAGTATAAACTAGTGTATAATATACTATAGTTTTTTGACCGAAACTTTCATTTTGAAAAGTTTTATAGAAGATAATTTTCAGATGATTTTCAGAATGGACTTCCATCATAACCTTCCCTCGTAACATATATAAATAATCTGAAAAGTTTCGCATCATTTGGAACAGTCCTCGATTTAATTCCATTTTTTGACCATAACTAGTATAAACTAGTGTATAATATACTACAGTTTTTTGATCGAAACTTGCATTTCGAAATGTTTCATAGAAGATAATATTCAGATGTTTTTTTGCTTGGACTTGCATCATAACCTTCCCTCGTAAGATAAATAAATAATCTGAAAAGTTTCGTATCATTTGGAACAGTCCTCGATTTAATTTGACTCTTATACCGAAACTAGTATAAACTAGTGTATAATATATTATGATTTTTTGACCAAAACTTGAATTTATAAAAGTTTCATAGAATCAAATTATCAGATGATTTATTGCATGGACTTCCTTCATAAGCTTCCCTCGTAAAATATATAAATGATCTGAAAAGTTTCATTTCATTTCGAGCAGTCCTCGATTTAATTTGATTTTTGTACCGAAACTAGTATAAAATAGTGTATAATATACTATAATTTTTTAATCGAAACTTGCATTTCGAAAAGTTGTGTAGAATCTAATTTTGATATGATTTTTTGCATGGACGTCCTTCATAACCTTCCCTCGTAACATATATAAAAGATCTGAAACTTTTCGTATAATTTCGGTTAATCCTCGATTTAATTTGAATATTTGACCGAAACTTGTATAAACTAGTGATTAATATATTATGATTTTTTGACAAAAATTTACCTTTCGAAAAGATTCATAGAATCTAATTTTTAGATGATTGTTTTTCATGGACTACCATCATAACCTTCCCTTGTAAAATATAAAAATTATCTGACAATGTTTCGTATCATTTCGAGCTGTCCATGATTTAATTTTATTTTTTGACCGAAACTAGTATAAACTAGTGTATAATATACTATTGTTTTTTGACCGAAACTTGCATTTTGAAAAGTTTTATAGAAGATAATTTTCAGATGATTTTTTGAATGGACTTCCATCATAACCTTCCCTCGTAACATATATAAATAATCTGAAAAGTTTCGCATCATTTGGAACAGTCCTCGATTTAATTTCATTTTTTGACCGTAACTAGTATAAACTAGTGTATAATATACTACAGTTTTTTGATCGAAACTTGCATTTAGAAATGTTTCATAGAAGATAATATTCAGATGATTTTTGTATGGACTTCCATCATAACCTTCACTCGTAATACAAATAAATAAACTGAAAAGTTTCGTATCATTTAGAACAGTCCTCGATTTAATTTGACTCTTATACCGAAACTAGTATAAAATAGTGTATAATATATTATAATTTTTTTACCAAAACTTGCATTTATAAAAAGTTCATAGAATCAAATTTTCAGATGATATTTTGCATGAAATTCCTTCATAACCTTCCCTCGTAAAATATATAAATGATCTGAATAGTTTCATATCATTTCGAGCAGTCCTCGATTTAATTTTAATTTTGTACCAAAACTAGTATAAAATAGTGTATTATATACTATAATTTTTTGACCGAAACTTGCATTTTCGAAAAGTTTTATAGAATCTAATTTTCATATGATTTTTTGCATGGACGTCCTTCATAACCTTCCCTCGTAACATATATGAAAGATCTGAAAAGTTTCGTATCATTTAGGTTAATCCTCGATTTAATTTGAATATTTGACCGAAATTTGTATAAACTAGTGATTAATATATTATGATTTTTTTACCGAAATTTACGTTTCGAAATGATTCATAGAATTTAATTTTTAGATGATTTTTTTGCATGGACTACCATCATAAACTTCCCTTGTAAAATATAAAAATTATCTGACAAAGTTTCGTATCATTTCGAGCTGTCCACGATTTAATTTGATTTTTTGACCAAAACTAGTATAAACTAGTGTATAATATACTATAGTTTTTTGACCGAAACTTTCATTTTGAAAAGTTTTATAGAAGATAATTTTCAGATGATTTTTAGAATGGACTTCCATCATAACCTTCCCTCGTAACATATATAAATAATCTGAAAAGTTTCGCATCATTTGGAACAGTCCTCGATTTAATTCCATTTTTTGACCATAACTAGTATAAACTAGTGTATAATATACTACAGTTTTTTGATCGAAACTTGCATTTCGAAATGTTTCATAGAAGATAATATTCAGATGTTTTTTTGCATGGACTTGCATCATAACCTTCCCTCGTAAGATAAATAAATAATCTGAAAAGTTTCGTATCATTTGGAACAGTCCTCGATTTAATTTGACTCTTATACCGAAACTAGTATAAACTAGTGTATAATATATTATGATTTTTTGACCAAAACTTGAATTTATAAAAGTTTCATAGAATCAAATTATCAGATGATTTATTGCATGGACTTCCTTCATAAGCTTCCCTCGTAAAATATATAAATGATCTGAAAAGTTTCATTTCATTTCGAGCAGTCCTCGATTTAATTTGATTTTTGTACCGAAACTAGTATAAAATAGTGTATAATATACTATAATTTTTTAATCGAAACTTGCATTTCGAAAAGTTGTGTAGAATCTAATTTTGATATGATTTTTTGCATGGACGTCCTTCATAACCTTCCCTCGTAACATATATAAATGATTTGAAACTTTTCGTATAATTTCGGTTAATCCTCGATTTAATTTGAATATTTGACCGAAACTTGTATAAACTAGTGATTAATATATTATGATTTTTTGACAGAAATTTACCTTTCGAAAAGATTCATAGAATCTAATTTTTAGATGATTGTTTTTCATGGACTACCATCACAACCTTCCCTTGTAAAATATAAAAATTATCTGACAATGTTTCGTATCATTTCGAGCTGTCCACGATTTAATTTGATTTTTTGACCGAAACTAGTATAAACTAGTGTATAATATACTATAGTTTTTTGACCGAAACTTGCATTTTGAAAAGTTTTATAGAAGATAATTTTCAGATGATTTTTTGAATGGACTTCCATCATAACCTTCCCTCGTAACATATATAAATAATCTGAAAAGTTTCGCATCATTTGGAACAGTCCTCGATTTAATTTCATTTTTTGACCGTAACTAGTATAAACTAGTGTATAATATACTACAGTTTTTTGATCGAAACTTGCATTTAGAAATGTTTCATAGAAGATAATATTCAGATGATTTTTGTATGGACTTCCATCATAACCTTCACTCGTAATACAAATAAATAAACTGAAAAGTTTCGTATCATTTGGAACAGTCCTCGATTTAATTTGACTCTTATACCGAAACTAGTATAAAATAGTGTATAATATATTATGATTTTTTTACCAAAACTTGCATTTATAAAAAGTTCATAGAATCAAATTTTCAGATGATATTTTGCATGAAATTCCTACATAACCTTCCCTCGTAAAATATATAAATGATCTGAAAATTTTCATTTCATTTCGAGCAGTCCTCGATTTAATTTTAATTTTGTACCAAAACTAGTATAAAATAGTGTATTATATACTATAATTTTTTGACCGAAACTTGCATTTCGAAAAGTTTTATAGAATCTAATTTTCATATGATTTTTTGCATGGACGTCCTTCATAACCTTCCCTCGTAACATATATGAAAGATCTGAAAAGTTTCGTATCATTTAGGTTAATCCTCGATTTAATTTGAATATTGGACCGAAACTTGTATAAACTAGTGATTAATATATTATGATTTTTTTACCGAAATTTACGTTTCGAAATGATTCATAGAATTTAATTTTTAGATGATTTTTTTGCATGGACTACCATCATAAACTTCCCTTGTAAAATATAAAAATTATCTGACAAAGTTTTGTATCATTTCGAGCTGTCCACGATTTAATTTGATTTTTTGACCAAAACTAGTATAAACTAGTGTATAATATACTATAGTTTTTTGACCGAAACTTTCATTTTGAAAAGTTTTATAGAAGATAATTTTCAGATGATTTTCAGAATGGACTTCCATCATAACCTTCCCTCGTAACATATATAAATAATCTGAAAAGTTTCGCATCATTTGGAACAGTCCTCGATTTAATTCCATTTTTTGACCATAACTAGTATAAACTAGTGTATAATATACTACAGTTTTTTGATCGAAACTTGCATTTCGAAATGTTTCATAGAAGATAATATTCAGATGTTTTTTTGCATGGACTTGCATCATAACCTTCCCTCGTAAGATAAATAAATAATCTGAAAAGTTTCGTATCATTTGGAACAGTCCTCGATTTAATTTGACTCTTATACCGAAACTAGTATAAACTAGTGTATAATATATTAAGATTTTTTGACCAAAACTTGAATTTATAAAAGTTTCATAGAATCAAATTTTCAGATGATTTATTGCATGGACTTCCTTCATAAGCTTCCCTCGTAAAATATATAAATGATCTGAAAAGTTTCATTTCATTTCGAGCAGTCCTCGATTTAATTTGATTTTTGTACCGAAACTAGTATAAAATAGTGTATAATATACTATAATTTTTTAATCGAAACTTGCATTTCGAAAAGTTGTGTAGAATCTAATTTTGATATGATTTTTTGCATGGACGTCCTTCATAACCTTCCCTCGTAACATATATAAAAGATCTGAAACTTTTCGTATAATTTCGGTTAATCCTCGAATTAATTTGAATATTTGACCGAAACTTGTATAAACTAGTGATTAATATATTATGATTTTTTGACAGAAATTTACCTTTCGAAAAGATTCATAGAATCTAATTTTTAGATGATTGTTTTTCATGGACTACCATCATAACCTTCCCTTGTAAAATATAAAAATTATCTGACAATGTTTCGTATCATTTCGAGCTGTCCACGATTTAATTTTATTTTTTGACCGAAACTAGTATAAACTAGTGTATAATATACTATAGTTTTTTGACCGAAACTTTCATTTTGAAAAGTTTTATAGAAGATAATTTTCAAATGATTTTCAGAATGGACTTCCATCATAACCTTCCCTCGTAACATATATAAATAATCTGAAAAGTTTCGCATCATTTGGAACAGTCCTCGATTTAATTCCATTTTTTGACCATAACTAGTATAAACTAGTGTATAATATACTACAGTTTTTTGATCGAAACTTGCATTTCGAAATGTTTCATAGAAGATATTATTCAGATGTTTTTTTGCATGGACTTGCATCATAACCTTCCCTCGTAACATAAATAAATAATCTGAAAAGTTTCGTATCATTTGGAACAGTCATCGATTTAATTTGACTCTTAGACCGAAACTAGTATAAACTAGTGTATAATATATTATGATTTTTTGACCAAAACATTCATTTATAAAAGTTTCATAGAATCAAATTTTCACATGATTTTTTGCATGGACTTCCTTCATAACCTTCCCTCGTAAAATATATAAATGATCAGAAAAGTTTCATTTCATTTCGAGCAGTCCTCGATTTAATTTGATTTTTGTACCGAAACTAGTATTAACTAGTGTATAATATATTATAAGTTTTTTTACCGAAACTAGTATAAACTAGTGTATAATATACTATAATTTTTTGATCGAAACTTGCATTTCAAAAAGTTTTATAGAATCTAATTTTCACATGATTTTTTGCATGGACGTCCTTCATAACCTTTCGTAACATATATAAAAGATATGAAACTTTTCGTATCATATCGGTTAATCCTCGATTTAATTTGAATATTTGACCGAAACTTGTATAAACTAGTGATTAATATATTATGATTTTTTGACAGAAATTTACCTTTCGAAAATATTCATAGAATCTAATTTTTAGATGATTTTTTTGCATGGACTACCATCATATCCTTCCCTCGTAAAATATAAAAATTATCTGACAATGTTTCGTATCATTTCGAGCTGTCCACGATTTAATTTGATTTTTTGACCGAAACTAGTATAAACTAGTGTATAATATACTATAGTTTTTTGACCGAAACTTGCTTTTTGAAAAGTTTTATAGAAGATAATTATTAGATGATTTTTTGAATGGACTTCCATCATAACCTTCCCTCGTAACATATATAAATAATCTGAAAAGTTTCGCATCATTTGGAACAGTCCTCGATTTAATTTCATTTTTTGACCGTAACTAGTATAAACTAGTGTATAATATACCACAATTTTTGGATCAAAACTTGCATTTCGAAATGTTTCATAGAAAATACTATTCATAAGATTTTTTGCATGCACTTGCAACATAACCTTCCCTCATAACATAAATAAATAAACTGAAAAGTTTCGTATCATTTGGAACAGTCCTCGATTTAATTTGACTCTTATACCGAAACTAGTATAAACTAGTGTTTAATATATTATGATTTTTTGACCAAAACTTGCATTTATAAAAGTTTCATAGAATCAAATTTTCAGATGGTTTATTGCATGGACTTCCTTCATAACCTTCCCTCGTAAAATATATAAATGATCTGAAAAGTTTCATTTCATTTCGAGCAGTCCTCGATTTAATTTGAATTTTTTACCGAAACTAGTATAAAGTAGTGTATAATATACTATAATTTTTTGACCGAAACTTGAATTTTGAAAAGTTTTATAGAATCTAATTTTCATGTGATTTTTTGCATGTACGTCCTTCATAACCTTCCCTCGTAACATATATGAAAGATCTGAAAAGTTTCATATCATTTCGGTTAATCCTCGATTTAATTTGAATATTTGACCGAAACTTGTATAAACTAGTGATTAATATATTATGATTTTTTTACTGAAATTTACATTTCGAAAAGATTCATAGAATATAATTTTTAGATGATTTTTTGCATGGACTACCATCATAACCTTTTCTATTAAAATATAAAAATTATCTGACAATGTTTCGTATCATTTCGAGCTGTCCACGATTTAATTTGATTTTTTGACCAAAACTAGTATAAACTAGTGTATAATACACTATAGTTTTTTGACCGAAACTTGCATTTTGAAAAGTTTTATAGAAGATAATTTTCAGATGATTTTCTGAATGGACTTCCATCATAACCTTCCCTCGTAACATATATAAATAATCTGAAAAGTTTCGCATCATTTAGAACAATCCTCGATTTAATTTCATTTTTTGACTGTAACTAGTATAAACTAGTGTATAATATATTATAGTTTTTTTATCGAAACTTGAATTTCGAAATGTTTCATAGAAGATAATATTCAGATGAATTTTTTGCATGGAATTGCATCATAACCTTCCCTCATAAGATAAATAAATAATCTGAAAAGTTTCGTATCATTTGGAACAGTCCTCGATTTAATTTGACTCTTATACCGAAACTAGTATAAACTAGTGTATAATATATTATGATTTTTTGACCAAAACTTGCATTTATAAAAGTTTCATAGAATCAAATTTTCAGATGATTTATTGCATGGACTTCCTTCATAACATTCCCTCGTAAAATATATAAATAATCTGAAAAGTTTCTTTTCATTTCGAGCAGTCCTAGATTTAATATGATTTTTGTAGCGAAACTAGTATAAAATAGTGTATAATATACTATAATTTTTTAATCGAAACTTGCATTTCGAAAAGTTTTGTAGAATCTAATTTTCATATTCTTTTTTGCATGGACGTCCTTCATAACCTTCCCTCGTAACATATATAAAAGATCTGAAAAGCTTCGTATCATTTTGGTTAATCCTCGATTTAATTTGAATGTTTGACCGAAACTTGTATAAACTAGTGATTAATATATTATGATTTTTTAACCGAAATTTACATTTCGAAAAGATTCATAGAATATAATTTTTAGATGATTTTTTTGCATGGACTACCATCATAACCTTCCCTCGTAAAATATATAAATTATCTGACAAAGTTTCGTATCATTTCGAGCTGTCCACGATTTCATTTAATTTTTTGACCGAAACTAGTATAAACTAGTGTATAATATACTATAGTTTTTTGACCTAAACTTTCATTTTGTAAAGTTTTATAGAAGATAATTTTCAGATGATTTTTTGCATGGACTTCCATCATAATCTTCCCTCGTAACATATATAAATAATCTGAAAAGTTTCGCATCATTTAGAACAGTCCTCGATTTAATTTCATTTTCTGACCGTAACTACTATAAACTAGTGTATAATATACTATATTTTTTTGATTGAAACTTGCTTTTCGAAATGTTTCATAGAAGATAATATTCAGATGATTTTTTGCATGGACTTCCATCATAACATTCCCTCGTAAGATAAATAAATAATCTGAAAAGTTTCGTATCAATTGGAACAGTCCTCGATTTAATTTTACTCTTATAATGAAACTAATATAAACTAGTGTATAATATATTATGATTTTTCGACCAAAACTTGCATATATAAAAGTTTCATAGAATCAAATTTTCAGATGATTTTTTGCATTGACTTCCTTCATAACCTTCCCTCGTAAAATATATAAATGATCTGGAAAGTTTTATTTCATTTCGAACAGTCTTCGATTTAATTTGATTTATGTACCAATACTATTATAAAATAATGTATAATATACTATAATTTTTTTACCGAAACTTGCGTTTCGAAATTTTATATAGAATCTAATTTTCATATGATTTTTTGCATGGATGTCCTTCATAACCTTCCCTCGTAACATATTTAAAAGATATGAAACTTTTCGTATCATTTCGGTTAATCCTCGATTTAATTTGAATATTTGACCGAAACTTGTATAAACTAGTGATTAATATATTATGATTTTTTATTCAGAAATTTACCTTTCGAAAAGATTCATAGAATCTAATTTTTAGATGATTTTTTTGCATGGACTACCATAATAACCTTTCCTCGTAAAATATAAAAATTATATGACAAAGTTTTGTATCATTTCGAGCTGTCCACGATTTAATTAGATTTTTTGACCGAAACTAGTATAAACTAGTGTATAATATACTATAGTTTTTTGACCGAAACTTGCATTTTGAAAAGTTTTATAGAAGATAATTTTCAGATGATTTTTTCCATGGACTTCTATCATATTCATCCCTCGTAACATATATAAATAATCTGAAAAGTTTCGCATCATTTGGAACAGTCCTCGATTTAATTTCATTTTTTGACCGTAACTAGTATAAACTAGTGTATAATATACTACAGTTTTTTGATTGAAACTTGCATTTCGAAATGTTTCATAGAAGATAATATTCAGATGATTTTTTCATGGACTTCCATCATAACCTTCCCTCGTAATATATATATATATATATATATATATATATATATATATATATATATATATAATATATATATATATATATATATATATAAATATATATATATATATATATATATATATATTCTGAAAAGTTTCGCATCATTTGGAACAGTCCTCGATTTAATTTGACTTTTTGACCGAAACTAGTATAAACTAGTGTATAATATATTATGATTTTTTGAACGAAACTTGCATTTTGAAAAGTTTCATTGAATCAAATTTTCAGATGATTTTTTGCATGGACTACCATCATAACCTTCCCTCGTAACATATATAAATAATCTGAAAAGTTTCATATCATTTGGAACAGTCCTAGATTTAATTTGACTTTTTGACCGAAACTAGTATAAACTATTGTATAATATATTATGATTTTTGACCGAAACTTGCATTTCTAAAAGTTTCATTGAATCAAATTTTCAGACTATTTTTTGCATGGACTTCAATCATAACCTTCCCTCGTAACATATATAAATAATCTGAAAAGTTTCGTATCATTTGGAACAATCCTCGATTTAATTTTACGTTTTAACTGAAACTAATATAAACTAGTGTATAATATATTATTATTTTTTGACCGAAACATGCATTTCGAAAAGTTTCATAGGATCATAATTTCAAATGATTTTTTGCATGGACTTCCATCATAACCTTCCCGCGTAAAATATATAAATGATCTGAAAAGTTACGTCTCATTTCAATCAGTTCTCGATTGAATTTCATTTTTTGACCGTAACTAGTATAAACTAATGTATGATATATTATAGTTTTTTTATAGAAACTTGTATTTCGAAAAGTTTTATAGAAGATAATTCTCAGATGATTTTTTGCATGGACTACCATCATAACTTTCCCTCGTAACATAAATAAATAATCAGAAAAGTTTCGTATCATTTTAAACAGTCCTCGATTTAATTTGAAAACTTACATTTTTAAAAGTTTCATAGAATCAAATTTTCAGATGAACTCTTGCATGGACTTCCATCATAACCTTCCCTCGTAAAATATATAAATGATCTGAAAAGTTTCATTTCATTTCGAGCAGTCCTCGATATAATTTGATTTTTGTACCGAAACTAGTTTAAACTAGTGTATAATATACTATAATGTATTGACCGAAACTTGCATTTTGAACAGTTTTATAGAATCTAATTTTCATATATTTTTTTTGCATGGACGTCCTTCATATATAAAAGATCTGAAAAGTTTCGAATCATTTCAGTTAGTCCTCGTTTTAATTTGAATATTTGACCGAAAATTGTATAAACTACTGTATAATATATTACGATATTTTGACCTAAATTTACATTTTGAAAAGATTCATAGAATCAAATTTTTAGATGATTTTTTGCATGGACTACCATCATAACCTTCCCTCGTGAAATATAAAAAGTATATACACAAAGTTTCATATCATTTTGAGTTGTCCACGATTTAATTTGATTTTTTGACCGAAACTAGTATAAACTAGAGTATACTATACTATAGTTTTTTGACCAAAACTTGCATTTTGAAAAGTTTTATGGAAGATAATTTTCAGATGATTTTTTGCATGGACTTCTTTCATAACCTTCCCTCGTAAAATAGATAAATGATCTGAAAAGTTTCGTATCATTTCGAGCAGTCCTCAATTTAATTTGATTTTTTACCCAAACTAGTATAAACTAGTGTATAATGTACTATGATTTTTAAATGAAACTTGCATTTCGAAAAGTTTTATAGAAGCTAATTTAATATGATTTTTTTGCATGGACTTCCATCATAACCTTACCTCGTAACATATATAAATGATCTGAAAAGTTTTGTATCCTTTCGAGCAGTCCTCGATTTAATTTGATTTTTCACCGAAACAAGTATAAACTAGTGTATAATATATTATGATTTTTTGACCGAATCTTGTATTTCAAAAAGTTTCATAGAATCAAATATTCAAATGATTTTTTGCATGGACTTCCATCAAAATCTTCCCTCGTAAAATATATAAATGATCTGAAATGTTACGTATCATTTTGATCAATCCTCAATTGAATTTGATTTTTTGACCGAAACTAGTATAAACTAGTGTATAATATACTATTGTTTTTTGACCGAAACTTACATTTTGAAAAGTTTTATAGAATATAATTTTCAGATGAATTTTTGCATGGACTTCCATCATAACCTTCCCTCGTATCATATATAAATAATCTGAAAAGTTTCGTATCCTTTGGAACAATCCTCGATTTGATTTGACGTTTTGACCGAAACTAGTATAAACTAGTGTATAATATATTATGTTTTTTTGACCGAAACTTGCATTTCGAAAAATTTCATTGAACCAACTTTTTAGATAATTTTTTGCATGGACTTCCATCATAACCTTCCCTCATAACATATATAAATAGTCTGAAAAGTTTTGTATCATTTGGATCAGTCCTCGATTTAATTTGACTTTTTGACCGAAACTAGTATACACTTGTGTATAATATAATATGATTTTTTGACCGAAAGTTGCATTTCGAAAAGTTTCATAGAATCATATTTTTAGATGATTTTTTGCATGGACTTCCATCATAATCTTCCATCGTAAAATATATAAATGATCTGAAAAGTTACGTATCATTTTGATCAGTCCTCGATTTAATTTCATTTTTTGACCGTAACTAGTATAAACTAGTGTATAATATACTATAGTTTTTTGATCGAAACTTGCATTTCAAAAAGTTTAATAGACGATAATTTTCAAATGATTTTTTGCATGGACTTCCATCTTAACCTTCCCTCGTAAGATAAATAAATAATCTGGATAGTTTCTTATCATTTGGAACAGTCCTCGATTTAATTTGACTCTTATACCGAAACTAGTATAAATTAGTGTATAATAAATTATGATTTTTTGACCAAAACTTGCATTTATAAAAGTTTCATAGAAACAAATTTTCAGATGATTTTTTGCATGAAATACCTTCATAACCTTCCCTCGTAGAATATATAAATGATCTGAAAAGTTTCATTTCATTTCGAGCAGTCCTCGATTTAAGTTGATTTTTGTAACGAAACTAGTATAAAATAGTGTATAATATACTATAATTTTTTGCCCGAAACTTGCATTTCGAAAAGTTTTATAGAATTTAATTTTTATATGATTTTTTGCATGGACGTCCTTCATAACATTCCCTCGTAACATATATAAAAGATATGAAAATTTTCGTATCATTTCGGTTAATCCTCGATTTAATTTGAATATTTGACCGAAACTTGTATAAACTAGTGATTAATATATTATGATTTTCTTACCGAAATTTACATTTCGAAAATATTCATAGAATCAAATTTTTAGAAGATATTTTGCATGGACTACCATCATAACCTTCCATCGTAAAATATAAAAATTATATGACAATTTCGTATCATTTCGAACTGTCCACGATTTAATTTGATTTTTTGACCGAAACTAGTATAAACTAGTGTATTATATACTATAGTTTTTTTTATCGAAATTTGCATTTCTAAAAGTTTTATACAAGAAAATTCTCAGATGATTTTTTGCATGGACTTCCATCATAACCTTCCCTCGTAACATATATAAATAATCTGAAAAGTTTCGCATCATTTGGAACAGTCATCGATTTAATTTGACTTTTTGACCGAAACTAGTATAAACTAGTGTATAATATATTATGATTTTTGGAATGAAAGTTGCATTTCGAAAAGTTTCATTGAATCAAATTTTCAGATGATTTTTTGAATGGACTACCATCATAACCTTCCCTCGTAACATATATAAATATTCTGAAAAGTTTCGTATCATTTGGAACAGTCCTTTATTTAATTTGACTTTTTAACCGAAACTAGTATAAACTAGTGTATAATATATTATTATATTTTGACCGAAACTTGCATTTCGAAAAGTTCCATAGATTCATATTTTCAGATGATTTTTTTCATGGACTTAGATCATAACCTTCCCACGTAAAATATATAAATGATCTGAAAAATTACGTATCATTTCAACCAGTCCTCGATTGAATTTCATTTTTAACCGTAACTTGCATTTTGAAAAGTTTTATAGAAGATAATTTTCAGATGATTTTTTGCATGGACTTCTTTCATAACCTTCTCTCGTAAAATATATAAATGATCTGAAAAGTTTTGTATCATTTCGAGCAGTCCTCAATTTAATTTGATTTCTGACACAAACTAGTATAAACTAGTGTATAATATACAATGATTTTTTGACCGAAACTTGCATTTCAAAAAGTTTTATTGAAGTTAATTTATTATAATTTTTTTGCTTGGACTTCCATCATAACCTTCCATCGTAACATATATAAATGATCTGAAAAGTTTCGTATCATTTCAAGCAGTCCTCGATTTAATTTGACTTTTTGACCGAAACTAGTATAAACTAGTGAATAATATATTATGATTTTTTGACCGAAACTTACATTTCGAAAAGTTTCATTGAATCATATTTTCAGACGATTTTTTGCATGGACTTCCATCATAACCTTCCCTCGTGACATATATAAATAATCTAAAAAGTTTTGTATCATTTAGAACAATCCTCGATTTAATTTGAATTCTCATATGATTTTTTTCATGGACTTCCATGATAACCTTCCCTCATAACCTTCCCTCATAATTATCATATGATTTTTTTCATGGACTTCCATGATTTTTGTACCGTAACTAGTATAAACTAGGTATAACATACTATAATTTTTTGACCGAAACTTGCATTTCGAAAAGTTTTATAGAATATAATTTTCATATGATTTTTTGCATGGACGTCCTTCATAACCTTCCCTCGTAACATATATAAAAGATCTAAAAAGTTTCGTATCAATTCGGTTAGTCTTCGAATTAATTTGAATATTTGACCAAAACTTGTATTAACTACTATATAATATATTATGATTTTTCTTACCTAAATTTACATTCTGAAAAAATTCATAGAATATAATTTTTAGATGATTTTTTGCATGGACTACCATCATAACCTTCCCTCGTAAAATATAAAAATTATCTGAAAATGTTTCGTATCATTTCATGCTGTCCACGATTTAATTTGATTTTTTGACCAAAACTAGTATAAACTAGTGTATAATATACTATAGGTTTTTGACCGAAACTTGCATTTTGAAAAGTTTTATAGAAGATAATTTTCAGATGATTTTTTGCATGGTATTCTTTAATAACCTTCCCTCGTATAATATATAAATGATTTGAAATGTTTCGTAACATTTCAAACAGTCCTTAATTTAATTTGATTTTTGACCCAAACTAGTATAAACTAGTGTATAATATACTATGATTTTTGACCGAAACTTGCATTTCGAAAAGTTTTATAGAAGCTAATTTAATATGATATTTTTGCATGGACTCGTTTCATAAACTTACCTCGTAACAAATATAAATGATCTGAAAATTTTCGTATCATCTCGAGCAGTCCTCGATTTAATTTGATTTTTCACCGAAAGAGGTATAAACTAGTGTATAATGTATTATGATTTTTTGACTGAATCTTGCATTTCAAAAAGTTTCATAGAATCAAATATTGAATTTGATTTTTTGACCGAAACTAGTATAAACTAGTGTATAATATACTATTGTTTTTTGACAGAAAGTTACATTTTGAAAATGTTTTTAAAAGATAATTTTCAGATGATTTTTTGTTTGGACTTCCATCATAACCTTCCCTCGTAACATATATAAATAATCTGAAAAGTTTCGTATCATTTGGAACATTCCTCGATTTAATTTGACTTTTTGACCGAAACTAGTATAAACTAGTGTATAATATATTATGATTTTTAGACCAAAACTTGCATTTCGAAAAATTTCATTGAATCAAATTTTTAGATGATTTTTTGCATGGACTTCCATCATAACCTTCCATCGTAACATATATAAATAGTCTGAAAACTTTCGTATCATTTGGAACAGTCCTCGATTTAATTTGACTTTTTGACTGAAACTAGTATAAACTAGTGTATAATATATTATGATTTTTTGACCGAAACTTCCATTTCGAAAAGTTTCATAGAATCATATTTTCAGATGATTTTTTGCATGGACTTCCATCATAAACTTCCCTCGTAAAATATATAAATGATCTGAAAAGTTACATATCATTTTGATCAGTCCTCGATTGAATTTAATTTTTTGACCGTAACTAGTATAAACTAGTGTATAATATACTATAGTTTTTTGATCAAAACTTGCATTTATAAAAGTTTTATAGAATCATATTTTCAGATGATTTTTGCATGGATTTCCATCATAACCTTCCCTTGTAAAATATATAAATGATCTGAAAAGTTTCATTTTATTTCGAGCATTCCTCGATTTAATTTGATTTTTGTTCTGATACTAGTATAAACTAGTATATAATATACTATAATCTTTTGACCGAGACTAGTATAAACTAGTGTATAATATATTATAATTTTTTGACCGAAACTTGCATTTCGAAAAGTTTTATAGAATCTCATTTTCATATGATTTTTTGCATGGATGTCCTTTATAACCTTCCCTCGTAACATAAATTAAAGATTTGAAAAGTTTCGTATTATTTAGATTAGTCCTCGATTTAATTTGAATATTTGACAGAAACTTGTATAAACTAGTGTATAATATATTATTATTTTTTGACCAAAATTTACATTTTGAAAAGATTCATAGAATCTAATATTTAGACTATTTTTTGCATGGACTACCATCATAACCTTCCCTCGTAAAATATAAAAATTATCTGACAAAGTTTAGTATCATTACGAGCTGTCCATGATTTAATTTGATTTTTTGACCGAAACTAGTATAAACTAGTTTATAATAAACTATAATTTTTTGTACCGAAACTTGTATTTCGAAAAGTTTTATAGAATCTATTTTTCATATGATTTTTTGCATGGACGTCCTTCATAACTTTTCCTCGTAACATATATTAAAGATCTAAAAAGTTTCGTATCATTTTGGTTAGTTCTCGATTTAATTTGACTTTTTGACCGAAATTAGTATAAACTAGTGTATAATATATTATGATTTTTTGACCGAAACTTGCATTTCGAAAAGTTTCATTGAATTAAATTTTCAGATGATTTTTTGCATGGACTTCCATCATAACCTTCCCTTGTAACATATATAAATAATCTGAAAAGTTTCGTATCATTTGGAACAGTCCTCGATTTAAATTAACGTTTTTACCGAAACTAGTATAAACTAGTGTATAATATATTATGATTTTTTACCGAAACTTGCATTTCGAAAAGTTTCATTGAATCAAATTTTTAAGTGATTTTTTGCATGGACTTCCATCATAACCTACCCTCAAAATATTTATAAATAATCTGATAAGTACTGTATCATTTGGAACAGTCCTCGATTTAATTTGACTTTTTGACCAAAACTAATATAAACTAGTGTATAATATATTATGATTTTTTGACCGAAACTTGCATTTCGAAAAGTTTCATAGAATCATATTTTCAGATGATTTTTTGCATGGACTTCCATCATAACCTTCCCTCGTCAAATATATAAATAATATGAAAAGTTACGTATCATTTCGATCAGTCCTCGATTGAATTTCATTTTTTGACCGTAACTAGTATAAACTAGTGTATAATATACAATAGTTTTTTGATCGAAACTTGCATTTCTAAAAGTTTTATAGAAGATAATTCTCAGATGATTTTTTGCATGGACTTCCATCATAACCTTCCCTCGTAACATATATAAATAATCTGAAAAGTTTCGCATCATTTGGAACAGTCATCGATTTAATTTTATTTTTTGACCGAAACTAGTATAAACTAGTGTATAATATACTATAATTTTTTGACCGAAACTTGCATTTCGAAAAGTTTTATAGAATCTAATTTTCATATGATTTGTTGGATGGATGTCCTTTATAACCTTCCCTCGTAACATATATTAAAGATTTGAAAAGTTTCATATTATTTTGATTCGTCCTCATATGATTTAATTTGAATATTTGACCGAAACTTGTATAAACTAGTGTATAATATATTATGATTTTTTGACCGAAATTTACATTTTGAAAAGATTCATAGAATCTAATTTTTAGATGAATTTTTGCATGGACTACCATCATAACCTTCCCTCGTAAAATATAAAAATTATCTGACAAAGTTTCGTACCATTTCGAGCTGTCCACGATTTAATTTGATTTTTTGACCGAAACTAGTATAAACTAGTGTATAATATACTATAGTTTTTTTACCGAAACTTGCATTTTGAAAAGTTTTATAAAAGATAATTTTCAGATGATTTTTTGCATGGACTTCCATCATAACCTTCCCACATAACATATATAAATAATCTGAAAAGTTTCGCATCATTTGAAACAGGCCTCGATTTAATTTCATTTTTTTACCGTAATTAGTATAAACTAGTGTATAATATACTATAGTTTCTTGATCGAAACTTGCATTTCGAAAAGTTTAATAGAAGATAATTCTCAGATGATTTTTTTCATGGACTTCCATGATAACCTTCCCTCACAACATAAATAAATAAATCTGAAAAGTTTCGTATCATTTTAAACAGTCCTTGAATTAACTTGACTCTTATAGCGAAACTAGTATAAACTAGTATGTAATATATTATGATTTTTTGACCAAAACTTGCATTTATAAAATTTTCATAGAATCATATTTTCATATGATCTTTTGCATGAACTTCCATCATAACCTCCCCTCGTAAAATATATAAATGATCTGAAAAGTTTCATTTCATTTTGAGAAGTCCTCGATTTAATTTGATTTTTGTTCCGTAACTAGTATAAACAAGTGTATAACATACTATAATTTTTTGACCGAAACTTGCATTTCGAAAAGTTTTATCTATTTTTAATTTGATTTTTGACACAAACTAGTATAAACTAGTGTATAATATACAATGATATTTTGACCGAAACTTGCATTTCAAAAAGTTTTATTGAAGCTAATTTATTATAATTTTTTGCATGGACTTCCATCATAACCTTCCATCGTAACATATATAAATGATCTGAAAAGTTTCGTATCATTTCAAGCAGTCCTCAATTTAATTTGACTTTTTGACCGAAACTAGTATAAACTAGTGTATAATATATTATGATTTTTTGACCGAAACTTACATTTCGAAAAGTTTCATTGAATCATATTTTCAGACGATTTTTTGCATGGACTTCCATCATAACCTTCCCTCGTGACATATATAAATAATCTAAAAAGTTTCGTATCATTTAGAACAATCCTCGATTTAATTTGAAATTTTGACCGAAACTAATATAAACTAGTGTATAATATATTATAACTTTTTTGACTGAAACTTGCATTTCGAAAAATTTCATAGAATCATATTTTCAGATGATTTTTTGCATGGACTTCCATCATAACCTTCCCTCGTAAAATATATAAATGATCTGAAAAGATATGTATCATTTCGATCAGTCCTCGATCGAATTTCATTTTTTGACCGTAACTAGTATAAACTAGTGTATAATATACTATAGTTTTTTGATCGAAACTTGCATTTCCATCATAACTTTCCCTCGTAACATAAATAAATAATCTTAAAAGTTTCGTATCATTTTGAACATCCTCGATTTAATTTGACTCTTATACCGAAACTAGTATAAACTAGTGTATAATATATTATGATTTTTTGACCAAAACTTGCATTTATATAAGTTTCATAGAATCAAATTTTCAGATGATTTTTAACATGGACTTCCTTCAAAACCTTCCCTCATAAAATATATAAATGATATGAAAAGTTTCATTTCATTTCGAGCAGTCCTCGATTTAATTTAATCTTTGTACCGAAACTAGTATAAACTAGTGTATAATAAACTCTAATTTTTTGACCAAAACTAGTATAAACTAGTGTATAATATACTATAATTTTTTGACCGAAACTTGCATTTCGAACAGTTTTATAGAATCTAATTTTCATATGATTTTTTGCATGGATGTCCTTTATAACCTTCCCTCGTAACATATATTAAAGATCTGAAAAGTTTCATATTATTTTGATTCGTCCTCGATTTAATTTGAATATTTGACCGAAACTTGTATAAACTAGTGTATAATATATTATGATTTTTTGACCGAAATTTACAATTTGAAAAGATTCATAGAATCTAATTTTTAGATGAATTTTTGCATGGACTACCATCATAACCTTCCCTCGTAAAATATAAAAATTATCTGACAGAGTTTCGTATCATTTCGAGCTGTCCACGATTTAATTTGATTTTTTGACCGAAACTAGTATAAACTAGTGTATAATATATTATAGTTTTTTGACCGAAACTTTCATTTTGAAAAGTTTTATAAAAGATAATTTTCAGATGATTTTTTGCACGGACTTCCATCATAACCTTCCCTCATAACATATATAAATAATCTAAAAAGTTTCGCATCATTTGAAACAGGCCTCGATTTAATTTCATTTTTTTACCGTAATTAGTATAAACTAGTGTATAATATATTATAGTTTCTTAATCGAAACTTGCATTTCGAAATGTTTAATAGAAGAAAATTTTCAGATGATTTTTTTCATGGACTTCCATGATAACCTTCCCTCATAACATAAATAAATAAATCTGAAAAGTTTCGTATCATTTTAAACAGTCCTCGAATTAACTTGACTCTTATACCGAAACTAGTATAAACTAGTATATAATATATTAAGATTTTTTGACCAAAACTTGCATTTATAAAAGTTTCATAGAATCATATTTTCATATGATCTTTTGCATGAACTTCCATCCTAACCTCCCCTCGTAAAATATATAAATGATCTAAAAAGTTTCATTTCATTTTGAGAAGTCCTCGATTTAATTTGATTTTTGTACCGTAACTAGTATAAACTAGTGTATAACATACTATAATGTTTTGACCGAAACTTGCATTTCGAAAAGTTTTATCTATTTTTCATATGATTTTTTGCATGGACGTCCTTCATAACCTTCCCTCGTAACATATATAAAAGATCTAAAAAGTTTCGTATCAATTCGGTTAGTCTTCGAATTAATTTGAATATTTGACCGAAAATTGTATAAACTACTATATAATATATTATGATTTTTTTTACCTAAATTTACATTCTGAAAAGATTCATAGAATATAATTTTTAGATGATTTTTTGCATGGACTACCATCATAACCTTCCCTCGTAAAATATAAAAATTATCTGAAAATGTTTCGTATCATTTCATGCTGTCCACGATTTAATTTGATTTTTTGACCAAAACTAGTATAACCTAGTGTATAATATACTATAGGTTTTTGACGAAACATGCATTTTGAAAAGTTTTATAGAAGATAATTTTCAGATGGTTTTTTGCAAGGTATTCTTTCATAACCTTCCCTCGTATAATATATAAATGATCTGAAAAGTTTCGTAACATTTCAAACAGTCCTCAATTTAATTTGATTTTTGACCCAAACTAGTATAAACTAGTGTATAATATACTATGATTTTTGACCGAAACTTGCATTTCGAAAAGTTTTATAAAAGCTAATTTAATATGATTTTTTTGCATGGACTTGTTTCATAAACTTACCTCGTAAAAAATATAAATGATCTGAAAATTTTCATATCATCTCGAGCAGTCCTCGATTTAATTAGATTTTTCACCGAAAGAGGTATAAACTAGTGTATAATGTATTATGATTTTTTGACAGAATCTTGCATTTCGAAAAGTTTCATAGAATCAAATATTGAATTTGATTTTTTGACCGAAACTAGTATAAACTAGTGTATAATATACTATTGTTTTTTGACAGAAACTTACATTTTGAAAAGTTTTTTAAAAGATAATTTTCAGATGATTTTTTGCATGGACTTCCATCATATAAATAATCTGAAAAGTTTCGTATCATTTGGAACAGTCCTCGATTTAATTTGACTTTTTGACCGAAACTAGTATAAACTAGTGTATAATATATTATGATTTTTTGGCCGAAACTTGCATTTCGAAAAATTTCATTGAATCAAATTTTCAGATGATTTTTTGCATGAACTTCCATCATAACCTTCTCTCGTAACATATATAAATAGTCTGAAAACTTTCGTATCATTTGGAACAGTCCTCGGTTTAATTTGACTTTTTGACCGAAACTAGTATAAACTAGTGTATAATATATTATGATTTTTTGACCGAAACTTCCATTTTGAAAAGTTTCATAGAATCATATTTTCAGATGATTTTTTGCATGGACTTCCATCATAAACTTCCCTCGTAAAATATATAAATGATCTGAAAAGTTACGTATCATTTTGATCAGTCCTCGATTGAATTGAATTTTTTGACCGTAACTAGTATAAACTAGTGTATAATATACTATAGTTTTTTGATCGAAACTTGCATTTATAAAAGTTTTATAGAATCATATTTTCAGATGAGTTTTGCATGGACTTCCATCATAACCTTTCCTTGTAAAATATATAAATGATCTGAAAAGTTTCATTTTATTTCGAGCAGTCCTCGATTTAATTTGATTTTTGTTCTGAAACTAGTATAAACTAGTGTATAATATACTATAATTTTTTGACCGAAACTAGTATAAACTTGTGTATAATATACTATAATTTTTTGACCAAAACTTGCATTTTGAAAAGTTTTATAGAATCTAATTTTCATATGATTTTTTGCATGGATGTCCTCCTTTATACCCTTCCCTCGTAACATAAATTAAAGATTTGAAATGTTTCGTATTATTTAGATTAATCCGCGATTTAATTTGAATATATGACCGAAACTTGTATAAACTAGTGTATAATATATTATTATTTTTTGACCGAAATTTACATTTCGAAAAGATTCATAGAATTTAATATTTAGACTATTTTTTGCATGGACTACCATCATAACCTTCCCTCGTAAAATATAAAAATTATCTGACAAAGTTTCGTATTATTACGAGCTGTCCATGATTTAATTTGATTTTTTGACCGAAAATAGTATAATCTAGTTTATAATAAACTATAATTTTTTTGACAGAAACTTGTATTTCAAAAAGTTTTATAGAATCTATTTTTCATATGGTTTTTTGCATGGACGTCCTTCATAACCTTTCCTCGTAACATATATTAAAGATCTGAAAAGTTACGTATCATTTCGGTTAGTTCTCGATTTAATTTGACTTTTTGACCGAAACTAGAATAAACTAGTGTATAATATATTATGATTTTTTGACCGAAACATGCATTTCGAAAAGATTCATTGAATTAAATTTTCAGATGATTTTTTGCATGGACTTCCATCATAACCTTCCCTTGTAACATATATAAATAATCTGAAAAGTTTCGTATCATTTGGAACAGTCCTCGATTTAAATTAACGTTTTGACCAAAACTAGTATAAACTAGTGTATTATATATTATGATTTTTGACCGAAACTTGCATTTCGAAAAGTTTCATTGAATCAAATTTTTAGATGATTTTTTGCATGGACTTCCATCATAACCTACCCTCATAACATATATAAATAATCTGATAAGTTCTGTATATTTTGGAACAGTCCTCGATTTAATTTGACTTTTTGACCAAAACTAATATAAACTAGTGTATAATATATTATGATTTTTTGACCGAAACTTGCATTTCGAAAAGTTTCATAGAATCATATTTTCAGATGATTTTTTGCATGGACTTCCATCATAACCTTTCCTCGTCAAATATATAAATGATCTAAAACGTTACGTATCATTTCGATCAGTCGCGATTGAATTTCATTTTTTGACCGTAACTAGTATAAACTAGTGTATAATATACAATAGTTTTTTGACCGAAACTTGCATTTTGAAAAGTTTTATAGAAGATAATTTTCAGATGATTTTCTGCATGGACTTCTTTCATAATCTTCCCCCGTAAAATATATAAATGATCTGAAAAGTTTCGTATAATTTCGAGCAGTCCTCAATTTAATTTGATTTTTGACCAAAACTAGTATAAAATTGTGTATAATATACTATGATTTTTGAGTGAAACTTGCATTTCGAAAAGTTTTATAGAAGCTAATTTAATATGATTTTTTTGCATGAACTTCCATCATAACCTTACCTCATAACATATATAAACTATCTGAAAAGTTTCGTATCATTTCGAGCAGTCCTCAATTTAATTTGATTTTTAAATGAAACAAGTATAAACTAGTATATAATATTTTATGATTTTTTGAACTTAATTTGCATTTCGAAACGTTTCATAGAATCAAATATATTCAAATGATTTTTTGCATTGACTTCCATCATAATCTTCCCTCGTAAAATATATAAATGATCTGAAAAGTTACGTATCATTTCGATCAATCCCCAATTGAATTTGATTTTTTGACCGAAACTAGTATTAACTAGTGTATAATATAATATAGTTTTTAGACCGAAACTTACATTTTGAAAAGTTTTAGAGAAGATGATTTTAAGATGATTTTTTGCATGGACTTCCATCATATATAAATAATCTGAAAAGTTTCGTATCATTTGTAACAGTTCTCGATTTAATTTGACTATTATACCGAAAATAGTATAAACTAGTGTATAATATATTCTGTTTTTTGGACCGAAACTTGCATTTCGAAAAGTTTCATAGAATCAAATTTTCAGATGTTTTTTTGCATGGAATTCCTTCATAACCTTCCCTCGTAAAATATATAAATTATCTGAAAAGTTCAATTCATTTCGAGCAGTCCTCAATTTAATTTAATTTTTGTAAACAAACTAGTATAAACTAGTGTATAATATACTATAATTTTTTGACTGAAACTTGTATAAACTAGTGTATAATATATTATGATTTTTAGACCGAAACATGCATTTCGAAAAGTTTCATTGAATAAAACTTTCAGATGAAATTTTGCATGCACATCCATAATAACCTTCCCTCATAACATATATAAATAATCTGAAAATTTTCGTATCATTTGGAACAGTCTTCGATTTAATTTGACTTTTTGACCGAAACTTGCATTTCGAAAAGTTTCATTAAATCAAATTTTCAGATGATTTTTTGGATGGACTTCCATCATAACCTTCCCTCGTAACATATATAAATAATCTAAAAATTTTGGTATCATTTGGAACAATCCTCGATTTAATTTGACTTTTTGACTGAAACTAATATAAACTAGTGTATAATATATTATGATTTTTTGACCGAAACTTGCATTTCGAAAAGTTTCATAGAATCATATTTTCAGATGATTTTTTGCATGGACTTCCATCATAACCTTCCTTAGTAACATAAATAAATAATCTGAAAAGATTTGTATCATTTGTAACAGTCATCGATTTAATTTGACTATTATATTGAAACTAGTATAAACTAGTGTATAATATATTCTGATTTTTTGACCGAAACATGCATTTCGAAAAGTTTCATAGAATCAAATTTTCAGATGATTTTTTGCATGGACTTCCTTCATAACCTTCCCTCGTAAAATATATAAATGATCTTAAAACTTTCAATTCATTTCGAGCAGTCCTCGATTTAATTTAATTTTTGTAAAGAAACTAGTATAAACTAGTGTATAATATACTTTAATGTTTTAACCGAAACTAGTATAAACTAGTGTATTATATACTATAATATTTTGAACGGAACTTGCATTTCGAAAAGTTTTATAGAATCTATTTTTCATATGATTTTTTGCATGGATGTCCTTTATAACATTCCCTCGTAACATATATTAAAGATCTGAAAAGTTTCGTATTATTTTGATTAGTCCTCGATTTAATTTGAATATTTGACCGAGACTTGTATAAACTAGTGTATAATATATTATGATTTTTTGGCCGAAATTTACATTTCGAAAAGATTCATAGAATCTAATTTTTAGATGATTTTTTGCATGGACTACCATCATAACCTTCCCTCGTAAAATATAAAAATTAACTGACAAAGTTTCGTATCATTACGAGTTGTCTATGATTTAATTTGATTTTTTGACCGAAACTAGTATAAAGTAGTGTATAATATACTATTAATTTTTGACCGAAACTTGCATTTCGAAAAGTTTTATAGAATCTAATTTTCATATGAATTTTTGCATGGACGTCCTTCATAACCTTTCCTCGTAACATATATAAAAGATCTGAAAAGTTTTGTATCATTTCGGTTAGTTCTCGATTTAATTTGACTTTTTGACCGAAACTAGTATAAACTAGTGTATAATATATTATGATTTTTTGACCGAAACATGCATTTAGAAATGTTTCATTGAATCAAATTTTCAGATGATTTTTTGCATGGTATTCCATCATAACCTTCCCTCATAACATATATAAATAATCTGAAAAGTTACGTATCATTTGGAACAGTCCCCGATTTAATTTGACTCTTTGACCGAAACTAGTATAAACTAGTGTATAATATATTATGATTTTTTGATCGAAACTTCCATTTCGATAAGTTTCATTGAATCAAATTTTCAGATGATTTTTTGCATGGATTTCCATCATAACCTTCCCTCATAATGTATATAAATAATCTGAAAAGTTTTGTATCATTTGGAACAGTCCTCGATTTAATTTGACTTTTTGACCGAAACTAGTATAAACTAGTGTATAATATATTATGATTTTTTGACCGAAACTTGCATTTCGAAAAGTTTCATAGAATCATACATTCAGATGATTTTTTGCATGGACTTCCAACATAACTTTCCCTCGTAAAATATATAAATGATCTAAAAAGATACGTATCATTTCAATCACTCCTAGATTGAATTTCATTTTTTGGCCGTAACTAGTATAGACTAGTGTATAATATACTATAGTTTTTTGATTGAAACTTGCATTTCGAAAAGTTTTATAGAAGATAATTTTCAGATGATTTTTTGCATGGACTTCCATCATAACCTTCCCTCGTAACATAAATAAATAATCTGAAAAAATTTGTATCATTTGTTACAATCCTCAATTTAATTTGACTATTATACTGAAACTAGTATAAACTAGTGTATAATATATTCTGATTTTTTGACCGAAACTTGTATTTCGAAAAGTTTCATTGAATCAAATTTTCAGATGATTTTTTGCATGGACTTCCATCATATCCTTCCCTTGTAACATATATAAATAATCTGAAAAGTTTCGTATCATTTGGAACAGTCATCGATTTAATTTGAATTTTTGACCGAAACTAGTATAAACTAGTGTATAATATATTATGATTTTTTGACCGAAGCTTGCATTTCGAAAAGTTTCATAGAATCATATTTTCGGATGATTTTTTGCATGGACTTCCATCATACCCTTCCCTCGTAACATATATAAATAATCTGAAAAGTTTCGTATCATTTGGAACAGTCCTCGATTTAATTTGACTTTTTGATCGAACTAGTATAAACTAGTGTATAATATATTATGATTTTTTTTACTGAAACTTGCATTTCGAAAATTTTCATTGAATCAAATTTTCAGATGATTTTTTGCATGGAATTCCATCATAACATTCCCTCGTAACATATATAAATAATTTGCAAAGTTTCGTATCATTTGGAACGGTTCTCGATTTAATTTGACTTTTTGACCGAAACTAGTATAAACTAGTGTATAATATATTATGATTTTTTGACCAAAACTTGCATTTCGAAAAGTTTCATAGAATCATAATTTCAGATGATTTTTTGCATGCACTTCCATCATAACCTCCCCTCGTAAAATATATAAATGATCTTAAAAGTTACGTATCATTTCGATCAGTCCTCCATTGAATTTCATTTTATTACCGTAACTAGTATTGACTAGTGTATAATATACTTTAGTTTTTTGATTGAAACTTGCATTTCGAAAAGTTTTATAGAAGATAATTTTCAGATGATTTTTTATATGGACTTCCATCATAACCTTCCCTCGTAACATAAATAAATAATCTGAAAAGTTTCGTATCATTTGTAATAGTCCTCGATTTAATTTGACTATTATACCGAAACTAGTATAAACTAGTGTATAATATATTATGATTTTTTGACCAAAACTTTCATTTCGAAAAGTTTCATTGAATCAAATTTTCAGATGATTTTTTGCATGGACTTCCATCATAACCTTCCCTTGTAACATATATAAATAATCTGAAAAATTTCGAATCATTTGGAACAGTCCTTGATTTAATTTGACTTTTTGACCGAAACTAGTATAAACTAGTGTATAATATATTATGATTTTTTGACCGAAGCTTGCATTTCGATAAATTTCATAGAATCATATTTCCAGATGATTTTTTGCATGGACTCAAATCATAACCTTCCCTCGTAACATATATAAATAATTTGAAAAGACACATGTCATTTGGAACAATCCTCGATTTAATTTGACTTTTTTACCGAACTAGTATAAACTAGTGTATAATATATTATGATTTTTTGACCGAAGCTTGCATTTCGAAAAGTTTCATTTAATGAAATTTTCAGATGATTTTTTGCATGGACTTCCATCATAACCTTCCCTCGTAACATATATAAATAAATTGAAAAGTTTCGTATCATTTGGAACAGTCCTCGATTTAATTTCACTTTTAGACCGAAACTAGTATAAACTAGTGTATAATATATTATGATTTTTTGACCGAAACTTGCATTTCGAAAAGTTTCATAGAATCATACTTTCAGATGATTTTTTGCATGGACTTCCATCATAACCTTCCCTCGTAAAATATATAAATGATCTAAAGAGTTACGTAGCATTCCGATCAGTCCTCGATTGAATTTCATTTTTTGACCGTAACTAGTATAGACTAGTGTATAATATACTATAGTTTTTTGATTGAAACTTGCATTTCGAAAAGTTTTATAGAAGATAATTTTCAGATGATTTTTTGCATGGACTTCCATCATAACCTTCCCTCGTAACATAAATAAATAATCTGAAAAAATTTGTATCATTTGTTACAATCCTCAATTTAATTTGACTATTATACTGAAACTAGTATAAACTAGTGTATAATATATTCTGATTTTTTGACCGAAACTTGTATTTCGAAAAGTTTCATTGAATCAAATTTTCAGATGATTTTTTGCATGGACTTCCATCATATCCTTCCCTTGTAACATATATAAATAATCTGAAAAGTTTCGTATCATTTGGAACAGTCATCGATTTAATTTGAATTTTTGACCGAAACTAGTATAAACTAGTGTATAATATATTATGATTTTTTGACCGAAGCTTGCATTTCGAAAAGTTTCATAGAATCATATTTTCGGATGATTTTTTGCATGGACTTCCATCATACCCTTCCCTCGTAACATATATAAATAATCTGAAAAGTTTCGTATCATTTGGAACAGTCCTCGATTTAATTTGACTTTTTGATCGAACTAGTATAAACTAGTGTATAATATATTATGATTTTTTTTACTGAAACTTGCATTTCGAAAATTTTCATTGAATCAAATTTTCAGATGATTTTTTGCATGGAATTCCATCATAACATTCCCTCGTAACATATATAAATAATTTGCAAAGTTTCGTATCATTTGGAACGGTTCTCGATTTAATTTGACTTTTTGACCGAAACTAGTATAAACTAGTGTATAATATATTATGATTTTTTGACCAAAACTTGCATTTCGAAAAGTTTCATAGAATCATAATTTCAGATGATTTTTTGCATGCACTTCCATCATAACCTCCCCTCGTAAAATATATAAATGATCTTAAAAGTTACGTATCATTTCGATCAGTCCTCCATTGAATTTCATTTTATTACCGTAACTAGTATTGACTAGTGTATAATATACTTTAGTTTTTTGATTGAAACTTGCATTTCGAAAAGTTTTATAGAAGATAATTTTCAGATGATTTTTTATATGGACTTCCATCATAACCTTCCCTCGTAACATAAATAAATAATCTGAAAAGTTTCGTATCATTTGTAATAGTCCTCGATTTAATTTGACTATTATACCGAAACTAGTATAAACTAGTGTATAATATATTATGATTTTTTGACCAAAACTTTCATTTCGAAAAGTTTCATTGAATCAAATTTTCAGATGATTTTTTGCATGGACTTCCATCATAACCTTCCCTTGTAACATATATAAATAATCTGAAAAATTTCGAATCATTTGGAACAGTCCTTGATTTAATTTGACTTTTTGACCGAAACTAGTATAAACTAGTGTATAATATATTATGATTTTTTGACCGAAGCTTGCATTTCGATAAGTTTCATAGAATCATATTTCCAGATGATTTTTTGCATGGACTCAAATCATAACCTTCCCTCGTAACATATATAAATAATTTGAAAAGACACATGTCATTTGGAACAATCCTCGATTTAATTTGACTTTTTTACCGAACTAGTATAAACTAGTGTATAATATATTATGATTTTTTGACCGAAGCTTGCATTTCGAAAAGTTTCATTTAATGAAATTTTCAGATGATTTTTTGCATGGACTTCCATCATAACCTTCCCTCGTAACATATATAAATAAATTGAAAAGTTTCGTATCATTTGGAACAGTCCTCGATTTAATTTCACTTTTAGACCGAAACTAGTATAAACTAGTGTATAATATATTATGATTTTTTGACCGAAACTTGCATTTCGAAAAGTTTCATAGAATCATACTTTCAGATGATTTTTTGCATGGACTTCCATCATAACCTTCCCTCGTAAAATATATAAATGATCTAAAGAGTTACGTAGCATTCCGATCAGTCCTCGATTGAATTTCATTTTTTGACCGTAACTAGTATAGACTAGTGTATAATATACTATAGTATTTTGATTGAAACTTGCATTTCGAAAAGTTTTATAGAAGATAATTTTCAGATGATTTTTTGCATGGACTTCCGTCATAACCTTCCCTCGTAACATAAATAAATAATCTAAAAAGTTTCGTATCATTTGTAACAATCCTCGATTTAATTTGACGATTATACTGAAACTAGTATAAACTAGTGTATAATATATTCTGATTTTTTGACCGAAACTTGCATTTCGAAAAGTTTCATAGAATCAAATTTTCAGATGATTTTTTGCATGGACTTCCTTCATAACCTTCCCTCGTAAAATATATAAATGATCTGAAAAGTTTCAATTCATTTCGAGCAGTCCTCGATTTAATTTAATTTTTGTAAAGAAACTAGTATAAAGTAGTGTATAATATACTATAATTTTTTGACCGAAACTAGTATAAACTAGTGTATAATATACTATAATATTTTGACCGAAACTTGCATTTCAAAAAGTTTTATAGAATCTAATTTTCATATGATTTTTTGCATGGATGTCCTTTATAACATTCCCTCGTAACATATATTAAATATCTGAAAAGTTTCGTATTATTTTGATTAGTCCTTGAATTAATTTGTATATTTGACCGAGACTTGTATAAACTAGTGTATAATATATTATGATTTTTTGACCGAAATTTACATTTCGAAAAGATTCGTAGAATCTAATTTTTAGATGATTTTTTGCATGGACTACCATCATAACCTTCCCTCGTAAAATATAAAAATTATCTGAGAAAGTTTCGTATCATTACGAGCTGTCTATGATTTAATTTGATTTTTTGACCGAAACTAGTATAAACTAGTGTATAATATACTATAATTTTTTGACCAAAACTTGCATTTCGAAAAAATTTATAGAATCTAATTTTCATAGGAATTTTTGCATGGACGTCCTTCATAACCTTTCCTCGTAACATATATAAAGGATCTGAAAAGTTTTGTATCATTTTGGTTAGTTCTCGATTTAATTTGACTTTTTGACAGAAACTTGCATTTCGAAAAGTTTCATTTGATCAAATTTTCAGATGATTTTTTGCATGGACTTCCTTCATAACCTTCCCTCGTAAAGTATATAAATGATCTGAAAAGTTTCGTATCATATCAAACTGTCCTCGATTTAATTAGACTTTTTGACCGAAACTAGTATAAACTAATGTATAATATATTATGATATTTTGACCGAAACTTGCATTTCAAAAAGTTTCATTGAATCAAATTTTCAGATGATTTTTTGCATGGACTTCCATCATAACCTTCCCTCGTAACATATATAAATAATCTGAAAAGTTTCGTATCATTTGGAACAGTCCTCTATTTAATTTTACTTTTTGACCGAACTAGAATAAACTAGTATATAATATATTATGATTTTTTGACCGAATCTTGCATTTCGAAAAGTTTCATTGAATCAAATTTTCAGATGATTTTTTGCATAGACTTCCATCATAACCTTCCCTCATAACATATATAAATAATCTGAAAAGTTTCGTATCAGTTGGAACAGTCCTCGATTTAATTTGACTTTTTGGCCGAAACTAGTATAAAATAGTGTATAATATATTATGATTTTTTGACCGAAACTTGCATTTCGAAAAGTTTCATAGAATCATACTTTCAGATGATTTTGGGCATGGACTTCCATCATAATCTTCCCTCGTAAAATATATAAATAATCTGAAAAGTTACGTATCATTTCGATCAATCCTCGATTGAATTTCATTTTTTGACCGTAACTAGTATAGACTAATGTATAATATACTATAGTTTTTTTATTGAAATTTGCATTTCGAAAAGTTTTATAGAAGATAATTTTCAGATGATTTTTTGCATGGACTTCTATCATAACCTTCCCTCGTAACATATATAAATAATATGAAAAAATTTGTATCATTTGTAACAGTCCTCGATTTAATTTGACTATTATACCGAAACTAGTATAAACTAGTGTATAATATATTCTGATTTTTTGACTGAAACTTGCATTTCGAAAAGTTTCATTAGATCAAATTTTCAGATGATTTTTTGCATGGACTTCCATCATAACCTTCCCTTGTAACATATATAAATAATCTAAAAATTTTGGTATCATTTGGAACAATCCTCGATTTAATTTGACTTTTTGACTGAAACTAATATAAACTAGTGTATAATATATTATGATTTTTTGACCGAAACTTGCATTTCGAAAAGTTTCATAGAATCATATTTTCAGATGATTTTTTGCATGGACTTCCATCATAACCTTCCTTAGTAACATAAATAAATAATCTGAAAAGATTTGTATCATTTGTAACAGTCATCGATTTAATTTGACTATTATATTGAAACTAGTATAAACTAGTGTATAATATATTCTGATTTTTTGACCGAAACATGCATTTCGAAAAGTTTCATAGAATCAAATTTTCAGATGATTTTTTGCATGGACTTCCTTCATAACCTTCCCTCGTAAAATATATAAATGATCTTAAAACTTTCAATTCATTTCGAGCAGTCCTCGATTTAATTTAATTTTTGTAAAGAAACTAGTATAAACTAGTGTATAATATACTTTAATGTTTTAACCGAAACTAGTATAAACTAGTGTATTATATACTATAATATTTTGAACGGAACTTGCATTTCGAAAAGTTTTATAGAATCTATTTTTCATATGATTTTTTGCATGGATGTCCTTTATAACATTCCCTCGTAACATATATTAAAGATCTGAAAAGTTTCGTATTATTTTGATTAGTCCTCGATTTAATTTGAATATTTGACCGAGACTTGTATAAACTAGTGTATAATATATTATGATTTTTTGGCCGAAATTTACATTTCGAAAAGATTCATAGAATCTAATTTTTAGATGATTTTTTGCATGGACTACCATCATAACCTTCCCTCGTAAAATATAAAAATTAACTGACAAAGTTTCGTATCATTACGAGTTGTCTATGATTTAATTTGATTTTTTGACCGAAACTAGTATAAAGTAGTGTATAATATACTATTAATTTTTGACCGAAACTTGCATTTCGAAAAGTTTTATAGAATCTAATTTTCATATGAATTTTTGCATGGACGTCCTTCATAACCTTTCCTCGTAACATATATAAAAGATCTGAAAAGTTTTGTATCATTTCGGTTAGTTCTCGATTTAATTTGACTTTTTGACCGAAACTAGTATAAACTAGTGTATAATATATTATGATTTTTTGACCGAAACATGCATTTAGAAATGTTTCATTGAATCAAATTTTCAGATGATTTTTTGCATGGTATTCCATCATAACCTTCCCTCATAACATATATAAATAATCTGAAAAGTTACGTATCATTTGGAACAGTCCCCGATTTAATTTGACTCTTTGACCGAAACTAGTATAAACTAGTGTATAATATATTATGATTTTTTGATCGAAACTTCCATTTCGATAAGTTTCATTGAATCAAATTTTCAGATGATTTTTTGCATGGATTTCCATCATAACCTTCCCTCATAATGTATATAAATAATCTGAAAAGTTTTGTATCATTTGGAACAGTCCTCGATTTAATTTGACTTTTTGACCGAAACTAGTATAAACTAGTGTATAATATATTATGATTTTTTGACCGAAACTTGCATTTCGAAAAGTTTCATAGAATCATACATTCAGATGATTTTTTGCATGGACTTCCAACATAACTTTCCCTCGTAAAATATATAAATGATCTAAAAAGATACGTATCATTTCAATCACTCCTAGATTGAATTTCATTTTTTGGCCGTAACTAGTATAGACTAGTGTATAATATACTATAGTTTTTTGATTGAAACTTGCATTTCGAAAAGTTTTATAGAAGATAATTTTCAGATGATTTTTTGCATGGACTTCCATCATAACCTTCCCTCGTAACATAAATAAATAATCTGAAAAAATTTGTATCATTTGTTACAATCCTCAATTTAATTTGACTATTATACTGAAACTAGTATAAACTAGTGTATAATATATTCTGATTTTTTGACCGAAACTTGTATTTCGAAAAGTTTCATTGAATCAAATTTTCAGATGATTTTTTGCATGGACTTCCATCATATCCTTCCCTTGTAACATATATAAATAATCTGAAAAGTTTCGTATCATTTGGAACAGTCATCGATTTAATTTGAATTTTTGACCGAAACTAGTATAAACTAGTGTATAATATATTATGATTTTTTGACCGAAGCTTGCATTTCGAAAAGTTTCATAGAATCATATTTTCGGATGATTTTTTGCATGGACTTCCATCATACCCTTCCCTCGTAACATATATAAATAATCTGAAAAGTTTCGTATCATTTGGAACAGTCCTCGATTTAATTTGACTTTTTGATCGAACTAGTATAAACTAGTGTATAATATATTATGATTTTTTTTACTGAAACTTGCATTTCGAAAATTTTCATTGAATCAAATTTTCAGATGATTTTTTGCATGGAATTCCATCATAACATTCCCTCGTAACATATATAAATAATTTGCAAAGTTTCGTATCATTTGGAACGGTTCTCGATTTAATTTGACTTTTTGACCGAAACTAGTATAAACTAGTGTATAATATATTATGATTTTTTGACCAAAACTTGCATTTCGAAAAGTTTCATAGAATCATAATTTCAGATGATTTTTTGCATGCACTTCCATCATAACCTCCCCTCGTAAAATATATAAATGATCTTAAAAGTTACGTATCATTTCGATCAGTCCTCCATTGAATTTCATTTTATTACCGTAACTAGTATTGACTAGTGTATAATATACTTTAGTTTTTTGATTGAAACTTGCATTTCGAAAAGTTTTATAGAAGATAATTTTCAGATGATTTTTTATATGGACTTCCATCATAACCTTCCCTCGTAACATAAATAAATAATCTGAAAAGTTTCGTATCATTTGTAATAGTCCTCGATTTAATTTGACTATTATACCGAAACTAGTATAAACTAGTGTATAATATATTATGATTTTTTGACCAAAACTTTCATTTCGAAAAGTTTCATTGAATCAAATTTTCAGATGATTTTTTGCATGGACTTCCATCATAACCTTCCCTTGTAACATATATAAATAATCTGAAAAATTTCGAATCATTTGGAACAGTCCTTGATTTAATTTGACTTTTTGACCGAAACTAGTATAAACTAGTGTATAATATATTATGATTTTTTGACCGAAGCTTGCATTTCGATAAGTTTCATAGAATCATATTTCCAGATGATTTTTTGCATGGACTCAAATCATAACCTTCCCTCGTAACATATATAAATAATTTGAAAAGACACATGTCATTTGGAACAATCCTCGATTTAATTTGACTTTTTTACCGAACTAGTATAAACTAGTGTATAATATATTATGATTTTTTGACCGAAGCTTGCATTTCGAAAAGTTTCATTTAATGAAATTTTCAGATGATTTTTTGCATGGACTTCCATCATAACCTTCCCTCGTAACATATATAAATAAATTGAAAAGTTTCGTATCATTTGGAACAGTCCTCGATTTAATTTCACTTTTAGACCGAAACTAGTATAAACTAGTGTATAATATATTATGATTTTTTGACCGAAACTTGCATTTCGAAAAGTTTCATAGAATCATACTTTCAGATGATTTTTTGCATGGACTTCCATCATAACCTTCCCTCGTAAAATATATAAATGATCTAAAGAGTTACGTAGCATTCCGATCAGTCCTCGATTGAATTTCATTTTTTGACCGTAACTAGTATAGACTAGTGTATAATATACTATAGTATTTTGATTGAAACTTGCATTTCGAAAAGTTTTATAGAAGATAATTTTCAGATGATTTTTTGCATGGACTTCCGTCATAACCTTCCCTCGTAACATAAATAAATAATCTAAAAAGTTTCGTATCATTTGTAACAATCCTCGATTTAATTTGACGATTATACTGAAACTAGTATAAACTAGTGTATAATATATTCTGATTTTTTGACCGAAACTTGCATTTCGAAAAGTTTCATAGAATCAAATTTTCAGATGATTTTTTGCATGGACTTCCTTCATAACCTTCCCTCGTAAAATATATAAATGATCTGAAAAGTTTCAATTCATTTCGAGCAGTCCTCGATTTAATTTAATTTTTGTAAAGAAACTAGTATAAAGTAGTGTATAATATACTATAATTTTTTGACCGAAACTAGTATAAACTAGTGTATAATATACTATAATATTTTGACCGAAACTTGCATTTCAAAAAGTTTTATAGAATCTAATTTTCATATGATTTTTTGCATGGATGTCCTTTATAACATTCCCTCGTAACATATATTAAATATCTGAAAAGTTTCGTATTATTTTGATTAGTCCTTGAATTAATTTGTATATTTGACCGAGACTTGTATAAACTAGTGTATAATATATTATGATTTTTTGACCGAAATTTACATTTCGAAAAGATTCGTAGAATCTAATTTTTAGATGATTTTTTGCATGGACTACCATCATAACCTTCCCTCGTAAAATATAAAAATTATCTGAGAAAGTTTCGTATCATTACGAGCTGTCTATGATTTAATTTGATTTTTTGACCGAAACTAGTATAAACTAGTGTATAATATACTATAATTTTTTGACCAAAACTTGCATTTCGAAAAAATTTATAGAATCTAATTTTCATAGGAATTTTTGCATGGACGTCCTTCATAACCTTTCCTCGTAACATATATAAAGGATCTGAAAAGTTTTGTATCATTTTGGTTAGTTCTCGATTTAATTTGACTTTTTGACAGAAACTTGCATTTCGAAAAGTTTCATTTGATCAAATTTTCAGATGATTTTTTGCATGGACTTCCTTCATAACCTTCCCTCGTAAAGTATATAAATGATCTGAAAAGTTTCGTATCATATCAAACTGTCCTCGATTTAATTAGACTTTTTGACCGAAACTAGTATAAACTAATGTATAATATATTATGATATTTTGACCGAAACTTGCATTTCAAAAAGTTTCATTGAATCAAATTTTCAGATGATTTTTTGCATGGACTTCCATCATAACCTTCCCTCGTAACATATATAAATAATCTGAAAAGTTTCGTATCATTTGGAACAGTCCTCTATTTAATTTTACTTTTTGACCGAACTAGAATAAACTAGTATATAATATATTATGATTTTTTGACCGAATCTTGCATTTCGAAAAGTTTCATTGAATCAAATTTTCAGATGATTTTTTGCATAGACTTCCATCATAACCTTCCCTCATAACATATATAAATAATCTGAAAATTTTCGTATCAGTTGGAACAGTCCTCGATTTAATTTGACTTTTTGGCCGAAACTAGTATAAAATAGTGTATAATATATTATGATTTTTTGACCGAAACTTGCATTTCGAAAAGTTTCATAGAATCATACTTTCAGATGATTTTGGGCATGGACTTCCATCATAATCTTCCCTCGTAAAATATATAAATAATCTGAAAAGTTACGTATCATTTCGATCAATCCTCGATTGAATTTCATTTTTTGACCGTAACTAGTATAGACTAATGTATAATATACTATAGTTTTTTTATTGAAATTTGCATTTCGAAAAGTTTTATAGAAGATAATTTTCAGATGATTTTTTGCATGGACTTCTATCATAACCTTCCCTCGTAACATATATAAATAATATGAAAAAATTTGTATCATTTGTAACAGTCCTCGATTTAATTTGACTATTATACCGAAACTAGTATAAACTAGTGTATAATATATTCTGATTTTTTGACTGAAACTTGCATTTCGAAAAGTTTCATTAGATCAAATTTTCAGATGATTTTTTGCATGGACTTCCATCATAACCTTCCCTTGTAACATATATAAATGATCTGAAAAGTTTCGTATCATTTGGAACCGTCCTCGATTTAATTTAACTTTTTGACCGAAACTAGTATAAACTAGTGTATAATATATTATGATTTTTTGACCGAAGCTTGCATTTCGAAAAGTTTCATAGAATCATATTTTCAGATGATTTTTTGCATGGACTTCCATCATAACCTTCCCTCGTAACATATATAATTAGTCTGAAAAGTTTCATATCATTTGGAACAGTCCTCGATTTAATTTTACTTTTTGACCGAACTAGTATAAACTAGTGTATAATATATTATGATTTTTTGACCGAATCTTGCATTTCGAAAAGTTTCATTGAATCAAATTTTCAGATGATTTTTTGCATGGACTTCCAACATAACCTTCCCTCATAACATATATAAATAATCTGAAAAGTTTCGTATCATTTGGAACAGTCCTCGATTTAATTTGACTTTTTGACCGAAACTAGTATAAAATAGTGTATAATATATTATGATTTTTTGACCGAAACTTGCATTTCGAAAAGTTTCATAGAATCATACTTTCAGATGATTTTGGGCATGGACTTCCATCATAATCTTCCCTCGTAAAATATATAAATAATCTGAAAAGTTACGTATCATTTCGTTCAATCCTCGATTGAATTTCATTTTTTGATCGTAACTAGTATAGACTAGTGTATAATATACTATAGTTTTTTGATTGAAACTTGCATTTCCAAAATTTTTATAGAAAATTATTTTAAGATTATTTTTTGCATGGACTTCCGTCATAACCTTTCCTCATAACATAAATAAATAATCTGAAAAGTTTCGTATCATTTGTAACAGTCCTCGATTAAATTTGACTATTATACCGAAACTAGTATAAACTAGTGTATAATATATTCTGATTTTTTGACCGAAACTTGCATTTCGAAAAGTTTCATAGAATCAAATTTTCAGATGATTTTTTGCATGGACTTCCTTCATAACCTTCTCTCGTAAAATATATAAATGATCTGAAAAGTTTCAATTCATTTCGAGCAGTCCTCGATTTAATTTAATTTTTGTAAAGAAACTAGTATAAAGTAGTGTATAATATACTATAATTTTTTGACCGAAACTAGTATAAACTAGTGTATAATATACTATAATATTTTGACCGAAACTTGCATTTCAAAAAGTTTTATAGAATCTAATTTTCATATGATTTTTTGCATGGATGTCCTTTATAACATTCCCTCGTAACATATATTAAAGATCTGAAAAGTTTCGTATTATTTTGATTAGTCCTTGAAATAATTTGTATATTTGACCGAGACTTGTATAAACTAGTGTATAATATATTATGATTTTTTGACCGAAATTTACATTTCGAAAAGATTCGTAGAATCTAATTTTTAGATGATTTTTTGCATGGACTACCATCATAACCTTCCCTCGTCAAATATAAAAATTATCTGAGAAAGTTTCGTATCATTACGGGCTGTCTATGATTTAATTTGATTTTTTGACCGAAACTAGTATAAACTAGTGTATAATATACTATACGTTTTTGACCAAAACTTGCATTTCGAAAAAATTTATAGAATCTAATTTTCATAGGAATTTTTACATGGACGTCCTTCATAACCTTTCCTCGTAACATATATAAAGGATCTGAAAAGTTTTGTATCATTTTGGTTAGTTCTCGATTTAATTTGACTTTTTGACCGAGTGTATAATATATTACGATTTTTTGACCGAAACTTGCATTTCGAAATGTTTCATTGGATCAAATTTTCAGATGATTTTTTGCATGGACTTCCTTCATAACCTTCCCTCGTAAAGTATATAAATGATCTGAAAAGTTTCGTATCATATGAAACTGTCCTCGATTTAATTTGACTTTTTGACCGAAACTAGTATAAACTAATGTATAATATATTATGATATTTTGACCGAAACTTGCATTTCAAAAAATTTCATTGAATCAAATTTTCAGATGATTTTTTGCATGGACTTCCATCATAACCTTCCCTCGTAACATATATAAATAATCTGAAAAGTTTCGTATCATTTGGAACAGTCCTCTATTTAATTTTACTTTTTGACCGAACTAGAATAAACTAGTATATAATATATTATGATTTTTTGACCGAATCTTGCATTTCGAAAAGTTTCATTGAATCAAATTTTCAGATGATTTTTTGCATAGACTTCCATCATAACCTTCCCTCATAACATATATAAATAATCTGAAAAGTTTCGTATCATTTGGAACAGTCCTCGATTTAATTTGACTTTTTGGCCGAAACTAGTATAAAATAGTGTATAATATATTATGATTTTTTGACCGAAACTTGCATTTCGAAAAGTTTCATAGAATCATACTTTCAGATGATTTTGGGCATGGACTTGCATCATAATCTTCCCTCGTAAAATATATAAATAATCTGAAAAGTTACGTATCATTTCGATCAATCCTCGATTGAATTTCATTTTTTGACCGTAACTAGTATAGACTAATGTATAATATACTATAGTTTTTTGATTGAAACTTGCATTTCGAAAAGTTTTATAGAAGATAATTTTCAGATGATTTTTTGCATGGACTTCTATCATAACCTTCCCTCGTAACATATATAAATAATATGAAAAAATTTGTATCATTTGTAACAGTCCTCGATTTAATTTGACTATTATACCGAAACTAGTATAAACTAGTGTATAATATATTCTGATTTTTTGACCGAAACTTGCATTTCGAAAAGTTTCATTAGATCAAATTTTCAGATGATTTTTTGCATGGACTTCCATCATAACCTTCCCTTGTAACATATATAAATAATCTGAAAAGTTTCGTATCATTTGGAACCGTCCTCGATTTAATTTAACTTTTTGACCGAAACTAGTATAAACTAGTGTAGAATATATTATGATTTTTTGACCGAAGCTTGCATTTCGAAAAGTTTCATAGAATCATATTTTCAGATGATTTTTTGCATGGACTTCCATCATAACCTTCCCTCGTAACATATATAATTAGTCTGAAAAGTTTCGTATCATTTGGAACAGTCCTCGAATTAATTTTACTTTTTGACCGAACTAGTATAAACTAGTGTATAATATATTATGATTTTTTTACCGAATCTTGCATTTCGAAAAGTTTCATTGAATCAAATTTTCAGATGATTTTTTGCATGGACTTCCAACATAACCTTCCCTCATAACATATATAAATAATCTGAAAAGTTTCGTATCATTTGGAACAGTCCTCGATTTAATTTGACTTTTTGACCGAAACTAGTATAAAATAGTGTATAATATATTATGATTTTTTGACCGAAACTTGCATTTCGAAAAGTTTCATAGAATCATACTTTCAGATGATTTTGGGCATGGACTTCCATCATAATCTTCCCTCGTAAAATATATAAATAATCTGAAAAGTTACGTATCATTTCGATCAATCCTCGATTGAATTTCATTTTTTGACCGTAACTAGTATAGACTAGTGTATAATATACTATAGTTTTTTGATTGAAACTTGCATTTCCAAAAAATTTATAGAAATTATTTTAAGATTATTTTTTGCATGGACTTCCGTCATAACCTTTCCTCGTAACATATATAAATAATCTGAAAAGTTTCGTATCATTTGTAACAGTCCTCGATTTAATTTGACTATTATACCGAAACTAGTATAAACTAGTGTATAATATATTCTGATTTATTGACCGAAACTTGCTTTTCGAAAAGTTTCATTGAATCAAATTTTTAGATGATTTTTTGCATGGACTTCCATCATAACCTTCCTTGTAACATATATAAATAATCTAAAAGTTTCGTATCATTTGGAACAATCCTCGATTTAATTTGACTTTTTGACCGAAACTAGTATAAACTAGTGTATAATATATTATGATTTTTTGACCGAAGCTTGCATTTCGAAAAGTTTCATGGAATCATATTTTCAGATAATTTTTTGCATGGACTTCCATATTAACCTTCCCTCGTTACATATATAAATAATTTGAAATATTTCGTATCATTTGGAACAGTCCTCGATTTAATTTGACTTTTTGACCGAACTAGTATAAACTAGTGTATAATATATTATGATTTTTTGACCGAAACTTACATTTCGAAAAGTTTCATTGAATGAAATTTTCAGATGATTTTTTGCATGGACTTCCATCATAACCTTCCCTCGTAACATATGTAAATAATCTGAAAAGTTTCGTATCATTTGGAACAGTCCTCGATTTAATTTGAATTTTTGACCGAAACTAGTATAAACTGGTGTATAATATATTATGATTTTTTGACCGAAACTTGCATTTCGAAACGTTTCATAGAATCATACATTTAGATGATTTTTTGCATGGACTTCCATCATAACCTTCCCTCATAAAATATATAAATGATCTGAAAAGTTACATATCATTTCGATCAGTCCTCGATTGAATTTCATTTTTTGACAGTAACTTGTATAGACTAGTGTATAATATACTATAATTTTTTGATTGAAACTTGTATTTCGAAAAGTTTTATAGAAGATAATTTTCAGATGATTTTTGAATGGACTTCAACCATATCCTTCCCTCGTAACATAAATAAATAATCTTTAAAGTTTTGTATCATTTGTAACAGCCCTCAATTTAATTTGAATATTATATCGAAACTAGTATAAACTAGTGAATATATTCTGATTTTTGACCGAAACTTGCATTTCGAAAAGTTTCATAGAATCAAATTTTCAGATGATTTTTTGCATGGACTTCCTTCATAACCTTCCCTCGTAAAGTATATAAATGATCTGAAAAGTTTCGTATCATATGAAACTGTCCTCGATTTAATTTGACTTTTTGACCGAAACTAGTATAAACTAATGTATAATATATTATGATATTTTGACCGAAACTTGCATTTCAAAAAGTTTCATTGAATCAAATTTTCAGATGATTTTTTGCATGGACTTCCATCATAACCTTCCCTCGTAACATATATAAATAATCTGAAAAGTTTCGTATCATTTGGAACAGTCCTCTATTTAATTTTACTTTTTGACCGAACTAGAATAAACTAGTATATAATATATTATGATTTTTTGACCGAATCTTGCATTTCGAAAAGTTTCATTGAATCAAATTTTCAGATGAGTTTTTGCATAGACTTCCATCATAACCTTCCCTCATAACATATATAAATAATCTGAAAAGTTTCGTATCATTTGGAACAGTCCTCTATTTAATTTTACTTTTTGACCGAACTAGAATAAACTAGTATATAATATATTATGATTTTTTGACCGAATCATGCATTTCGAAAAGTTTCATTGAATCAAATTTTCAGATGAGTTTTTGCATAGACTTCCATCATAACCTTCCCTCATAACATATATAAATAATCTGAAAAGTTTCGTATCATTTGGAACAGTCCTCGATTTAATTTGACTTTTTGACCGAAACTAGTATAAAATAGTGTATAATATATTATGATTTTTTGACCGAAACTTGCATTTCGAAAAGTTTCATAGAATCATACTTTCAGATGATTTTGGGCATGGACTTCCATCATAATCTTCCCTCGTAAAATATATAAATAATATGAAAAGTTACGTATCATTTCGATCAATCCTCGATTGAATTTCCTTTTTTGACCGTAACTAGTATAGACTAATGTATAATATACTATAGTTTTTTGATTGAAACTTGCATTTCGAAAAGTTTTATAGAAGATAATTTTCAGATGATTTTTGAATGGACTTCCACCATATCCTTCCCTCGTAACATAAATAAATAATCTTTAAAGTTTTGTATCATTTGTAACAGCCCTCAATTTAATTTGACTATTATATCGAAACTAGTATAAACTAGTGAATATATTATGATTTTTTGACCGAAACTTGGATTTCGAAAAGTTTCATAGAATCAAATTTTCAGATGATTTTTTGCATGGACTTCCTTCATAACCTTCCCTCGTAAAGTATATAAATGATCTGAAAAGTTTCGTATCATATGAAACTGTCCTCGATTTAATTTGACTTTTTGACCGAAACTAGTATAAACTAATGTATAATATATTATGATATTTTGACCGAAACTTGCATTTCAAAAAGTTTCATTGAATCAAATTTTCAGATGATTTTTTGCATGGACTTCCATCATAACCTTCCCTCGTAACATATATAAATAATCTGAAAAGTTTCGTATCATTTGGAACAGTCCTCTATTTAATTTTACTTTTTGACCGAACTAGAATAAACTAGTATATAATATATTATGATTTTTTGACCGAATCTTGCATTTCGAAAAGTTTCATTGAATCAAATTTTCAGATGAGTTTTTGCATAGACTTCCATCATAACCTTCCCTCATAACATATATAAATAATCTGAAAAGTTTCGTATCATTTGGAACAGTCCTCGATTTAATTTGACTTTTTGACCGAAACTAGTATAAAATAGTGTATAATATATTATGATTTTTTGACCGAAACTTGCATTTCGAAAAGTTTCATAGAATCATACTTTCAGATGATTTTGGGCATGGACTTCCATCATAATCTTCCCTCGTAAAATATATAAATAATATGAAAAGTTACGTATCATTTCGATCAATCCTCGATTGAATTTCCTTTTATGACCGTAACTAGTATAGACTAATGTATAATATACTATAGTTTTTTGATTGAAACTTGCATTTCGAAAAGTTTTATAGAAGATAATTTTCAGATGATTTTTGAATGGACTTCCACCATATCCTTCCCTCGTAACATAAATAAATAATCTTTAAAGTTTTGTATCATTTGTAACAGCCCTCAATTTAATTTGACTATTATATCGAAACTAGTATAAACTAGTGAATATATTCTGATTTTTTGACCGAAACTTGCATTTCGAAAAGTTTCATAGAATCAAATTTTCAGATGATTTTTTGCATGGACTTCCTTCATAACCTTCCCTCGTAAAGTATATAAATGATCTGAAAAGTTTCGTATCATATGAAACTGTCCTCGATTTAATTTGACTTTTTGACCGAAACTAGTATAAACTAATGTATAATATATTATGATATTTTGACCGAAACTTGCATTTCAAAAAGTTTCATTGAATCAAATTTTCAGATGATTTTTTGCATGGACTTCCATCATAACCTTCCCTCGTAACATATATAAATAATCTGAAAAGTTTCGTATCATTTGGAACAGTCCTCTATTTAATTTTACTTTTTGACCGAACTAGAATAAACTAGTATATAATATATTATGATTTTTGACCGAATCTTGCATTTCGAAAAGTTTCATTGAATCAAATTTTCAGATGAGTTTTTGCATAGACTTCCATCATAACCTTCCCTCATAACATATATAAATAATCTGAAAAGTTTCGTATCATTTGGAACAGTCCTCGATTTAATTTGACTTTTTGACCGAAACTAGTATAAAATAGTGTATAATATATTATGATTTTTTGACCGAAACTTGCATTTCGAAAAGTTTCATAGAATCATACTTTCAGATGATTTTGGGCATGGACTTCCATCATAATCTTCCCTCGTAAAATATATAAATAATATGAAAAGTTACGTATCATTTCGATCAATCCTCGATTGAATTTCCTTTTTTGACCGTAACTAGTATAGACTAATGTATAATATACTATAGTTTTTTGATTGAAACTTGCATTTCGAAAAGTTTTATAGAAGATAATTTTCAGATGATTTTTGAATGGACTTCCACCATATCCTTCCCTCGTAACATAAATAAATAATCTTTAAAGTTTTGTATCATTTGTAACAGCCCTCAATTTAATTTGACTATTATATCGAAACTAGTATAAACTAGTGAATATATTCTGATTTTTTGACCGAAACTTGCATTTCGAAAAGTTTCATAGAATCAAATTTTCAGATGATTTTTTGCATGGACTTCCTTCATAACCTTCCCTCGTAAAGTATATAAATGATCTGAAAAGTTTCGTATCATATGAAACTGTCCTCGATTTAATTTGACTTTTTGACCGAAACTAGTATAAACTAATGTATAATATATTATGATATTTTGACCGAAACTTGCATTTCAAAAAGTTTCATTGAATCAAATTTTCAGATGATTTTTTGCATGGACTTCCATCATAACCTTCCCTCGTAACATATATAAATAATCTGAAAAGTTTCGTATCATTTGGAACAGTCCTCTCTTTAATTTTACTTTTTGACCGAACTAGAATAAACTAGTATATAATATATTATGATTTTTTGACCGAATCTTGCATTTCGAAAAGTTTCATTGAATCAAATTTTCAGATGAGTTTTTGCATAGACTTCCATCATAACCTTCCCTCATAACATATATAAATAATCTGAAAAGTTTCGTATCATTTGGAACAGTCCTCGATTTAATTTGACTTTTTGACCGAAACTAGTATAAAATAGTGTATAATATATTATGATTTTTTGACCGAAACTTGCATTTCGAAAAGTTTCATAGAATCATACTTTCAGATGATTTTGGGCATGGACTTCCATCATAATCTTCCCTCGTAAAATATATAAATAATATGAAAAGTTACGTATCATTTCGATCAATCCTCGATTGAATTTCCTTTTTTGACCGTAACTAGTATAGACTAATGTATAATATACTATAGTTTTTTGATTGAAACTTGCATTTCGAAAAGTTTTATAGAAGATAATTTTCAGATGATTTTTGAATGGACTTCCACCATATCCTTCCCTCGTAACATAAATAAATAATCTTTAAAGTTTTGTATCATTTGTAACAGCCCTCAATTTAATTTGACTATTATATCGAAACTAGTATAAACTAGTGAATATATTATGATTTTTTGACCGAAACTTGCATTTCGAAAAGTTTCATAGAATCAAATTTTCAGATGATTTTTTGCATGGACTTCCTTCATAACCTTCCCTCGTAAAGTATATAAATGATCTGAAAAGTTTCGTATCATATGAAACTGTCCTCGATTTAATTTGACTTTTTGACCGAAACTAGTATAAACTAATGTATAATATATTATGATATTTTGACCGAAACTTGCATTTCAAAAAGTTTCATTGAATCAAATTTTCAGATGATTTTTTGCATGGACTTCCATCATAACCTTCCCTCGTAACATATATAAATAATCTGAAAAGTTTCGTATCATTTGGAACAGTCCTCTATTTAATTTTACTTTTTGACCGAACTAGAATAAACTAGTATATAATATATTATGATTTTTTGACCGAATCTTGCATTTCGAAAAGTTTCATTGAATCAAATTTTCAGATGAGTTTTTGCATAGACTTCCATCATAACCTTCCCTCATAACATATATAAATAATCTGAAAAGTTTCGTATCATTTGGAACAGTCCTCGATTTAATTTGACTTTTTGACCGAAACTAGTATAAAATAGTGTATAATATATTATGATTTTTTGACCGAAACTTGCATTTCGAAAAGTTTCATAGAATCATACTTTCAGATGATTTTGGGCATGGACTTCCATCATAATCTTCCCTCGTAAAATATATAAATAATCTGAAAAGTTACGTATCATTTCGATCAATCCTCGATTGAATTTCCTTTTTTTGACCGTAACTAGTATAGACTAATGTATAATATACTATAGTTTTTTGATTGAAACTTGCATTTCGAAAAGTTTTATAGAAGATAATTTTCAGATGATTTTTGAATGGACTTCCACCATATCCTTCCCTCGTAACATAAATAAATAATCTTTAAAGTTTTGTATCATTTGTAACAGCCCTCAATTTAATTTGACTATTATATCGAAACTAGTATAAACTAGTGAATATATTATGATTTTTTGACCGAAACTTGCATTTCGAAAAGTTTCATAGAATCAAATTTTCAGATGATTTTTTGCATGGACTTCCTTCATAACCTTCCCTCGTAAAGTATATAAATGATCTGAAAAGTTTCGTATCATATGAAACTGTCCTCGATTTAATTTGACTTTTTGACCGAAACTAGTATAAACTAATGTATAATATATTATGATATTTTGACCGAAACTTGCATTTCAAAAAGATTCATTGAATCAAATTTTCAGATAATTTTTTGCATGGACTTCCATCATAACCTTCCCTCGTAACATATATAAATAATCTGAAAAGTTTCGTATCATTTGTAACAGTCCTCTATTTAATTTTACTTTTTGACCGAACTAGAATAAACTAGTATATAATATATTATGATTTTTTGACCGAATCTTGCATTTCGAAAAGTTTCATTGAATCAAATTTTCAAATGATTTTTTGCATAGACTTCCATCATAACCTTCCCTCATAACATATATAAATAATGTGAAAAGTTTCGTATCATTTGGAACAGTCCTCGATTTAATTTGACTTTTTGACCGAAACTAGTATAAAATAGTGTATAATATATTATGATTTTTTGACCGAAACTTGCATTTCGAAAAGTTTCATAGAATCATACTTTCAGATGATTTTGGGCATGGACTTCCATCATAATCTTCCCTCGTAAAATATATAAATAATCTGAAAAGTTACGTATCATTTCGATCAATCCTCGATTGAATTTCCTTTTTTGACCGTAACTAGTATAGACTAATGTATAATATACTATAGTTTTTTGATTGAAACTTGCATTTCGAAAAGTTTTATAGAAGATAATTTTCAGATGATTTTTGAATGGACTTCCACCATATCCTTCCCTCGTAACATAAATAAATAATCTTTAAAGTTTTGTATCATTTGTAACAGCCCTCAATTTAATTTGACTATTATATCGAAACTAGTATAAACTAGTGAATATATTCTGATTTTTTGACCGAAACTTGCATTTCGAAAAGTTTCATAGAATCAAATTTTCAGATGATTTTTTGCATGGACTTCCTTCATAACCTTCCCTCGTAAAGTATATAAATGATCTGAAAAGTTTCGTATCATATGAAACTGTCCTCGATTTAATTTGACTTTTTGACCGAAACTAGTATAAACTAATGTATAATATATTATGATATTTTGACCGAAACTTGCATTTCAAAAAGTTTCATTGAATCAAATTTTCAGATGATTTTTTGCATGGACTTCCATCATAACCTTCCCTCGTAACATATATAAATAATCTGAAAAGTTTCGTATCATTTGGAACAGTCCTCTATTTAATTTTACTTTTTGACCGAACTAGAATAAACTAGTATATAATATATTATGATTTTTTGACCGAATCTTGCATTTCGAAAAGTTTCATTGAATCAAATTTTCAGATGAGTTTTTGCATAGACTTCCATCATAACCTTCCCTCATAACATATATAAATAATCTGAAAAGTTTCGTATCATTTGGAACAGTCCTCTATTTAATTTTACTTTTTGACCGAACTAGAATAAACTAGTATATAATATATTATGATTTTTTGACCGAATCTTGCATTTCGAAAAGTTTCATTGAATCAAATTTTCAGATGAGTTTTTGCATAGACTTCCATCATAACCTTCCCTCATAACATATATAAATAATCTAAAAAAGTTTCGTATCATTTGGAACAGTCCTCGATTTAATTTGACTTTTTGACCGAAACTAGTATAAAATAGTGTATAATATATTATGATTTTTTGACCGAAACTTGCATTTCGAAAAGTTTCATAGAATCATACTTTCAGATGATTTTGGGCATGGACTTCCATCATAATCTTCCCTCGTAAAATATATAAATAATATGAAAAGTTACGTATCATTTCGATCAATCCTCGATTGAATTTCCTTTTTTGACCGTAACTAGTATAGACTAATGTATAATATACTATAGTTTTTTGATTGAAACTTGCATTTCGAAAAGTTTTATAGAAGATAATTTTCAGATGATTTTTGAATGGACTTCCACCATATCCTTCCCTCGTAACATAAATAAATAATCTTTAATGTTTTGTATCATTTGTAACAGCCCTCAATTTAATTTGACTATTATATCGAAACTAATATAAACTAGTGAATATATTATGATTTTTTGACCGAAACTTGCATTTCGAAAAGTTTCATAGAATCAAATTTTCAGATGATTTTTTGCATGGACTTCCTTCATAACCTTCCCTCGTAAAGTATATAAATGATCTGAAAAGTTTCGTATCATATGAAACTGTCCTCGATTTAATTTGACTTTTTGACCGAAACTAGTATAAACTAATGTATAATATATTATGATATTTTGACCGAAACTTGCATTTCAAAAAGTTTCATTGAATCAAATTTTCAGATGATTTTTTGCATGGACTTCCATCATAACCTTCCCTCGTAACATATATAAATAATCTGAAAAGTTTCGTATCATTTGGAACAGTCCTCTATTTAATTTTACTTTTTGACCGAACTAGAATAAACTAGTATATAATATATTATGATTTTTTGACCGAATCTTGCATTTCGAAAAGTTTCATTGAATCAAATTTTCAGATGAGTTTTTGCATAGACTTCCATCATAACCTTCCCTCATAACATATATAAATAATCTGAAAAGTTTCGTATCATTTGGAACAGTCCTCTATTTAATTTTACTTTTTGACCGAACTAGAATAAACTAGTATATAATATATTATGATTTTTTGACCGAATCTTGCATTTCGAAAAGTTTCATTGAATCAAATTTTCAGATGAGTTTTTGCATAGACTTCCATCATAACCTTCCCTCATAACATATATAAATAATCTAAAAAAGTTTCGTATCATTTGGAACAGTCCTCGATTTAATTTGACTTTTTGACCGAAACTAGTATAAAATAGTGTATAATATATTATGATTTTTTGACCGAAACTTGCATTTCGAAAAGTTTCATAGAATCATACTTTCAGATGATTTTGGGCATGGACTTCCATCATAATCTTCCCTCGTAAAATATATAAATAATATGAAAAGTTACGTATCATTTCGATCAATCCTCGATTGAATTTCCTTTTTTGACCGTAACTAGTATAGACTAATGTATAATATACTATAGTTTTTTGATTGAAACTTGCATTTCGAAAAGTTTTATAGAAGATAATTTTCAGATGATTTTTGAATGGACTTCCACCATATCCTTCCCTCGTAACATAAATAAATAATCTTTAATGTTTTGTATCATTTGTAACAGCCCTCAATTTAATTTGACTATTATATCGAAACTAATATAAACTAGTGAATATATTATGATTTTTTGACCGAAACTTGCATTTCGAAAAGTTTCATAGAATCAAATTTTCAGATGATTTTTTGCATGGACTTCCTTCATAACCTTCCCTCGTAAAGTATATAAATGATCTGAAAAGTTTCGTATCATATGAAACTGTCCTCGATTTAATTTGACTTTTTGACCGAAACTAGTATAAACTAATGTATAATATATTATGATATTTTGACCGAAACTTGCATTTCAAAAAGTTTCATTGAATCAAATTTTCAGATGATTTTTTGCATGGACTTCCATCATAACCTTCCCTCGTAACATATATAAATAATCTGAAAAGTTTCGTATCATTTGGAACAGTCCTCTATTTAATTTTACTTTTTGACCGAACTAGAATAAACTAGTATATAATATATTATGATTTTTTGACCGAATCTTGCATTTCGAAAAGTTTCATTGAATCAAATTTTCAGATGAGTTTTTGCATAGACTTCCATCATAACCTTCCCTCATAACATATATAAATAATCTGAAAAGTTTCGTATCATTTGGAACAGTCCTCTATTTAATTTTACTTTTTGACCGAACTAGAATAAACTAGTATATAATATATTATGATTTTTTGACCGAATCTTGCATTTCGAAAAGTTTCATTGAATCAAATTTTCAGATGAGTTTTTGCATAGACTTCCATCATAACCTTCCCTCATAACATATATAAATAATCTAAAAAAGTTTCGTATCATTTGGAACAGTCCTCGATTTAATTTGACTTTTTGACCGAAACTAGTATAAAATAGTGTATAATATATTATGATTTTTTGACCGAAACTTGCATTTCGAAAAGTTTCATAGAATCATACTTTCAGATGATTTTGGGCATGGACTTCCATCATAATCTTCCCTCGTAAAATATATAAATAATATGAAAAGTTACGTATCATTTCGATCAATCCTCGATTGAATTTCCTTTTTTGACCGTAACTAGTATAGACTAATGTATAATATACTATAGTTTTTTGATTGAAACTTGCATTTCGAAAAGTTTTATAGAAGATAATTTTCAGATGATTTTTGAATGGACTTCCACCATATCCTTCCCTCGTAACATAAATAAATAATCTTTAATGTTTTGTATCATTTGTAACAGCCCTCAATTTAATTTGACTATTATATCGAAACTAGTATAAACTAGTGAATATATTATGATTTTTTGACCGAAACTTGCATTTCGAAAAGTTTCATAGAATCAAATTTTCAGATGATTTTTTGCATGGACTTCCTTCATAACCTTCCCTCGTAAAGTATATAAATGATCTGAAAAGTTTCGTATCATATGAAACTGTCCTCGATTTAATTTGACTTTTTGACCGAAACTAGTATAAACTAATGTATAATATATTATGATATTTTGACCGAAACTTGCATTTCAAAAAGTTTCATTGAATCAAATTTTCAGATGATTTTTTGCATGGACTTCCATCATAACCTTCCCTCGTAACATATATAAATAATCTGAAAAGTTTCGTATCATTTGGAACAGTCCTCTATTTAATTTTACTTTTTGACCGAACTAGAATAAACTAGTATATAATATATTATGATTTTTTGACCGAATCTTGCATTTCGAAAAGTTTCATTGAATCAAATTTTCAGATGAGTTTTTGCATAGACTTCCATCATAACCTTCCCTCATAACATATATAAATAATCTGAAAAGTTTCGTATCATTTGGAACAGTCCTCGATTTAATTTGACTTTTTGACCGAAACTAGTATAAAATAGTGTATAATATATTATGATTTTTTGACCGAAACTTGCATTTCGAAAAGTTTCATAGAATCATACTTTCAGATGATTTTGGGCATGGACTTCCATCATAATCTTCCCTCGTAAAATATATAAATAATATGAAAAGTTACGTATCATTTCGATCAATCCTCGATTGAATTTCCTTGTTTGACCGTAACTAGTATAGACTAATGTATAATATACTATAGTTTTTTGATTGAAACTTGCATTTCGAAAAGTTTTATAGAAGATAATTTTCAGATGATTTTTGAATGGACTTCCACCATATCCTTCCCTCGTAACATAAATAAATAATCTTTAAAGTTTTGTATCATTTGTAACAGCCCTCAATTTAATTTGACTATTATATCGAAACTAGTATAAACTAGTGAATATATTATGATTTTTTGACCGAAACTTGCATTTCGAAAAGTTTCATAGAATCAAATTTTCAGATGATTTTTTGCATGGACTTCCTTCATAACCTTCCCTCGTAAAGTATATAAATGATCTGAAAAGTTTCGTATCATATGAAACTGTCCTCGATTTAATTTGACTTTTTGACCGAAACTAGTATAAACTAATGTATAATATATTATGATATTTTGACCGAAACTTGCATTTCAAAAAGTTTCATTGAATCAAATTTTCAGATGATTTTTTGCATGGACTTCCATCATAACCTTCCCTCGTAACATATATAAATAATCTGAAAAGTTTCGTATCATTTGGAACAGTCCTCTCTTTAATTTTACTTTTTGACCGAACTAGAATAAACTAGTATATAATATATTATGATTTTTTGACCGAATCTTGCATTTCGAAAAGTTTCATTGAATCAAATTTTCAGATGAGTTTTTGCATAGACTTCCATCATAACCTTCCCTCATAACATATATAAATAATCTGAAAAGTTTTGTATCATTTGGAACAGTCCTCGATTTAATTTGACTTTTTGACCGAAACTAGTATAAAATAGTGTATAATATATTATGATTTTTTGACCGAAACTTGCATTTCGAAAAGTTTCATAGAATCATACTTTCAGATGATTTTGGGCATGGACTTCCATCATAATCTTCCCTCGTAAAATATATAAATAATATGAAAAGTTACGTATCATTTCGATCAATCCTCGATTGAATTTCCTTTTTTGACCGTAACTAGTATAGACTAATGTATAATATACTATAGTTTTTTGATTGAAACTTGCATTTCGAAAAGTTTTATAGAAGATAATTTTCAGATGATTTTTGAATGGACTTCCACCATATCCTTCCCTCGTAACATAAATAAATAATCTTTAAAGTTTTGTATCATTTGTAACAGCCCTCAATTTAATTTGACTATTATATCGAAACTAGTATAAACTAGTGAATATATTATGATTTTTTGACCGAAACTTGCATTTCGAAAAGTTTCATAGAATCAAATTTTCAGATGATTTTTTGCATGGACTTCCTTCATAACCTTCCCTCGTAAAGTATATAAATGATCTGAAAAGTTTCGTATCATATGAAACTGTCCTCGATTTAATTTGACTTTTTGACCGAAACTAGTATAAACTAATGTATAATATATTATGATATTTTGACCGAAACTTGCATTTCAAAAAGTTTCATTGAATCAAATTTTCAGATGATTTTTTGCATGGACTTCCATCATAACCTTCCCTCGTAACATATATAAATAATCTGAAAAGTTTCGTATCATTTGGAACAGTCCTCTCTTTAATTTTACTTTTTGACCGAACTAGAATAAACTAGTATATAATATATTATGATTTTTTGACCGAATCTTGCATTTCGAAAAGTTTCATTGAATCAAATTTTCAGATGAGTTTTTGCATAGACTTCCATCATAACCTTCCCTCATAACATATATAAATAATCTGAAAAGTTTCGTATCATTTGGAACAGTCCTCGATTTAATTTGACTTTTTGACCGAAACTAGTATAAAATAGTGTATAATATATTATGATTTTTTGACCGAAACTTGCATTTCGAAAAGTTTCATAGAATCATACTTTCAGATGATTTTGGGCATGGACTTCCATCATAATCTTCCCTCGTAAAATATATAAATAATATGAAAAGTTACGTATCATTTCGATCAATCCTCGATTGAATTTCCTTTTTTGACCGTAACTAGTATAGACTAATGTATAATATACTATAGTTTTTTGATTGAAACTTGCATTTCGAAAAGTTTTATAGAAGATAATTTTCAGATGATTTTTGAATGGACTTCCACCATATCCTTCCCTCGTAACATAAATAAATAATCTTTAAAGTTTTGTATCATTTGTAACAGCCCTCAATTTAATTTGACTATTATATCGAAACTAGTATAAACTAGTGAATATATTCTGATTTTTTGACCGAAACTTGCATTTCGAAAAGTTTCATAGAATCAAATTTTCAGATGATTTTTTGCATGGACTTCCTTCATAACCTTCCCTCGTAAAGTATATAAATGATCTGAAAAGTTTCGTATCATATGAAACTGTCCTCGATTTAATTTGACTTTTTGACCGAAACTAGTATAAACTAATGTATAATATATTATGATATTTTGACCGAAACTTGCATTTCAAAAAGTTTCATTGAATCAAATTTTCAGATGATTTTTTGCATGGACTTCCATCATAACCTTCCCTCGTAACATATATAAATAATCTGAAAAGTTTCGTATCATTTGGAACAGTCCTCTATTTAATTTTACTTTTTGACCGAACTAGAATAAACTAGTATATAATATATTATGATTTTTTGACCGAATCTTGCATTTCGAAAAGTTTCATTGAATCAAATTTTCAGATGAGTTTTTGCATAGACTTCCATCATAACCTTCCCTCATAACATATATAAATAATCTGAAAAGTTTCGTATCATTTGGAACAGTCCTCGATTTAATTTGACTTTTTGACCGAAACTAGTATAAAATAGTGTATAATATATTATGATTTTTTGACCGAAACTTGCATTTCGAAAAGTTTCATAGAATCATACTTTCAGATGATTTTGGGCATGGACTTCCATCATAATCTTCCCTCGTAAAATATATAAATAATCTGAAAAGTTACGTATCATTTCGATCAATCCTCGATTGAATTTCCTTTTTTGACCGTAACTAGTATAGACTAATGTATAATATACTATAGTTTTTTGATTGAAACTTGCATTTCGAAAAGTTTTATAGAAGATAATTTTCAGATGATTTTTGAATGGACTTCCACCATATCCTTCCCTCGTAACATAAATAAATAATCTTTAAAGTTTTGTATCATTTGTAACAGCCCTCAATTTAATTTGACTATTATATCGAAACTAGTATAAACTAGTGAATATATTCTGATTTTTTGACCGAAACTTGCATTTCGAAAAGTTTCATAGAATCAAATTTTCAGATGATTTTTTGCATGGACTTCCTTCATAACCTTCCCTCGTAAAGTATATAAATGATCTGAAAAGTTTCGTATCATATGAAACTGTCCTCGATTTAATTTGACTTTTTGACCGAAACTAGTATAAACTAATGTATAATATATTATGATATTTTGACCGAAACTTGCATTTCAAAAAGTTTCATTGAATCAAATTTTCAGATAATTTTTTGCATGGACTTCCATCATAACCTTCCCTCGTAACATATATAAATAATCTGAAAAGTTTCGTATCATTTGTAACAGTCCTCTATTTAATTTTACTTTTTGACCGAATTAGAATAAACTAGTATATAATATATTATGATTTTTTGACCGAATCTTGCATTTCGAAAAGTTTCATTGAATCAAATTTTCAAATGATTTTTTGCATAGACTTCCATCATAACCTTCCCTCATAACATATATAAATAATGTGAAAAGTTTCGTATCATTTGGAACAGTCCTCGATTTAATTTGACTTTTTGACCGAAACTAGTATAAAATAGTGTATAATATATTATGATTTTTTGACCGAAACTTGCATTTCGAAAAGTTTCATAGAATCATACTTTCAGATGATTTTGGGCATGGACTTCCATCATAATCTTCCCTCGTAAAATATATAAATAATCTGAAAAGTTACGTATCATTTCGATCAATCCTCGATTGAATTTCCTTTTTTGACCGTAACTAGTATAGACTAATGTATAATATACTATAGTTTTTTGATTGAAACTTGCATTTCGAAAAGTTTTATAGAAGATAATTTTCAGATGATTTTTGAATGGACTTCCACCATATCCTTCCCTCGTAACATAAATAAATAATCTTTAAAGTTTTGTATCATTTGTAACAGCCCTCAATTTAATTTGACTATTATATCGAAACTAGTATAAACTAGTGAATATATTCTGATTTTTTGACCGAAACTTGCATTTCGAAAAGTTTCATAGAATCAAATTTTCAGATGATTTTTTGCATGGACTTCCTTCATAACCTTCCCTCGTAAAGTATATAAATGATCTGAAAAGTTTCGTATCATATGAAACTGTCCTCGATTTAATTTGACTTTTTGACCGAAACTAGTATAAACTAATGTATAATATATTATGATATTTTGACCGAAACTTGCATTTCAAAAAGTTTCATTGAATCAAATTTTCAGATAATTTTTTGCATGGACTTCCATCATAACCTTCCCTCGTAACATATATAAATAATCTGAAAAGTTTCGTATCATTTGTAACAGTCCTCTATTTAATTTTACTTTTTGACCGAATTAGAATAAACTAGTATATAATATATTATGATTTTTTGACCGAATCTTGCATTTCGAAAAGTTTCATTGAATCAAATTTTCAAATGATTTTTTGCATAGACTTCCATCATAACCTTCCCTCATAACATATATAAATAATGTGAAAAGTTTCGTATCATTTGGAACAGTCCTCGATTTAATTTGACTTTTTGACCGAAACTAGTATAAAATCGTGTATAATATATTATGATTTTTTGACCGAAACTTGCATTTCGAAAAGTTTCATAGAATCATACTTTCAGATGATTTTGGGCATGGACTTCCATCATAATCTTCCCTCGTAAAATATATAAATAATCTGAAAAGTTACGTATCATTTCGATCAATCCTCGATTGAATTTCCTTTTTTGACCGTAACTAGTATAGACTAATGTATAATATACTATAGTTTTTTGATTGAAACTTGCATTTCGAAAAGTTTTATAGAAGATAATTTTCAGATGATTTTTGAATGGACTTCCACCATATCCTTCCCTCGTAACATAAATAAATAATCTTTAAAGTTTTGTATCATTTGTAACAGCCCTCAATTTAATTTGACTATTATATCGAAACTAGTATAAACTAGTGAATATATTCTGATTTTTTGACCGAAACTTGCATTTCGAAAAGTTTCATAGAATCAAATTTTCAGATGATTTTTTGCATGGACTTCCTTCATAACCTTCCCTCGTAAAGTATATAAATGATCTGAAAAGTTTCGTATCATATGAAACTGTCCTCGATTTAATTTGACTTTTTGACCGAAACTAGTATAAACTAATGTATAATATATTATGATATTTTGACCGAAACTTGCATTTCAAAAAGTTTCATTGAATCAAATTTTCAGATGATTTTTTGCATGGACTTCCATCATAACCTTCCCTCGTAACATATATAAATAATCTGAAAAGTTTCGTATCATTTGGAACAGTCCTCTATTTAATTTTACTTTTTGACCGAACTAGAATAAACTAGTATATAATATATTATGATTTTTTGACCGAATCTTGCATTTCGAAAAGTTTCATTGAATCAAATTTTCAGATGAGTTTTTGCATAGACTTCCATCATAACCTTCCCTCATAACATATATAAATAATCTGAAAAGTTTCGTATCATTTGGAACAGTCCTCTATTTAATTTTACTTTTTGACCGAACTAGAATAAACTATTATATAATATATTATGATTTTTTGACCGAATCTTGCATTTCGAAAAGTTTCATTGAATCAAATTTTCAGATGAGTTTTTGCATAGACTTCCATCATAACCTTCCCTCATAACATATATAAATAATCTGAAAAGTTTCGTATCATTTGGAACAGTCCTCGATTTAATTTGACTTTTTGACCGAAACTAGTATAAAATAGTGTATAATATATTATGATTTTTTGACCGAAACTTGCATTTCGAAAAGTTTCATAGAATCATACTTTCAGATGATTTTGGGCATGGACTTCCATCATAATCTTCCCTCGTAAAATATATAAATAATATGAAAAGTTACGTATCATTTCGATCAATCCTCGATTGAATTTCCTTTTTTGACCGTAACTAGTATAGACTAATGTATAATATACTATAGTTTTTTGATTGAAACTTGCATTTCGAAAAGTTTTATAGAAGATAATTTTCAGATGATTTTTGAATGGACTTCCACCATATCCTTCCCTCGTAACATAAATAAATAATCTTTAAAGTTTTGTATCATTTGTAACAGCCCTCAATTTAATTTGACTATTATATCGAAACTAGTATAAACTAGTGAATATATTATGATTTTTTGACCGAAACTTGCATTTCGAAAAGTTTCATAGAATCAAATTTTCAGATGATTTTTTGCATGGACTTCCTTCATAACCTTCCCTCGTAAAGTATATAAATGATCTGAAAAGTTTCGTATCATATGAAATTGTCCTCGATTTAATTTGACTTTTTGACCGAAACTAGTATAAACTAATGTATAATATATTATGATATTTTGACCGAAACTTGCATTTCAAAAAGTTTCATTGAATCAAATTTTCAGATGATTTTTTGCATGGACTTCCATCATAACCTTCCCTCGTAACATATATAAATAATCTGAAAAGTTTCGTATCATTTGGAACAGTCCTCTATTTAATTTTACTTTTTGACCGAACTAGAATAAACTAGTATATAATATATTATGATTTTTTGACCGAATCTTGCATTTCGAAAAGTTTCATTGAATCAAATTTTCAGATGAGTTTTTGCATAGACTTCCATCATAACCTTCCCTCATAACATATATAAATAATCTGAAAAGTTTCGTATCATTTGGAACAGTCCTCGATTTAATTTGACTTTTTGACCGAAACTAGTATAAAATAGTGTATAATATATTATGATTTTTTGACCGAAACTTGCATTTCGAAAAGTTTCATAGAATCATACTTTCAGATGATTTTGGGCATGGACTTCCATCATAATCTTCCCTCGTAAAATATATAAATAATATGAAAAGTTACGTATCATTTCGATCAATCCTCGATTGAATTTCCTTTTTTGACCGTAACTAGTATAGACTAATGTATAATATACTATAGTTTTTTGATTGAAACTTGCATTTCGAAAAGTTTTATAGAAGATAATTTTCAGATGATTTTTGAATGGACTTCCACCATATCCTTCCCTCGTAACATAAATAAATAATCTTTAAAGTTTTGTATCATTTGTAACAGCCCTCAATTTAATTTGACTATTATATCGAAACTAGTATAAACTAGTGAATATATTCTGATTTTTTGACCGAAACTTGCATTTCGAAAAGTTTCATAGAATCAAATTTTCAGATGATTTTTTGCATGGACTTCCTTCATAACCTTCCCTCGTAAAGTATATAAATGATCTGAAAAGTTTCGTATCATATGAAACTGTCCTCGATTTAATTTGACTTTTTGACCGAAACTAGTATAAACTAATGTATAATATATTATGATATTTTGACCGAAACTTGCATTTCAAAAAGTTTCATTGAATCAAATTTTCAGATAATTTTTTGCATGGACTTCCATCATAACCTTCCCTCGTAACATATATAAATAATCTGAAAAGTTTCGTATCATTTGGAACAGTCCTCTATTTAATTTTACTTTTTGACCGAACTAGAATAAACTAGTATATAATATATTATGATTTTTTGACCGAATCTTGCATTTCGAAAAGTTTCATTGAATCAAATTTTCAAATGATTTTTTGCATAGACTTCCATCATAACCTTCCCTCATAACATATATAAATAATGTGAAAAGTTTCGTATCATTTGGAACAGTCCTCGATTTAATTTGACTTTTTGACCGAAACTAGTATAAAATAGTGTATAATATATTATGATTTTTTGACCGAAACTTGCATTTCGAAAAGTTTCATAGAATCATACTTTCAGATGATTTTGGGCATGGACTTCCATCATAATCTTCCCTCGTAAAATATATAAATAATCTGAAAAGTTACGTATCATTTCGATCAATCCTCGATTGAATTTCCTTTTTTGACCGTAACTAGTATAGACTAATGTAAAAATATACTATAGTTTTTTGATTGAAACTTGCATTTCGAAAACTTATATAGAAGATAATTTTCAGATGATTTTTTGCAAGGACTTCTATCATAACCTTCCCTCGTAACATATATAAATAATATGAAAAAATTTATATCATTTGTAACAGTCCTCGATTTAATTTGACTATTATACCGAAACTAGTATAAACTAATGTATAATATATTCTGATTTTTTGACCGAAACTTGCATTTCGAAAAGTTTTATTAGATCAAATTTTCAGATGATTTTTTGCATGGACTTCCATCATAACCTTCCCTTGTAACAAATATAAATAATCTGAAAAGTTTCGTATCATTTGGAACCGTCCTCGATTTAATTTAACTTTTTGACCGAAACTAGTATAAACTAGTGTATAATATATTATGATTTTTTGAACAAAGCTTGCATTTCGAAAAGTTTCATAGAATCATATTTTCAGATGATTTTTTGCATGGACTTCCTTCATAACCTTCCCTCGTAACATATATAATTAGTCTGAAAAGTTTCGTATCATTTGGAACAGTCCTCGATTTAATTTTACTTTTTGACCGAACTAGTATAAACTAGTGTATAATATATTATGATTTTTTGACCGAATCTTGCATTTCGAAAAGTTTCATTGAATCAAATTTTCAGATGATTTTTTGCATGGACTTCCAACATAACCTTCCCTCATAACATATATAAATAATCTGAAAAGTTTTGTATCATTTGGAACAGTCCTCGATTTAATTTGACTTTTTGACCGAAACTAGTATAAAATAGTGTATAATATATTATGATTTTTTGACCGAAACTTGCATTTCGAAAAGTTTCATAGAATCATACTTTCAGATGATTTTTTGCATGGACTTCCATCATAACCTTCCCGCGTAAAATATATAAATGTTCTGAAGAGTTACGTATCATTCCGATCAGTCCTCGATTGAATTTCATTTTTTGACCGTAACTAGTATAGACTAGTGTATAATATACTATAGTTTTTTTATTGAAACTTGCATTTCGAAAAGTTTTATAGAAGATAATTTTCAGATGATTTTTTGCATGGACTTCCGTCATAACCTTCCCTCGTAACATAAATAAATAATCTGAAAAGTTTTGTATCATTTGTAACAGTCCTCGATTTAATTTGACTATTATACTGAAACTAGTATAAACTATTGTAAAATATATTCAAATTTTTTGACCGAAACATGCATTTCGAAAAGTTTCATAGAATCAAATTTTCAGATGATTTTTTGCATGGACTTCCTTCATAACCTTCCCTCGTAAAATATATAAATGATCTGAAAAGTTTCAATTCATTTCGAGCAGTCCTCGATTTAATTTAATTTTTGTAAAGAAACTAGTATAAAGTAGTGTATAATATACTATAATTTTTTGACCGAAACTAGTATAAACTAGTGTATAATATACTATAATATTTTGACCGAAACTTGCATTTCAAAAAGTTTTATAGAATCTAATTTTCAAATGATTTTTTGCATGGATGTCCTTTATAACATTCCCTCGTAACATATATTAAAGATCTGAAAAGTTTCGTATTATTTTGATTAGTCCTTGAATTAATTTGTATATTTGACCGAGACTTGTATAAACTAGTGTATAATATATTATGATTTTTTGACCGAAATTTACATTTCGAAAAGATTCATAGATTCTAATTTTTAGATGATTTTTTGCATGGACTACCATCATAACCTTCCCTCGTAAAATATAAAAATTATCTGAGAAAGTTTCGTATCATTACGAGCTGTCAATGATTTAATTTGATTTTTTGACCGAAACTAGTATAAACTAGTGTATAATATACTATAATTTTTTGACCAAAACTTGCATTTCGAAAAAATTTATAGAATCTAATTTTCATAGGAATTTTTGCATGGACGTCCTTCATAACCTTTCCTCGTAACATATATAAAGGATCTGAAAAGTTTTGTATCATTTTGGTTAGTTCTCGATTTAATTTGACTTTTTGACCGAGTGTATAATATATTATGATTTTTTGACCGAAACTTGCATTTCGAAAAGTTTCATTGGATCAAATATTCAGATGATTTTTTGCATGGACTTCCATCATAACCTTCCCTTATAACATATATAAATAATCTGAAAAGTTTCGTATCATATGAAACTGTCCTCGATTTAATTTGACTTTTTGACCGAAACTAGTATAAACTAATGTATAATATATTATGATATTTTGACCGAAACTTGCATTTCAAAAAGTTTCATAGAATCAAATTTTCAGATGATTTTTTGCATGGACTTCCATCATAACCTTCCCTTATAACATATATAAATAATCTGAAAAGTTTCGTATCATATGAAACTGTCCTCGATTTAATTTGACTTTTTGACCGAAACTAGTATAAACTAATGTATAATATATTATGATATTTTGACCGAAACTTGCATTTCAAAAAGTTTCATAGAATCAAATTTTCAGATGATTTTTTGCATGGACTTCCATCATAATCTTCCCTCGTAAAATATATAAATAATCTGAAAAGTTACGTATCATTTCAATCAATCCTCGATTGAATTTCATTTTTTGACCGTAACTAGTATAGACTAATGTATAATATACTATAGTTTTTTGATTGAAACTAGCATTTCGAAAAGTTTTATAGAAGATAATTTTCAGATGATTTTTTGCATGGACTTCTATCATAACCTTCCCTCGTAACATATATAAATAATATGAAAAAATTTGTATCATTTGAAACAGTCCTCGATTTAATTTGACTATTATACCGAAACTAGTATAAACTAGTGTATAATATATTCTGATTTTTTGACCGAAACTTGCATTTCGAAAAGTTTCATTAGATCAAATTTTCAGATGATTTTTTGCATGGACTTCCATCATAACCTTCGCTTGTAACATATATAAATAATCTGAAAAGTTTCGTATCATTTGGAACCATCCTCGATTTAATTTAACTTTTTGACCGAAACTAGTATAAACTAGTGTATAATATATTATGATTTTTTGACCGAAGCTTGCATTTCGAAAAGTTTCATGGAATCATATTTTCAGATGATTTTTTGCATGGACTTCCATCATAACCATCCATCGTAACATATATAATTAGTCTGAAAAGTTTCGTATCATTTGGAACAGTCCTCGATTTAATTTTACTTTTTGACCGAACTAGTATAAACTAGTGTATAATATATTATGATTTTTTGACCGAATCTTGCATTTCGAAAAGTTTCATTGAATCAAATTTTCAGATGATTTTTTGCATGGACTTCCAACATAACCTTCCCTCAAAACATATATAAATAATCTGAAAAGTTTCGTATCATTTGGAACAGTCCTCGATTTAATTTGACTTTTTGACCGAAACTAGTATAAAATAGTGTATAATATATTATGATATTTTGACCGAAACTTGCATTTCGAAAAGTTTCATAGAATCATACTTTCAGATGATTTTGGGCATGGACTTCCATCATAATCTTCCCTCGTAAAATATATAAATAATCTGAAAAGTTACGTATCATTTCGATCAATCCTCGATTGAATTTCATTTTTTGATCGTAACTAGTATAGACTAGTGTATAATATACTATAGTTTTTTGATTGAAACTTGCATTTCCAAAATTTTTATAGAAGATTATTTTAAGATTATTTTTTGCATGGACTTCCGTCATAACCTTCCCTCGTAACATATATAAATAATCTGAAAAGTTTCGTATCATTTGTAACAGTCCTCGATTTAATTTGACTATTATACCGAAACTAGTAAAAACTAGTGTATAATATATTCTGATTTATTGACCGAAACTTGCATTTCGAAAAGTTTCATTGAATCAAATTTTTAGATGATTTTTTGCATGGACTTCCATCATAACCTTCCTTGTAACATATATAAATAATCTAAAAGTTTCGTATCATTTGGAACAATCCTCGATTTAATTTGACTTTTTGACCGAAACTAGTATAAACTAGTGTATAATATATTATGATTTTTTGACCGAAGCTTGCATTTCAAAAAGTTTCATAGAATCATATTTTCAGATAATTTTTTGCATGGACTTCCATATTAACCTTCCCTCGTTACATATATAAATAATTTGAAATATTTCGTATCATTTGGAACAGTCCTCGATTTAATTTGACTTTTTGACCGAACTAGTATAAACTAGTGTATAATATATTATGAGTGTATAATACATATCATTTCGATCAGTCCTCGATTGAATTTCATTTTTTGACAGTAACTTGTATAGACTAGTGTATAATATACTATAATTTTTTGATTGAAACTTGCATTTCGAAAAGTTTTATAGAAGATAATTTTCAGATGATTTTTGAATGGACTTCCATCATATCCTTCCCTCGTAATATAAATAAATAATCTTTAAAGTTTTGTATCATTTGTAACAGCCCTCAATTTAATTTTACTATTATATCGAAACTAGTATAAACTAGTGAATATATTCTGATTTTTTGACCGAAACTTGCATTTCGAAAAGTTTCATAGAATCAAATTTTCAGATGATTTTTTGCATGGACTTCCTTCATAACCTTCCCTCGTAAAGTATATAAATGATCTGAAAAGTTTCAATTCATTTCGAGCTGTCCTCGATTTAATTTAATTTTTGTCAAGAAACTAGTATAAACTAGTGTATAATATAATATAATTTTTTGACCGAAACTAGTATAAACTGGTGTATAATATACTATAATATTTTGACCGAAACTTGCATTTCGAAAAGTTTTATAGAATCTAATTTTCATATGATTTTTTGCATGGATGTCCTTTATAAAATTCCCTCGTAACATATATTAAAGATCTGAAAAGTTTCGTATTATTTTGATTAGTCCTTGATTTAATTTGAATATTTGACCGAGACTTGTATAAACTAGTGTATAATATATTATGATTTTTTGACCGAAATTTACATTTCGAAAAGATTCATAGAATCTAATTTTTAGATGATTTTTTGCATGGACTGCCATCATAACCTTCCCTCGTAAAATATAAAAATTATCTGAGAAAGTTTCGTATCATTACGAGTTGTCTATGATTTAATTTGATTTTTTGACCGAAACTAGTATAAACTAGTGTATAATATACTATAATTTTTTGACCAAAACTTGCATTTCGAAAAAATTTATAGAATCTAATTTTCATAGGAATTTTTGCATGGACGTCCTTCATAACCTTTCCTCGTAACATATATAAAGGATCTGAAAAGTTTTGTATCATTTTGTTTAGTTCTCGATTTAATTTGACTTTTAGATCGAGTGTATAATATATTATGATTTTTTGACCGAAACTTGCATTTCGAAAATTTTCATTGGATCAAATATTCAGATGATTTTTTGCATGGACTTCCATCAAAACCTTCCCTCATAACATATATAAATAATCTGAAAAGTTTCGTATCATATGAAACTGTCCTCGATTTAATTTGACTTTTTGACCGAAACTAGTATAAACTAATGTATAATATATTATGATATTTTGACCGAAACTTGCATTTCAAAAAGTTTCATTGAATCAAATTTTCAGATGATTTTTTGCATGGACTTCCATCATAACCTCCCTCGTAACATATATAAATAATCTGAAAAGTTTCGTATCAATTCGGATAGTCTTCGAATTAATTTGAATATTTGACCGAAACTTGTATAAACTACTATATAATATTTTATGATTTTTTTAACCTAAATTTACATTCTGAAAAGATTCATAGAATATAATTTTTAGATGATTTTTTGCATGGACTACCATCATAACCTTCCCTCGTAAAATATAAAAATTATCTGAAAATGTTTCGTATCATTTCATGTTGTCCACGATTTAATTTGATTTTTTGACCAAAACTAGTATAAACTAGTGTATAATATACTATAGGTTTTTGACCGAAACTTGCATTTTGAAAAGTTTTATAGAAGATAATTTTCAGATGATTTTTTGCAAGGTATTCTTTCATAACCTTCCCTCGTATAATATATAAATGATCTGAAAAGTTTCGTAACATTTCAAACAGTCCTCAATTTAATTTGATTTTTGACCCAAACTAGTATAAACTAGTGTATAATATACTATGATTTTTGACCGAAACTTGCATTTCGAAAAGTTTTATAAAAGCTAATTTAATATGATTTTTTTGCATGGACTTGTTTCATAAACTTACCTCGTAAAAAATATAAATGACCTGAAAATTTTCATATCATCTCGAGCAGTCCTCGATTTAATTAGATTTTTCACCGAAAGAGGTATAAACTAGTGTATAATGTATTATGATTTTTTGACCGAATCTTGCATTTCGAAAAGTTTCATAGAATCAAATATTGAATTTGATTTTTTGACCGAAACTAGTATAAACTAGTGTATAATATACTATTGTTTTTTGACAGAAACTTACATTTTGAAAAGTTTTTTAAAAGATAATTTTCAGATGATTTTTTGCATGGACTTCCATCATAACCTTCCCTCGTAACATATATAAATAATCTGAAAAGTTTCATATCATTTGGAACAGTCCTCGATTTAATTTGACTTTTTGACCGAAACTAGTATAAACTAGTGTATAATATATTATGATTTTTTGACCGAAACTTGCATTTCGAAAAATTTCATTGAATCAAATTTTCAGATGATTTTTTGCATGGACTTCCATCATAACCTTCTCTCGTAACATATATAAATAGTCTTAAAACTTTCGTATCATTTGGAACAGTCCTCGATTTAATTTGACTTTTTGACCGAAACTAGTATAAACTAGTGTATAATATATTATGATTTTTTGACCAAAACTTCCATTTCGAAAAGTTTCATAGAATCATATTTTCAGATGATTTTTTGCATGGACTTCCATCATAAACTTCCCTCGTAAAATATATAAATGATCTGAAAAGTTACGTATCATTTTGATCAGTCCTCAATTGAATTTAATTTTTTGACCGTAACTAGTATAAACTAGTGTATAATATACTATAGTTTTTTGATCGAAACTTGCATTTATAAAAGTTTTATAGAATCATATTTTCAGATGATTTTTGCATGGACTTCCATCATAACCTTTCCTTGTAAAATATATAAATGATCTGAAAAGTTTCATTTTATTTCGAGCAGTCCTCGATTTAATTTGATTTTTGTTCTGAAACTAGTATAAACTAGTGTATAATATACTATAATTTTTTGACCGAAACTAGTATAAACTAGTGTATAATATACTATAATTTTTTGACCGAAACTTGCATTTCGAAAAGTTTTATAGAATCTAATTTTCATATGATTTTTTGCATGGATGTCCTTTATAACCTTCCCTCGTAACATAAATTAATGATTTGAAACGTTTTGTATTATTTAGATTAGTCCTCGATTTAATTTGAATATATGACCGAAACTTGTATAAACTAGTGTATAATATATTATTATTTTTTGACCGAAATTTACATTTCGAAAAGATTCATAGAATTTAATATTTAGACTATTTTTTGCATGGACTACCATCATAACCTTCCCTCGTAAAATATAAAAATTATCTGACAAAGTTTCGTATTATTACGAGCTGTCCATGATTTAATTTGATTTTTTGACCGAAACTAGTATAATCTAGTTTATAATAAACTATAATTTTTTTGACCGAAACTTGTATTTCAAAAAGTTTTATAGAATCTATTTTTCATATGATTTTTTGCATGGACGTCCTTCATAACCTTTCCTCGTAACATATATTAATGATCTGAAAAGTTTCGTATCATTTCGGTTAGTTCTCGATTTAATTTGACTTTTTGACTGAAACTAGTATAAACTAGTGTATAATATATTATGATTTTTTGACCGAAACTTGCATTTCGAAAAGATTCATTGAATTAAATTTTCAGATGATTTTTTGCATGGACTTCCATCATAACCTTCCCTTGTAACATATATAAATAATCTGAAAAGTTTCGTATCATTTGGAACAGTCCTCGATTTAAATTAACGTTTTGACCGAAACTAGTATAAACTAGTGTATAATATATTATGATTTTTGACCGAAACTTGCATTTCGAAAAGTTTCATTGAATCAAATTTTTAGATGATTTTTTGCATGGACTTCCATCATAACCTACCCTCATAACATATATAAATAATCTGATAAGTTCTGTATCATTTGGAACAGTCCTCGATTTAATTTGACTTTTTGACCAAAACTAATATAAACTAGTGTATAATATATTATGATTTTTTGACCGAAACTTGCATTTCGAAAAGTTTCATAGAATCATACTTTCAGATGATTTTTAGCATGGACTTCCATCATAACCTTTCCTCGTCAAATATATAAATGATCTAAAAAGTTACGTATCATTTCGATCAGTCCGCGATTGAATTTCATTTTTTGACCGTAACTAGTATAAACTAGTGTATAATATACTATAGTTTTTTGATCGAAACTTGCATTTCTAAAAGTTTTATAGAAGATAATTCTCAGATGATTTTTTGCATGGAGTGCCATCATAACCTTCCCTCGTAACATAAATAAATAATCTTAAAAGTTGCTATCATTTTAAAAAGTCCTCTATTTAATTTGACTCTTATTCCGAAACTAGTATAAACTAGTGTATAATATATTATGATTTTTTGACCAAAACGTGCATTTATAAAAGTTTCATAGAATCAAATTTTTAGATGATCTTTTCCATGGACTTCGATCATAACCTTACCTCGAAAAATATATAAATAATCTGAAGAGTTTCATTTAATTTCGAGCAGTCCTCGATTTAATTTGATTTTTGTACCGAAACTAGTATAAACTAGTGTATAATATACTATACTTTTTTAACCGAAACTTGGGTATCGAAAGGTTTTATAGAATCTAATTTTCATACGATTTTTTGCATGGACGTCCTTCATAACCTTCCCTCGTAACATATATAAAAGATCTGAAAAGTTTCGTATCATTTCGGTTAGTCCTCGATTTAATTTGAATATTTGACCGAAACTTGTATAAACTACTGTATAATATATTATGATTTTTTGAACTAAATTTACGTTTCAAAATGATTCATAGAATCAAATTTTTAGATGATTTTTTTGCATGGACTACCAACATAACCTTCCCTCGTAAAATATAAATATTATCTGACAAAGTTTCGTTTCATTTCGAACTGTCCACGATTTAATTTGATTTTTTACCGAAACTAGAATAAACTAGTGTATAATATACTATAGTTTTTTGACCGAAACTTGCATTTTAAAAAGTTTTATAGAAGATAATTTTCAGATGATTTTCTGCATGGACTTCTTTCATAATCTTCCCTCGTAAAATATATAAATGATCTGAAAAGTTTCGTATAATTTCGAGCAGTCCTCAATTTAATTTGATTTTTGACCCAAACTAGTATAAAATTGTGTATAATATACTATGATTTTTGAGTGAAACTTGCATTTCGAAAAGTTTTATAGAAGCTAATTTAATATGATTTTTTTGCATGGACTTCCATTATAACCTTACCTCATAACATATATAAATTATCTGAAAAGTTTCGTATCATTTCGAGCAGTTCTCAATTTAATTTGATATTTAAATGAAAAAAGTATAAACTAGTATATAATATATTATGATTTTTTGAACTTAATTTGCATTTCGAAAAGTTTCATAGAATCAAATATATTCAAATGATTTTTTGCATTGACTTCCATCATAATCTTCCCTCGTAAAATATATAAATGATCTGAAAAGTTACGTATCATTTCGATCAATCCCCAATTGAATTTGATTTTTTGACCGAAACTAGTATTAACTAGTGTATAATATAATATAGTTTTTTGACCGAAACTTACATTTTGAAAAGTTTTAGAGAAGATGATTTTAAGATGATTTTTTGCATGGACTTCCATCATATATAAATAATCTGAAAAGTTTCGTATCATTTGTAACAGTTCTCGATTTAATTTGACTATTATACCGAAAATAGTATAAACTAGTGTATAATATATTCTGTTTTTTTGACCGAAACTTGCATTTCGAAAAGTTTCATAGAATCAAATTTTCAGATGATTTTTTGCATGGACTTCCTTCATAACCTTCCCTCGTAAAATATATAAATTATCTGAAAAGTTTCAATTCATTTCGAGCAGTCCTCAATTTAATTTAATTTTTGTAAAGAAACTAGTATAAACTAGTGTATAATATACTATAATTTTTTGACCGAAACTTGTATAAACTAGTGTATAATATATTATGATTTATAGACCGAAACATGCATTTCGAAAAGTTTCATTGAATCAAACTTTCAGATGAAATTTTGCATGGACATCCATAATAACCTTCCCTCATAACATATATAAATAATCTGAAAATTTTCGTATCATTTGGAACAGTCTTCGATTTAATTTGACTTTTTGACCGAAACTAGTATAAACTAGTGTATAATATATTATGATTTTTAGACCGAAACTTGCATTTCGAAAAGTTTCATTAAATCAAATTTTCAGATGATTTTTTGCATGGACTTCCATCATAACCTTCCCTCGTAACATATATAAATAATCTAAAATTTTTGGTATCATTTGGAACAATCCTCGATTTAATTTGACTTTTTGACCGAAACTAATATAAACTAGTGTATAATATACTATAGTTTTTTTATCGAAACTTGCATTTCAAAAAGTTTTATAGAAGATAATTTTCAGATGATTTTTTGCATGGACTTCCATCATAACCTTCCTTAGTAACATAAATAAATAATCTGAAAAGATTTGTATCATTTGTAACAGTCATCGATTTAATTTGACTATTATATTGAAACTAGTATAAACTAGTGTATAATATATTCTGATTTTTTGACCGAAACATGCATTTCGAAAAGTTTCATAGAATCAAATTTTCAGATGATTTTTTGCATGGACTTCCTTCATAACCTTCCCTCGTAAATATATAAATGATCTTAAAACTTTCAATTCATTTCGAGCAGTCCTCGATTTAATTTAATTTTTGTAAAGAAACTAATATAAACTAGTGTATAATATACTATAATATTTTGACCGGAACTTGCATTTCGAAAAGTTTTATAGAATCTATTTTTCATATGATTTTTTGCATGGATGTCCTTTATAACATTCCCTCGTAACATATATTAAAGATCTGAAAAGTTTCGTATTATTTTGATTAGTCCTCGATTTAATTTGAATATTTGACCGAGACTTGTATAAACTAGTGTATAATATATTATGATTTTTTGACCGAAATTTACATTTCGAAAAGATTCATAGAATCTAATTTTTAGATGATTTTTTGCATGGACTACCATCATAACCTTCCCTCGTAAAATATAAAAATTAACTGACAAAGTTTCGTATCATTACGAGCTATCTATGATTTAATTTGATTTTTTGACCGAAACTAGTATAAAGTAGTGTATAATATACTATTATTTTTTGACCGAAACTTGCATTTCGAAAAGTTTTATAGAATCTAATTTTCATATGAATTTTTGCATGGACGTCCTTTATAACCTTTCCTCGTAACATATATAAAAGATCTGAAAAGTTTTGTATCATTTCGGTTAGTTCTCGATTTAATTTGACTTTTTGACCGAAACTAGTATAAACTAGTGTATAATATATTATGATTTTTTGACCGAAACATGCATTTAGAAATGTTTCATTGAATCAAATTTTCAGATGATTTTTTGCATGGTCTTCCATCATAACCTTCCCTCATAATATATATAAATAATTTGAAAAGTTACGTATCATTTGGAACAGTCCCCGATTTAATTTGACTCTTTAACCGAAACTAGTATAAACTAGTGTATAATATATTATGATTTTTTAACCGAAACTTCCATTTCGATAAGTTTCATTGAATCAAATTTTCAGATGATTTTTTGCATGGATTTCCATCATAACCTTCCCTCGTAATGTATATAAATAATCTGAAAAGTTTTGTATCATTTGGAACAGTCCTCGATTTAATTTGACTTTTTGACCGAAACTAGTATAAACTAGTGTATAATATATTATGATTTTTTGTCCGAAACTTGCATTTCGAAAAGTTTCATAGAATCATACATTCAGATGATTATTTGCATGGACTTCCAACATAACTTTCCCTCGTAAAATATATAAATGATCTAAAGAGTTACGTATCATTTCAATCACTCCTCGATTGAATTTCATTTTTTGGCCGTAACTAGTATAGACTAGTGTATAATATACTATAGTTTTTTGATTGAAACTTGCATTTCGAAAAGTTTTATAGAAGATAATTTTCAGATGAGTTTTTTATATGGACTTCCATCATAACCTTCCCTCGTAACATAAATAAATAATCTGAAAAGTTTCGTATCATTTGTAATAGTCCTCGATTTAATTTGACTATTATACCGAAACTAGTATAAACTAGTGTATAATATATTCTAATTTTTTGACCAAAACTTGTATTTCGAAAAGTTTCATTGAATCAAATTTTCAGATGATTTTTTGCATGGACTTCCATCATATCCTTCCCTTGTAACATATATAAATAATCTGAAAAGTTTCGTATCATTTGGAACAGTCATCGATTTAATTTGACTTTTTGACCGAAACTAGTATAAACTAGTGTATAAAATATTATGATTTTTTGACCGAAGCTTGCATTTCGAAAAGTTTCATAGAATCATATTTTCGGATGATTTTTTGCATGGACTCAAATCATAACCTTCCCTCGTAACATATATAAATAATTTGAAAAGACACATGTCATTTGGAACAGTCCTCGATTTAATTTGACTTTTTTACCGAACTAGTATAAACTAGTGTATAATATATTATGATTTTTTGACCGAAACTTGCATTTCGAAAAGTTTCATTTATTGAAATTTTCAGATGATTTTTTGCATGGACTTCCATCATAACCTTCCCTCGTAACATATATAAATAAATAGAAAAGTTCCGTATCATTTGGAACAGTCCTCGATTTAATTTCACTTTTTGACCGAAACTAGTATAAACTAGTGTATAATATATTATGATCTTTTGACAGAAACTTGCATGTCGAAAAGTTTCATAGAATCACACTTTCAGATGATTTTTGGCATGGACTTCCATCTTAACCTTCCCTCGTAAAATATATAAATGATCTGAAAAGTTTCGTATCATTTCGATCAATCCTCGATTGAATTTCATTTTTTGACCGTAACTAGTATAGACTAGTGTATAATATACTATAGTTTTTTTATTGAAACTTGCATTTCGAAAAGTTTTATAGAAGATAATTTTAAGATGATTTTTTGCATGGACTTCCCTCATAACCTTCCCTCGTAACATATATAAATAATCTGAAAAGTTTCATATCATTTGTAACAGTCCTCGATTTAATTTGACTTTTATACCGAAACTAGTATAAACTAGTGTATAATATATTCTGATTTTTTGACCGAAACTTGCATTTCGAAATGTTTCATTGAATCAAATTTTCATATTTTTTTTTGCATGGACTTCCATCATAAACTTTCCTTTTAACATATATAAATAATCTAAAAACGTTTTGTATCATTTGGAACAGTCCTCGATTTAATTTGACTTTTTGAACGAAACTAGTATAAACTAGTGTATAATATATTATGATTTTTTGACAGAAACTTGCATTTTGAAAAAATTCATAGAATCATATTTTCAGATGATTTTTTGCGTGGACTTCCTTCATAACCTTCCCTCATAAAATATATAAATGATCAGAAAAGTTACGTATCATTTCGATCAGTCCTTGATTGAATTTCATTTTTTGACCGTATCTAGTATAAACTAGTGTATAATATAATATTGTTTTTTGATCGAAACTTGCATTTCAAAAAGTATTATAGAAGGTAATTTTCAGATGATTTTTTGCATGGACTTCCATCATAACCTTCCCTCGTAACATAAATAAATAATCTGAAATGTTTCGTATCATTTGGAACAGTCCTCGATTTAATTTGACTCTTATACCTAAATTAGTATAAACTAGTGTATAATATATTCTGATTTTTTGACCAAAACTTGCATTTATAAAAGTTTCATATATTCAAATTTTCAGATGATTTTTTGCATGGACTTCCTTCATAATCTTCCCTTGTAAAATATATAAATGATCTGAAGAGTTTCAATTCATTTCGAGCAGTCCTCGATTTAATTTGATTTTTGTACCGAAACTAGTGTTAACTAGTGTATAATATACTATAATTTTTTGACCGAAACTAGTATAAACTAGTGTATAATATACTATAATTGTTTGATCGAAACTTGCATTTCGAAAAGTTTTATAGAATCTAATTTTCATATGATTTTTTGCATGGACGTCCTTTATAACCTTCCCTCGTCACATATATTAAAGATCTGAAAAGTTTCGTATCATTTCTATTAGTCCTCGATTTAATTTGAATATTTGACCGAAAACTTGTATAAACTAGTCTATAATATTTTATGATTTTTTGCCCGAAATTTACATTTCGAAAATATTCATAGAATCTAATTTTTAGATGTTTTTTTGCATGGACTACCATAATGACCTTCCCTCGTAAAATACAAAAATTATCTGACAAAGTTTCGAATCATTTCGAGCTGTCCACGATTTAATTTGATTTTTTGACCGAAACTAGTATAAACTAATGTATAATATACTATGTTTTTTTGACCGAAACTTGCATTTCGAAAAGTTTCATAGAATCATATTTTCAGATGATTTTTTGCATGGACTTCCATCATAACCTTCCCTCGTAAAATATATAAATGATCTGAAAAGTTACGTATAATTTTGATCAGTCCACGATTGAAATTCATTTTTTGACCGTAACTAGTATAAACTAGTGTATAATATACTATAGTTTTTTTATCGAAACTTGCATTTCGAAAAGTTTTGTAGAAGATAATTTTCAGATGATTTTTTGCATGGACTTCCATCATAACTTTCCCTCGTAACATAAATAAATAATCTGAAAAGTTTCGTATCATTTGGAACAGTCCTCGATTTAATTTGACTCTTAAACCCAAACTAGTATAAACTAGTGTATAATATATTCTGATTTTTTGACCAAAACATGCATTTATAAAAGTTTCATAGAATCAAATTTTCAGATGATTTTTTGCATGGACTTCCTTCATAACCTTCCCTCGTAAAATATAAAAATGATCTGAAAGGTTTCATTTCATTTCTACCAGTCCTCGATTTAATTTTATTTTTGTACCGAAACTAGTATAAACTAGTGTATAATTTACTATAATTGTTTGACCGAAACTAGTATAAACTAGTGTATAATATACTATAATTTTTGACAGAAACTTGCATTTCGAAAAGTTTTATAGAATCTAATTTTCATATGATTTTTTGCATGGACGTTCTTTATAACCTTCTCTCGTAACATATATTAAAGATCTGAAAAGTTTCGTATCATTTTGATTAGTCCTCGATTTAATTTGAATATTTGATCGAAACTTGTATAAATTAGTGTATAATATATTATGATTTTTTGACCGAAATTTACATTTTGAAAAGATTCATAGAATCTTATTTTTCGATGATTTTTTGCATGGACTACCATCATAACCTTCCATCGTAAAATATAAAAATTATCTGACAAAGTTTCGTATCATTTCGAGTTGTCCACGATTTATTTTGATTTTTTGACCGAAACTAGTATAAACTAGTGTATAATATACTATAGTATTTTGACCGAAACTTGCATTTTGAAAAGTTTTATAGAAGATAATTTTCAGATGATTTTTTGCATGAACTTCCATCATAACCTTCCCTCGTAACATATATAAATAATCTGAAAAGTTTCCTATCATTTGGAACAGTCCTAGATTTAATTCGACTTTTTAACCGAAACTAGTATAAACTAGTGTATAATATATTATGATTTTTTGACCGAAACCTTCTTTTCGAAAAGTTTCATTAATTCAAATTTTTGGATGATTTTTTGCATGTACTTCCATCATAACCTTCCCTCGTAACATATATAAATAATCTGAAAAGTTTTGTATCATTTGGAATAGTCATCGATTTAATTGACTTTTTGACTGAAACTAGTATAAACTAGTGTATAATCTATTATGATTTTTTGACCGAAACTTGCATTTCGAAAAGTTTCATAGAATAATATTTTCATATGATATTTTTCATGGACTTCCATCATAACCTTTCCTCGTAAAATATATAAATGATCAGAAAAGTTACGTATCATTTCGATTAGTCCTTGATTGAATTTAAATTTTTGACCATAACTATTATAAACTAGTGTATAATATACTATAGTTTTTTTTATCGAAACTTGCATTTCGAAAAGTATTATAGAACATAATTTTCATATGATTTTTTGCATGGACTTCCATCATAACCTTCCCTCGTAACATAAATAAATAATCTGAAAAGTTTCGTATCATTTTGAACAATCCTGGATTTAATTTGACTCTTATACCGAAACTAGTGTATAATATATTCTGATTTATGACCAAAACTTATATTTATAAAAGTTTCATATATTCAAATTTTCATATGATTTTTTGCATGGACTTCCTTCATAACCTTCCTTTGTAAAGTATATAAATGATCTGAAAAGTTTCATTTCATTTCGAGCAGTCCTCGATTTAATTTGATTTTTTTACCGAAACTAGTATAAATTAGTGTATAATATACTATACGTTTTTTACCGAAACTTGTATAAACTAGTGTATAATATACTATAATTTTTTACCAAAACTTGCATTTCGAAAGGTTTTATAGAATCTAATTTTCATATGATTTTTTGCATGGACGTCCTTTATAACCTTCCTTCGTAACATATATTAAAGATCTGAAAAGTTTCATATTATTTCGATTAGTCCTCGATTTAATTTGAATATTTGATCGAAATTTTTATAAACTAGTGTATAATATATTAAGATTTTTTGACCGAAATTTACATTTCGAAAAGATTCATAGAATCTAATTTATAGATGATTTTTTGCATGGACTACAATCATAACCTTCCCTCGTAAAATATAAAAATTATCTGACAAAGTTTCGTATCATTTCGAGCTGTCCACGATTTAATTTGATTTTTTTGACCGAAACTAGTATAAACTAGTGTGCAATATACTATGATTTTTTGACCGAAACTTGCATTTCGAAAAGTTTCATAGAATCATATTTTCAGAGTATTTTTTGCATGGACTTCCATCATAATCTTCCCTCGTAAAATATATAAATGATTTGAAAAGTTATGTATCATTTAGATCAGTCCTCGATTTAATTTTACTTTTTGACCAAAACTATTATAAACTAGTGTGTAATATATTATGATTTTTTGACCAAAACTTGCATTTATTAAATTTTCATATATTCAAATTTTCAGATGATTTTTTGCATGGACTTCCTTCATAACCTTCCCATGTAAAATATATAAATGATCTGAAAAGTTTCATTTCATTTCGAGCAGTCCTCGATTTAATTTGATTTTTGTACCGAAACTAGTATAAACTAGTGCATAATATACTATAATTTTTTGACCGAAACTAGTATAAACTAGTATATTATATACTATAATTTTTTGACCAAAACTTGTATTTCTAAAAGTTTTATAGAATCTGAAATTCTGTGATCAGGTATGAGATGTCCTAAGAGATGTCCCAACACTTGACAGATTTAACCAAAACTTAAATAGCAAGAAAAGTAAACAACACAGAAGTTTGTTAACCCAGTTCAGTGTATAACCACACTTACATCTGGAGGCTACCAAGCCAGGAGGAAATTCACTATAAGTAATATTAATTCTAGACTTAAACCACCCTGTTTAATCTATCACTTAATAACTACCCAATGCAATTTCTACCTAAGACACAACTTAGATAAGAGTACCCTACTCACTCCTCCTCAATCACACAGTGATCAAGTTTACAAGTTTAATAAAATTGAAGACATTCTTCAAACAATACAGCTTGATCTTACTTCACAGTTTCAATCAAGTCACAAATGCACTTATGCTTAAAAGCTCATCAAGTGGTACAATAAAAACAACCTGCTATTAAAAAACACTAGACACCCTATTTTGTCTTCTGAAATTCGTACTCAATTCTATGAGTTTCTGTTGATTAAATAGGTATCTGTAATTTGGGCTTTCTGTAGAATGATCCAGCCCTAATGCGCATGCAGCTTCCACCTTGAATTTAGGGTTTGTTACTTCCTAGATTCTAGATGATTTAGGTCTTCTGTTTTAATCTGAATCCTCAATATAAAACTCCCTACAGATGCGCCTTGTTCTGTTTTTATCCATCATTAATTAATTCCAGATAACTCTCCTTAAATATCTCTGATTAGTTAGTCAATAATTAATTCTGGTAGCAGGTTTGAGATGTCTCAACATCTGTTGGGACATCCTGAAAAACTGAACTTAAGTCATTAACACAATGTCCCAACATCTTGTGAGACATCCTGAAATAAGTTCATATACTCTGTTTGCTAATGTCCCAACATTTGATAGGACATTCTGAACTGAATTCAATATTCCTTGTTGATTAAAAATTCTGCCAATTCAAGACATCTACAAACTCCCCCTTTGGCTAATTTTTGGCTAACATTTTTTCTGGTTTTCAGAGTGCAGCAGAAGTTCTTTTATCAGAGTATAACATTGCTTTTCTGTTGATTCATATTTGAGATTACTCCCCCTCAAACCTATGTGTATCAAGACTTGTTGCAACAGAAATATTTATCAAAATACACTGATTCAGTTCAGAAACAGACAAACAGATTTTCATTCATAATTAAACAGCAATACATTTTGGTCTGTTGTTGTTCTCCCCCTTGTTAGACACAAATTATGGGGCCAAAGACACTATTCCAGAATTACAAAGCAGTGATGTCATTACAATTTCCTCACATACAATGATCACTCAGACTCATCACTTTCAGTTTCTTCATCAACTTCAGTTTCTTCTTCAGAGGCAGTTTCTTCATCAGAGGCAGCTTTCTGATCTCCTTCATTCTCAAGCCTTTGAATGATTTCTTCAAGCTTCTGCTTTCTGGCTTCAAGCTCTTTGCAAGTGCTCTTGAGTTCAGCAATTAATGCCTTCTTGGAGATTGGAGTCTTGGCAGTTGAAGGACCTGCAGATGTCCCAGAAGGTGCTTCAACATCTGCTGCATGATGACTGAGGAACAGTTTGTAGTGAAATGCCAGGGGGCTTTCTCTCTTGCAGACTGTGTCCTTCTCAGTTAGAATCCCAGGATATTGGCTTAACACTATACCACACAGCAATGAAGGAAAAGCTATTGGTAGCTTTGTTGCAGAAGAGCTGGCATGCTTCAAGGTCTGATAAAAAATGTAAGCACCATAGTCCAGCTTGGTCTGAGTTCCCACAGCATAGATAAACCTGGCCAGGCCAGTGGATATTGAAGATGTGTGGTTGGTAGGCACCCAGTTTGCTGTACCAATCCTGTTCAGCATAGCATATTTTCTTGTTAGCATGCTCACTGAGAGCTTTCCCTTCACAGGCCATGCCTTGACCTGGTTTGCAGTGATAACCTTGCAGACTTGGTTATCTGTCTTACCTAGCTCATTTGGTCCATCTGTTTCTCTTCCTAGGTACTGATTGATGATTTGAGGAGAAAACTCTACACACTTACCTCTAACAAAAACTTTTCTAAACTCAGAGGACTTACCATTGGAACAATCCTCCTGAAGATTAACAATGAACTCTTTGACAAGAAGTTCATAGCAGGGAGAGAGATCTGAGACTGTTTTGAATAGTCCTGCAGCAGAGATGAGGTCAATCAGTTCAGTGCACTCAAGTGCATTGCTGCTCAGTTCTCTTTCAAGGGCAACCCTTCTTTGGTACACAAACTTCCATCTGTTGACACTAGAGACATGATGGAATGATATGTTGTCCAAGGGGGCTTCTGGAACAGCAGATGAAGCCCTAGATGGTGCTGGTTTCTTTTTGGGAGGAGATGGTGGGACATCTGATTCAACATCTGAGTCTGATGGAGTGACAGCTTTTCTTTTCTGAGTTTGGACTTTACTCCATTGTTTTGTTGGGCCAAAGGCAGCTTTAGCTTTGCCTTTCTTTGGGGAAGCTTTCTTCTTCTCAGGAATTTCAGGTTCAGGTTGCATCTTGCCTTTTCTAGACCTGAGCCTTTTGGCTATACTAGGTCTTACAGAGGCTATGATCTCTGTATCAGAGTCTTGTTCCAGGTTCACCACTGGAGGAGATTGAGCAGTCTCTTCTTCAGCTGGTTGATCAACAGAAATGTGATCTTCAGTTGATGCTTTGGTCTGTTCCTCAGAGTCTTCTTCAGCACTTTCACTTGAGACATTTTTCTGGTCCTCATTTTGTTCAATATCAGCATCAGATGAGTTCTTTTTCTCATCCTCAGATGTTCCAACATCTGTTGGGACATCCTGTTGAGCAGGAGTGTCCTCTGCAGCTTGAGCTTGTTCTTCTTGAGGGGCAGGCATGGTGTTTAGAGGAATAGAAATTCCACTCACCACTCTCTGTTCAAAAAGAATTTGGTTGACAATCTCCTTGATTGAAGCATCCACATATTCTGAAGATTTTGGGGGCATGTTAGCAGGTAAAGGAATGCCTCCTTTGGCTTTGCTGCAGACTTGATCTTTAGCTCTCTTTGGAGTTCTTGGCTTTTTAGTGTGAGAAGCACTTCCTCTGAGTTCGTCCAATGGGGTTGATTTCATTGGAACTACAGAGATGGGAGTTGCATGAACTACGTCTTCTTTGTTGAGAACTTCTTCAGGAGTGTTAGGGTTTTGAGACATTGTTAAGGAATATGGATGAAGAGCTTTAGGGTTGATGATTTCTGAAGAATAGTTAGTTAATGAGATTCGCTTGCGATAGAATGATGAGAATCTTGATAGCTGATTATAAGTAGTTACTAAATAAGTAGCCGTTACATTGCAAATTATTAGGAATGGAATTCCCAAGGTTCTTGTCCAGACTGGTTTTGCCATCTGGAACTTATGCCATACAATGTCATATGACATGTTGGCACATCTCATTAACTGCTAAATATCACATAAACAGATTCCCAGTTTGCCCCTTAAGTTCTCAAATTGTGTAGCATCCAATGCTTTGGTAAAGATATCAGCTAACTGCAGATTTGTAGCTACATGTTCCAATGAAATCACTTTTTCTTCTACAAGATCTCTGATGAAATGATGTCTGATATCAATATGCTTGGTCCTGCTATGTTGGATAGGATTCTTTGATATGTTGATTGCACTTAAGTTGTCACAGTACAATGTCATGACATCCTGTGGGACATTGTACTCAGTGAGCATTTGCTTCATCCAAACCAACTGAGAACAACTGCTTCCAGCTGCTATATATTCAGCTTCAGCTGTAGATAAGGATACACAATTTTGTTTCTTACTGAACCAAGAAATCAAGTTGTTTCCTAGAAATAAGCATCCTCCTGAAGTGCTTTTTCTGTCATCTGCACTTCCAGCCCAATCAGCATCACAGAAGCCAGTGAGAATTGGTTTACATCCATGAAAGTACATTATGCCATAGTCACAAGTACCATTAACATATTTAAGAATTCTCTTGACTTGATTGAGATGACTGACTTTTGGATCAGCTTGATATCTTGCACATACACCTACTGCAAATGCTATGTTAGGTCTGCTAGCAGTCAAGTATAACAAGCTTCCAATCATGCTTCTGTATAAGCTTTGATCTACATTCTCACCCTTTTCATCTTTAGTCAGCTTCAAATGTGTGGGAGCAGGAGTTCTCTTATGAGTAGCATTTTCCATTCCAAATTTCTTGACTATGTTCTTGGAATACTTGCTTTGGGAAATGAACATTGAATCTTCCATTTGCTTTATTTGTAGACCAAGAAAGTAGGTTAACTCACCTACTAGGCTCATTTCAAATTCAGATTCCATCTGCTTGACAAAATGTTTGACCATCTTATCAGACATCCCACCAAAGACAATATCATCAACATATATTTGAGCAATTATGATATTTCCTTCTTCATCTTTAACAAATAAGGTTTTGTCAATTCCACCTTTTTTGTACCCTTGCTTGATAAGAAATGTGGTCAGTCTTTCATACCATGCCCTTGGAGCTTGCTTCAGACCATAAAGTGCTTTCTTCAGTTTGTATACATGATTTGGACAGCTTGGATCAACAAATCCTTTAGGCTGTTCTACATATACCTCTTCATTCAGATAACCATTTAAAAAGGCACTTTTCACATCCATTTGAAATAGCTTGAACTTTAAGATACAAGCAATTCCCAAAAGTAGTCTGATTGATTCAAGCCTTGCTACTGGTGCAAAGGTTTCATCAAAGTCAACTCCTTCAATTTGAGTGTATCCTTGAGCTACAAGTCTGGCTTAGTTCTTTGTAACAACTCCTTGTTCATTTGACTTGTTCTTATATACCCATTTTGTTCCAATCACATTTATGTCATCAGGTCTAGGAACAAGATTCCATACTTCATTCCTTGTGAATTGACCTAATTCCTCTTGCATAGCACTAATCCAGTATTCATCAGTAAGAGCCTCCTTGATGTTCTTAGGTTCTATTTTAGAAACAAAACAAGAACCTGAAATTACTTCTCTTGATCTAGTGCTCACACCTCTGTTGGGATCACCAATTATCAAATCTTTGGGATGATCTTTCTGTATTCTGATGGAGGGAGGTTTGCTGGATTCTTCTGTCCTTGTATCAGTTTGAGTGAAGTTATAATGATCATTCTTTTCTTCAGCTTCAATCTTGATATCAGCAGATGTTCCAACATCTTCTGGGACATCTATAGGAGCATCATCAATTATCACATTTATGGACTCCATGATTACCTTGGTTCTAGAATTAAATACTCTATATGCTCTGCTGTTTATAGAATATCCAAGGAAAATCCCTTCATCACTTTTAGGATCCATTTTTCTTCTTTGCTCCCTATCTGCCAGAATGTAACAGTTACTTCCAAACACATGAAAGTACTTGACTGTGGGTTTTCTGCCCTTCCAGACTTCATATATTGTGGACAGAGTTCCTTTCCTTAAAGTAACTCTGTTATGGATGTAACAAGCAGTGTTCATAGCTTCAGCCCAGAAGTACAAAGGTAACTTTTTAGCATGGATCATAGCTCTTGCTGATTCTTGAATAGTTCTATTCTTCCTCTCAACAATCCCATTCTGTTGAGGAGTGATAGGTGAAGAATATTCATGATTTATTCCTTCTGAAGAGCAGAAATCTAAGAACTTTTGGTTCTCAAATTCTTTTCCATGATCACTTCTTATTCTGATCACACAGCTGGCTTTCTCCCTTTGTAATCTTTGGCATAATTCTTTGAATACATCAAATACATCAGACTTTTCTTTGATGAAATTTATCCATGTATATCTTGAAAAGTCATCAACCACCACATAGGCATACCTCTTGCCACCAAGACTTTCAACCTGCATAGGTCCCATAAGATCCATATGTAATAGTTCCAAAACTTTGGAGGTTGTCAGATGTTGGAGTTTTGGATGGGACATCTTGGTTTGCTTGCCTATTTGACATTCACCACATATTTTGCCATCATCAATCTTCAGTTTAGGAATACCTCTTACAGCATCCATAGATATTATTTTCTTTATGCCTCTGAAATGAAGATGACCTAACCTTTGGTGCCATAGTTTCACTTCTTCTTCTTTAGCTAAAGAACAAGTTGAAGTGAGACTGAGGTTTTGAGATTCCCACATGTAACAGTTGTCTTTAGATCTGGCTCCTCTCATGACCACTTCTTGTTCTTTGTTAGTCACTATACATTCAGTTTTGGTAAAGTTTACACTGTACCCTTGATCACATAATTGACTTATACTGATCAGGTTAGCAGTTAAACCTTTAACTAGCAGCACATCATCTAGTCTTGGAACATCTTGACAGTCCAAGGTCCCAACTCCCTTGATTTCTCCTTTAGCTCCATCTCCAAAGGTTACATACCTGGATGAATGTGACTTTAAGTTTACTAGCAGGTTCTTCAATCCAGTCATGTGTCTTGAACATCCACTGTCAAAATACCAGTCTTCCTTAGCTGATACTCTTAGTGATGTATGTGCTATATATGCAACACTTTTCTTTGACCATTTGAGTTGAGATTTCTTTTGATGTCTTTGCCCTGTGTGTTGTTCACCAGCAGATCTCCAAGATTGATTGTTGATCTTGTTCTTGGGTATGTAGCTTTGATCAACCTGAATGCTAGTTTTTGGTCTCCATACCTTCTTGATGACTTCTGTCTTCTGCTTAGGAGATTGCTGATTTCTTTGATGTCTATGCAGCACTTTAGCTTCTATTTTCTGCTTAGAAGGTTACTGACACATCTGATTTGGGTATCCATGTAGCTTATAACAATGAGGTTTGATATGTCCAAATCTTCCACAGTGATGGCATTTCCATCTTTGATACTTCTTCTTCATTTTGTTCTTTCCAGAATGTTGAGACATCTGTTGGAACATTATGTTTGACTTTGTTTTCTTTTCCTGATGTTGAAGCATCTGTTGGGACATCTTGTTTGACTGTATGGATTTTGAAGTTGTTTTGCTAGAGCTAGCTTCATCTTTATGTATTCTATTAAATCCCAGTCCACTTTTATCCCCTGAGTGCTTATTGTTGTTGAGAATAACATCCAGTGTATTTGAGCTGCTGTTCAACATTCTAACAGATTTGGACATATGTTCCAACTTGGAGTTGAGAAGAGTTACTTCACTTTTCAAGGTGTCAATGATCTCTTGATCACTTGATTTTTCATCTTCTAATGCCTCATTCTGCTTCTTTAGCTTTATAACCTCACTGCATATTTCAGTGCTTCTTTTGTACAGATCTTTGAATGCTTGCTCAAGATCTTCATAAGTAAGTTCTTCATCACTGGATTCACTTTCAGACTCACATAGTCCAGCTAAAGCAGTGATATGCTTAGCTGATTCTTCTTCTGAATCACCTCCTGAGTCTTCATCAGACCAGGTTACAGATAGTCCTTTCTTTTGCCTTTTTAAGTAGGTAGGACATTCATTCTTGATGTGTCCATATCCTTCACATTCATGGCATTTGATTCCTTTTTCTTGACTGGTCTTTTCAGTATAATTTGACCTTCTGTTAGCATCAAAAGATCTCTTGTTCTCAGAAGAGTTTGTGTATCTTCCACTAGGATTGGATTTGCCTTCCATTCCTCTGAGAATCTTTTTGAATTGTCTTCTAAGCATAACAATGTTGTCTGATAAGCTTTTACCAGTTTCTGATTCATCATCTTCTTCTTCATCAGTGTTTGTTACCAAGGCTATGCTTTTGTTCTTCTTAACATTTGTGTCATTCATTCCCATCTCAAATGTTTGAAGGGAACCAATGAGTTCTTCAACTTTCATAGTGCATATGTCTTGAGCTTCTTCTATTGCTGTGACTTTCATGTCAAATCTTTTTGGCAAAGATCTGAGGATCTTTCTTACAAGTTTTTCATCAGTCATTTTTTCTCCCAAAGCTCCAGAAGTATTGGCTACTTCTAAGATGTTCATGTAGAATTCATGAACTGTCTCATCTTCCTTCATTCTCAAATTTTCAAACTTGGTGGTGAGAAGTTGAAGTCTTGACATCTTTACCTTTGATGTTCCTTCATGAGTTGTTTTGAGAGTATCCCATACTTCTTTGGCTAGCTCACAGTGATGCACAAGTCTAAAGATGTTCCTATCAATGCCATTGAATAGAGCATTTAAGGCCTTGGAGTTGCCTAGTGCTGAATCTTCTTCTTCCTTACTCCATTCTTCTTCAGGTTTCAACACTTTTGATCCATCTTTGGTGTCTTGGATAGGATGTTTCCATCCAATGTTGACTGCTCTCCAGGCCCTGTTGTCAAGTGATCTTAAGAATGCAATCATTCTTGGTTTCCAGTAGTCATAATTTGATCCATCCAGAATAGGTGGTCTATTTACTGACCCTATATCTCTGTCCATGTTTCCAGAATTTGTATTCCCTAGATCTCACCCAGTATAAACAGGCAGGGTGCCTGCTCTGATGCCAATTGAAATTTTGTGATCAGGTATGAGATGTCCTAAGAGATGTCCCAACACTTGACAGATTTAACCAAAACTTAAATAGCAAGAAAAGTAAACAACACAGAAGTTTGTTAACCCAGTTCAGTGTATAACCACACTTACATCTGGAGGCTACCAAGCCAGGAGGAAATCCACTATAAGTAATATTAATTCTAGACTTAAACCACCCTGTTTAATCTATCACTTAATAACTACCCAATGCAATTTCTACCTAAGACACAACTTAGATAAGAGTACCCTACTCACTCCCCCTCAATCACACAGTGATCAAGTTTACAAGTTTAATAAAATTGAAGACATTCTTCAAACAATACAGCTTGATCTTACTTCACAGTTTCAATCAAGTCACAAATGCACTTATGCTTAAAAGCTCATCAAGTGGTACAATAAAAACAACCTGCTATTAAAAACACTAGACACCCTATTTTGTCTTCTGAAATTCGTACTCAATTCTATGAGTTTCTGTTGATTAAATAGGTATCTGTAATTTGGGCTTTCTGTAGAATGATCCAGCCCTAATGCGCATGCAGCTTCCACCTTGAATTTAGGGTTTGTTACTTCCTAGATTCTAGATGATTTAGGTCTTCTGTTTTAATCTGAATCCTCAATATAAAACTCCCTACAGATGCGCCTTGTTCTGTTTTTATCCATCATTAATTAATTCCAGATAACTCTCCTTAAATATCTCTGATTAGTTAGTCAATAATTAATTCTGGTAGCAGATTTGAGATGTCTCAACATCTGTTGGGACATCCTGAAAAACTGAACTTAAGTCATTAACACAATGTCCCAACATCTTGTGAGACATCCTGAAATAAGTTCATATACTCTGTTTGCTAATGTCCATACATTTGATAGGACATTCTGAACTGAATTCAATATTCCTTGTTGGTCAAAACCTTCCCTTGTAACATATATAAATAATCTGAAAAGTTTTGTATCATTTGGAACAGTCCTAGATTTAATTTGACTTTTTGACCGAAACTATAATAAATTAGTGTATAATATATTATGATTTTTTTTACCGAAACTTGCATTTCGAAAAGTTTCATAGAATCATATTTTTAGATTTTTTTTTGCATGGACTTCCATCATAACCTTCCCTCGTAAAATATATAAATGATCTCAAAAGTTACGTATCATTACAATCAGTCCTCGATTGAATTTCATTTTTTGACCGTAACTAGTATAAATTAGTGTATAATATACTATAATTTTTTGATCGAAACTTGCATTTCGAAAAGTTTTATAGAAGATAATTTTCAGATGATTTTTTGATCAAAACTTGCATTTATAAAAGTTTCATAGAATAAAGTTTTCATATGATTTTTCGCATGGACTTCCCTCATAACCTTCCCTCGTAAAATATATAAAATGATCTGAAAAGTTTCATTTCATTTCGAGTAGTCCTCGATTTAATTTGATTCTTGTACCGAAACTAGTATAAATTGTGTATAAAATACTATAATTTTTTGACCGAAACTAGTATAAACTAGTATATAATTTACTATAATTTTTTAACAGAAACTTGAATTTCGAAAAGTTTAATAGAATCTAATTTTCATATGATTTTTTGCATGGACGTCCTTTATCGTAACATATATTAAAGATCTGAAATTTTTCGTATGATTTCGATTAGTCCTCGATTTAATTTGAATATTTGACCGAAACTTTTATGAACTAGTGTATAATATATTATGATTTTTTGACCGAAATTTACATTTCGAAAAGATTCATAGAATCTAATTTTTAGATGATTTTTTGCATGGACTACCATCATAACCTTCCCTCGTAAAATATAAAAATTATCTGACAAAGTTTCGTATCATTTCGAGCTGTCCACGATTTAATTTGATTTTTTGGTCGAAACTAGTTTAAACTAGTGTATAATATACTATAGTTTTTTGACCGAAACTTGCATTTTGAAAAGATTTATAGAAGATAATTTTCAGATGGTTTTCTACATGGACTTCCATCATAACCTTCCCTCGTAACATATATAAATAATCTGAAAAGTTTAGTATCATTTGGAACATTCCTCGATTTAATTTGACTTTTTGACCGAAACTAGTATAAACTAGTGTATAATATATTATGATTTTTTGACCAAAACTTGCATTTCGAAAAGTTTCATAGAATCATATTTGCAGATGATTTTTTGCATGGACTTCCATCATAATCTTCCCGCGCAAAATATATAAATGATCTGAAAAGATACGTATCATTTCGATCAGTCCTCGATTGAATTTCATTTATTGACCGTAACTAGTATAAACTAGTGTATAATATACTATAGTTTTTTTATCGAAATTTGCATTTCGAAAAGTTTTATAGAATATAATTTTCAGATGATTTTTTGCATGGACTTCCATCATAACCTTCCCTCGTAACATAAATAAATAATCTGAAAAGTTTTGTATCATTTTGAATAGTCCTCGATTTAATTTGAATCTTATACCGAAACTATTATAAACTAGTGTATAATATATTATGATTTTTTTACCAAAACTTGCATTTATAAAAGTTTCAGAATCAAATTTTCAGATGATTTTTTGCATGGACTTCCATCATAACCTTCCCTCATAAAATATATAAATGATCTAAAAAGTTTCATTTCATTTCAAGCAGTCCTCGATTTAATATGATTTTTGTACCAAAACTAGTATAAACTAGTGTATAATATATATAATTTTTTGAACGAAACTTGCATTTCGAAAAGTTTTATAGAATCTAATTTTCTTATGATTTTTTGCATGGACGTCCTTCATAACCTTCCCTCGTAACATATATATAAGAACTGAAAAGTTTCGTATCATTTCGGTTAGTCCTCGACTTAATTTGAATATTTGACCGAAACTTGTATAAACTAGTGTATACTATATTATGAGTTTTTGACCGAAATTTAAATTTCGAAAAGATTCATAGAATCTAATTTTTAGATGATTTTTTGCATGGACTACCACTATAACCTTCCCTCGTAAAATATAAAAATGATCTGACAAAGTATCGTATCATTTCGAGCAGTCCATGATTTAATTTGATTTTTTGACCGAAACTAGTATAAACAAGTGTATAATATACTATAGTTTTTTGACCGAAACTTGCATTTTGAAAAGTTTTATAGAAGATTATTTTTAGATTATTTTTTTTCATGGACTTCCATCATAACCTTCCCTCGTAACATATATAAATAATCTGAAAAGTTTTGTATCATTTGGAACAGTCATCGATTTAATTTGACTTTTTGACCGAAACTAGTATAAACTAATGTATAATATATTATGATTTTTTGACCAAAACTTGCATTTCGAAAAGTTTCATAGAATCATATTTGCAGATGATTTTTTGCATGGTCTTCCATCATAACTTTCCCTCGCAAAATATATAAATGATCTGAAAAGTTACGTATCATTTCTATCAGTCCTCGATTGAATTTCATTTTTTGACCGTAACTAGTATAAACTAGTGTTTAATATACTATAGTTTTTTGATCGAAACTTGCATTTCGAAAAAATTTATAGAATATAATTTTCAGATGATTTTTTGCATGGACTTCCATCATAACCTTCCCTCGTAACATAAATAAATAATCCGAAAAGTTTCGTATCATTTGGAATAATCCTCGATTTAATTTGAATCTTATACCGAAACTAGTATAAACTAGTGTATAATATATTATGATTTTTTGACCAAAACTTGCATTTATAAAAGTTTCAGTATCAAATTTTCAGATGATTTTTTTGCATAGACTTCCATCATAACCTTCCCTCGTAACATATATAAATGATCTAAAAAGTTTCATTTCATTTCGAGCAGTCTTTGATTTAATTTTATTTTTATACCAAAACTAGTATAAACTAGTTGATCGTACCTGGAGATAAGGATCCGATATGGCTGGCGTCGAGCGTTGCTGAAGGACGGTTGGTGAGGAGAAGAGGGGGTGTACCTGCAAGGCACTCTGATGCTAAAGTAAGACATTGGGCAAAGAGTGTGCAAGTACGAGAATTAAGGTGAGAGAATTGAATACCTGACCCTCTCCTTTGAGAGGGTTTATATATTGTCGTTATTGGATTGTTATTGGTTCAAACTGTTTTGCGCGGATCGCGGAATCCGCACGAATAGGTAACAGTCAAAACTAGCCGTTGGAGGATTTCATTCTGGTCGGTATGGCTTTGGTCGACAAGGACCGTTATCCTTGGCATGGTGCTCGACGCCGAGCGTGTCAGCTCGTCACTTTTCCTGGCCCAATTCTGGGAGTTGGGCCTTCCCAGAACAGGAGCCCCCCAAGTCGTTGCTCCTGCGGAGGAGCGGTGACTTGGTGATGGTTTTTTGTCTAAGGCGTACGCAATACGTCTGGTGTCTTTCGTGCGCGGACCAGGGAGTGATCGTTCGATGACCTACGGCAGGCGGGCAGTTGTTTGGTCGCTCGACGAAGAGGGAATATGAAACGAAAAGTTGGTGTGTCTGGGAATTCGCGCCTATTTAATGTTCTGACGGCTAGCCTAGGGGCTAGAGTGTAGGTAATCATTGCCTAGGGGTAGGGGTCACGCGTTTCTGCTCGTGATCCCTTCCCTATAAATAGGAACCCAAGGCATTTTGTAAGCTTTTTCGTTTCGCCTTCTTCTCCACTGCACTACTCGTAGATCAGCCACTGTTCTCAGTCGTCGACCATCGCTTTCATCCGTCGACCACCGTGTTCCAAGCTAACTTCTTCTGCAATGGCCTCCCAAGCTCCAGGTACGGCTCTTATTTGTGTTTTTCTTAGTCATAGGCTTGATATTTTAGCAATGCATGTGGCATAGGATAGATTTTCCGGTAGTTTAGGCTTAGAATAAGTATATTAGAGACCTTCTGTCACTGTTGCTCGTCGACTACGAACCCTAATTCGTGGTCGACGATGGTCCTAGTCGATTTTAACTTAGGACCTTGTAAGCATCTAGGTTTTGATCGTATCCTCGCCGTTGTCGGGCGCTGGCCATCGCATTGAGCGATGGTTAGCCGAGGGCTATGGCTCGGGATCTTACTCTTGGGCCGATACGCGCTCTTTCACTTGTTGAGCGGTGGAAGGGTGGATTTGATATTCTAATTGAATTCACTGACGCCTTTCCTCTTATTTTCAGGTGAGAATTCGCTTATGGACCCGCTCGATATTTCCTCAGAGGTGTCATCAGAAGATTATGGTTCTTCCGCATCTGTTCCCTCTAACTCCGGAAGCTCGTCGGGCGAATCAGACGCGACCACGACAGAGGAAGGAGCCCCTGACTCGGGAGAGACGACTGATTCCTCTCGGTGCCCGGAAAAAATAATCGCGCCCGAAGAATGGGTAGTGGAAGACCTGCTTGATAAGGTGTCGTCCTTCTCGAGGCCTCGCGCGGAGTCTTTGCCTACTGTTGGCGATCCGGAGGATTGGGTCGTCACCTGCCCGGGAGATGATGACCGGATATTTTCAGACTTCGACGGCTGGAAGTTTTCAATGTACGAGTACGCCACATCGATCTTTGGGGTAACCTTGCCCTTCAGTGATCTGGTTTGTGCCGTGCTCGGGCACTTGGGTGTAGCCCCGTCTCAGCTGCACCCCCAACTCTTATGCGTTCCTGAGAGTGTTCGAGGTGACGTGAGTCCATCTGGGTGTTGGGGCCACGCTTCCTTTGTTCTTTCGCTTGTTCTCGCTGCAGCGCCAGGTAGGGCGGGGGACCGATCGGAAGAGATTTATTTCCTTCAAACACCGGACCAAGATCTTCAAAGCTCACTCGGAATCTATCCGGGCTTTCAAGACAGATTACTTTTTGGTAAGGCCGGCGAGCGCGGAAGCCGTGAGAGCACTGAGTTTCCTGGGGGTAGATACCGACGAAAATGATGAGCCCAGACTTGATGATCGAGGGCAGGTGATTCTAAGGAGGCTCCGGCTGTTTCCCTTCTCGTGGAGTTATTCTCACTACGGATGCCCGGTTAGTGAGTTTGTCCAAGTAGGGGATTCTCTTAACGAGGACGATGCGGCTAGCTTCGAGGCTTTTCGGAATTTGGTAGCCTTTTTTACTCTGACCCCTCTGCTGGACGGGGAGGGTAAGATAATGTTGGATCAGGACGGGGGAGAGGCTGTGGAGCGTCCTTTGATAGACGTCACGGATCTCCTGGCGTGTAACATCGGGCAAGAAGTGTCCGAGTTCTTTGGTATTTGTTTTTATTTTTGCTTGTTATTATGTTTTAATAATTTTGGGCCTTCGTGACTAATTTTGTATTCTTTTTCTTTGTAGGCTCCATGTCGAACCCCCTAGACAAAATCCAGGAGCGACTGCGCCAACAACAAAAGAAGAGGTCGCAGGTTGTTCAAACCAAGCTGACCGAAATGAGCGGCTCCGGGTCGGGCCCCTTGGTTCAAGGGTCTCCAAGCGCGTCTTCTGGCTCGCTCATGAAGAAGCATAAATTTGCAGCGACCGTGGATTTGACGGTCAATGTTCCCCCTAAACCGAAACATGTGTTGCCGCCTTGCTTTGTGAAGCGAAACTATTTCGAAGGGACGAGCATGGAGGTTGACCGGGCGGACTCTTTGTTCGTTGAGGCAATGGATCGCCCTGCCCAGCGTCTATCTTTGGCCCAGGATGCGAGCGCAGTTATGCGGGTATTGTCTATGGCCTGGCCGACGGCCGAAGGGAACCCTGGGCAAGAAAGGGAGGTGGCAAAGCTGAAGGAGCTCTTGGCCGCTGCCGAAAGAAAGTTGGCTACGACCTCTGAGGAAGTTGTTGCCTCTGCTAAGGAGTTGACCGATCGGGGGAACATCATCGCCAAGCTGGAGGTCGATAAGAGGAAGGCCTTGGACCAGAGCAAAAAGTTGAAGGACGCCTTTTGCCCAAAGGAGGATGAGGATGCCGACACCAAGAGTTTGGTGACCAGGGCCCAGTTTCTTGCTCGGATCGACCAGGATATGGAAGATCTGAACTCGTTGACTGAGCTCAGTTTCCAAAACGCTGTAGACCAGATACGAACTCTTCATCCTGAGTTGGCTCTGGATACCGGTTGCATCAGCTATCTCTACAAAGTCGAGGATGGTCAGATAGTGGTCCCCGCAGACTTGTCGTGGATGACTCCCAACCCGGGGTGATTGCTCAGCCTGAACAACCAGAGATGCATCCGCCTCAGAGCGAAGGTCAACCCGGTGCTCCAGAAGGGGAGGGGAATTAGTCTGGCCTGCGCGCCTTTACTTTGTAATTTATTATGCCTTTTGTTTTGCTCGGGGACGTGGTCCCCTTTGTGTGTAATTATGAACAAGTCGGCCCTTCGGGGACGCAACCTTTCAGTAAAATTACCCGACCTTGGTGGTCGTTTGTTATTTCACAATGTTTTTATTTTACAAGTATTTTTAACTGTGCGTCCGTCGGAGGACTTCCTTCCTTTTATGTTTCGATAAACGTTAAGTGTTTGATGTCTTTATGATGGTTAGATGTAATTGGGCAAATACGGGGTGTGTGTTTGTAATCTGTTGGTTTGGGGGACCAACTAGATGTTGGAGGCTGGCTCCTGGTCGGTACCGGGGCCAAGATAATGACTCGGGCTCCGAGGCTTGAACGTCCCATCGCGAGCTGGGGTTCTGCCTGGTCGTGGTACATAGGCGACGTCGGACTCGTTTGAGTATCCTCCTGTGAAACAGTCACCTCCTTCCCTTGGAAGAAGATCCTGATAATCATGTTATTTGGGCTGCTGTGCTTATACCTAGGCACGCAGGTTTAGTCGGACCTATTGCTCCTCGCTTGAGATCCGAGCAAGGTGACTCTGTAGTTAACTGTAATATTTCTTGAGATTCTCGGCATTCCACAGCCGAGCAAGTTCTTCCCCGTGAAGATTTTCTAAATAATAGGCCCCATTTTTTGTCTTTTCCCGGACGCGATACGGGCCCTCCCAATTAGGCGTTAGTTTTCCTTCGCGGGAATCTCTGTGATTTCTTCTTCGAACAAGACTACCCACTTCAAATGCCCGTCTTATGACTTTAGAGTCGTACCAAGCTGCTATTTTCTATTTTAGAGTGGCCTCTCGGAGAACGGCTTCTGATTGGATTTCTTCGACCAGGTCAAGCTCGTCTCTTAAAGCTTCGGAGTTGGTGTCTTAGTCCATTGAGAACTCTGTCCGCCTAGATCAGATGTGCATTTCCACAGGAATTACTGCTTCAGTCCCATATGCCAACCGGAACGGGGATTCACCGGTCGTTGAGTGGGGAGTGGTTCTATATGTCCAACGAACGATGTGTAACTCCTCGACCCAGTGTTTCTTGTGCTTGTCCAGTCTCCGTTTCAGACCTCTTAGGATTACTCTATTTGCAGCTTCTGCTTGTCCGTTGGTTTGGGGATGCTCAACCGAAGCGAAATGCTGTTGTGTTCCTACTGAAGCAACAAATTCTTTGAAATGTCTATCGGTGAATTGGGCACCGTTAACGGTTACAATGGCGAGCGGTACCCCGAACCGAGCGAGAATGCTCCTCTTAAAGAAGCGTATTATGTTGAGTGCAGTAATCTTGGCCAAGGCCTCAGCTTCTATCCATTTGGTGAAATAATCAACGCCCACAATGAGGTATTTACTTTGGCCGGATCCGACGACGAATGGCCCTAAGATGTCCATCCCCCACCACGCGAATGGCCACGGGGAAGATAGTGATTTTAGCTCGGTAGGGGGTGCTATGTGTACGTCCTCGTGTCGTTGGCATTTGTCGCATCTTTTTACGTGTTCTTTCGCGTCGTGCTGGAGTGTCGGCCAATAGTACCCTGCACGGAGGATCTTTCGGGCTAACGATCATCCTCTTGGGTGTTGTGCGTTAATTCCTTCATGGACTTCTCTTAGTACGTGTGGGACGTTCTCTTCCTCTACGCACCTGAGGAGTGGCGTGGAGAAACCTCGGCGATACATACGCCCACCGACCAAAGAGTACGAGCATGACCTTCGACGCATTGTGCTGGCCGTTTTTGGGTCTGTTGGTAACTCACCCTTGGTCAGGTAGTTAAACACTAGGGTCATCCAGCAGTTGGCGTCGCATACGAGATTAATGTCTAGGTGGGTTGAAGATTGTCCAATGCTTGGTCGGGGGAGCACTTTTTGTATGACGGACTTGTTGTTTCCTTTTCTTTTAGTGTTTGCCAACTTGGAAAGGATATCAGCTCGGGTATTATTCTCTCGCGGGACGTGTTTGACCTCAATGCTTGTGAATCGTTTTAGTTTGTCCTTTACAAGGGCCAGGTATTCGGCCATATTGTTGTTTTTGGCCTGGAAATATCCTCGGACTTGATTAGCGACCAACTGGGAATCTGTGCAAATTGTGATTTCTTCTGCTTCCAGGTCGGTCGCGAGTCGTATGCCGGCCAGGAAAGCTTCGTATTCCGCCTGGTTGTTAGATGTGGGGAAGGACAGAGTTAAAGATACTTCGATGATGTTTCCCTCTTCGTTTTCCAAGATAATTTCAGCTCCACTACCCGCCGGGCCAGATGCTCCGTCTACGAAGATGGTCCATTTGGATGGAGATTTCGGCTCCTGCTCGATGAAAGTGAGCTCTGCTACAAAGTCGGCTAGTGCTTGAGCCTTGAGAGCTTGTCTCCCTTCAAATTTGATATCGAATTCGGACAGTTCCAACGACCATTTTAACATTCGCCCCGCCATGTCTAGTCGACCGAGTAATTGTCTTATGGGTTGGTCTATTCTCACGATGATGGTGTGGGCTAGGAAATAATGTCGTAGTCTTCTGGCTGCAAAAAGGAGGGCCAGGGACACCTTTTCTACCAGGAGATATCGAAGTTCGGGGCCGTGGAGCGCCTTGCTCGTAAAGTAAATAGGTTTCTGTCCCTCGGGTAGGTCGCGTACGAGGGTTGCGCTAACGGCCTCGTTTGCTACGGCGAGATAGATGTAAAGTGTCTCCCCTTCGTTGGACCTGGACAAAACTGGGGGCTCAGATAATGCCCTTTTCAAGTGGGACAAGGCTTGCTCGCACTCCTCTGTCCATTCAAAGGTGGCCTCTTTGCGGAGGAGTTTGTAAAAGGGGAGGGCGTGCTGAGCGGATGTTGCCACAAATCGTGTGAGGGAAGCGAGGACCCAGTTTAACGATTGTATGGATTTTTTGGAATTAGGATTAGGAAGTTCTGTGAATGCCCGACATTTGTCAGGGTTGGCTTCAATACCTCGTTCGGTTAAATAGAATCTGAGGAACTTCCCTGCTCGGACCCCAAACGTGCACTTCTCGGGATTGAAACGCATTTTGCATTTCTGGGCTTGATCGAATACCTTTCGCAAGTGGGACGCGTGGTCCGTCTCTTGCTGAGATTTGAAGATCATGTCATCCATGTATACTTCAAGCATGTCCCCGATTTCTGTCTGAAATACCTTGTTCATCATGTATACCTGGTGTTCTGGGACATATCAGCGCATGATGAACAAGGTATTTCAGACAGAAATCGGGGACATGCTTGAAGTATACATGGACGACATGATCGTCAAATCTCAGCAAGAGACGGACCACGCGTCCCACTTGTGAAAGGTATTCGATCAATCCCGAAATTGCAAAATGTGTTTCAATCCCGAGAAGTGCACGTTTGGGGTCCGAGCAGGGAAGTTCCTCGGATTTTTTTTAATCGAACGAGGTATTGAAGTCAACCCTGACAAATGTCGGGCATTCACAGAACTTCCTACTCCTAATTCTAAAAAATCCATACAATCGTTAAACGGGGTCTTCGCTTCCCTCGCACGATTTATGGAAAAATTCGCTTAGTACGCCCTCCCCTTTTACAAACTCCTCCACAAAGAGGCCATCTTTGAATGGACGGAGGAGTGCGAGCAAGCCTTGTCCCACTTGAAAAGGGCATTATCTGAGCCCCCAGTTTTGTCCAGGCCCAACGAAGGGGAGACGCTTTACCTCTATCTCGCCGTAGAAAACGAGGTTGTAAGCGCAGCCCTCGTACGCGACCTACTCGAGGGACAGAAACCTATTTACTTTATGAGCAAGGCGCTCCACGGCCCCGAACTTCGATATCTCCAGGTAGAAAAGGTGTCCCTACCCCTCCTTTTTGCAGCCAAAAGACTACGACATTATTTCCTAGCCCACACCATCATCGTGAGAACAGACCAACCCATAAGACAATTACTCGGTCGACCAGACATGGCGGGGAAAATTTTAAAATGGTCGTTGGAACTGTCCGAATTCGATATCAAATTCGAAGGGAGACAAGCTCTCAAGGCTCAAGCACTAGCCGACTTTGTAGCAGAGCTCACTTTCACCGAGCAGGAGCCGAAATCTCCATCCAAATGGACCATCTTCGTAGACGGAGCATCTGGCCCGGCGGGTAGTGGAGCTGGAATTATCCTGGAAAACGAAGAGGGAAACATCATCGAAGTATATTTAACTTTGTCCTTCCCCACATCCAACAACCAGGCGGAATACGAAGCTTTCCTGGACGGCATACGACTAGCGACCGACCTGGAAGTAGAAGAAATCACAATTTGCACAGATTCCCAGCTGGTCACTAATCAAGTCCGAGGAGATTTCCAGGCCAAAAACGACAATATGGCCTAATACCTGGCCCTTGTAAAGGACAAAATAAAACGATTCACAAGCATAGAGGTCAAACACGTCCCGCGAGAGAATAATACCCGAGCTTATATCCTTTCCAAGTTGGCAAGCACTAAAAAAAAAGGAAACAACAAGTCTGTCATACAAAAAGTGCTCCCCCGACCGAGCATTGGACAATCTTCAACCCACCTAGACATTAATCTCGTAGGCGACGCCAACTGCTGGATGACCCCAGTGTTTAACTACCTGACCAAGGGTGAGTTACCAACAGACCCGAAAACGGCTAGCACAGTGCGTCGAAGGTCATGCTCGTACTCTTTGGTCGGTGGGCGTATGTATCGTCGAGGTTTCTCCACACCACTCCTCGGGTGCGTGGAGGAAAAGAATGTCCCACACGTACTAAGAGAAGTCCATGAAGGAATTAACGCACAACACCCAGGAGGACGATCGTTAGCCTGAAAGATCCTTCGGGCATGGTACTACTGGCCGACACTCCAGCACGACGTGAAAGAGCACGTAAAAAGATGCGACAAATGCCAACGACACGGGTGTTCGCGGTGATTTCTGGAGAACAACCTCTGGTTAACCAATTTCTCAGAAAACTGGGTTACTTGCAGGACTAACCAAACAAGTCCTGGGACACATGTGCATTTGTTCTGTCTAACTACTCTTAGTATTTGTGATTGGTTTATGTTTTGTTTCGTCAATACTGTCAAAGTGTTAAGAACTTTGATTTTTAAAGTAAAGTAAAGTTTAAGTTTAGAAAATAAAATAAAGTTGAAAGTTTTAAACAAAACAAGAAGAACTGTTGAAAGCTGTAACTTGCAGAAAAGTAAATAAAGCTTAAAAATGACATAAACTTGATGAATAAACTGATAATTTAAATAACTTAAAGGATAAATGGTGTTCAAACGTACATGGTTCCAAATATCAAACTCATTTTCTCTCACACTGGGTACTTAGAGTATTTACAGGAATTTTGTATCGATTTTCACACACACATTCTAAACACAAATTATCCTATTTATATACAAACAAAGTAACTGCCTAGAACGGAAAAACTATAACTAAATGACAAGTGTCAGCCTGCATGCAATTTTCTTCTCTGAAACTTCCATGTGTCCAACTGCCAAAGGTTGCCACTTTTTGAATTTGAATTCCCTTCTTTGGTGACGAAACCTTGCACCTCTTCAATCTGTCGAAGCCTTTAAAGAAGAAACAACTCTTTCAGCATCTGCCAAATACTGTCTTTTGTCAAAACCCTCTTCTGTCGAAACGTCGAAAGACAACCTTCTTCTGTCAAATACTTAGCTACAAATAACTTTCCAAACTTATCCTGCCATAACAATATTTGCCATTTTGTCGATGCATTGGAGCTTTTGACTTTGTCAGCATCTCTTGAATTTCTTTTCTTTCATCATCCTTCGACAGAGATGACCTCAAGCTCTAAATTTCAACCTGTCGAAATTATGAGCTTACAAATTGCCCCCCAGCAAAGATGTTTTCGACTATTCTTGGAGAAATATCTTTTGCTGTCGAAATGACCTTTGACTTCCTGTCAGTATCATTTATTATAAAGTGACTTTGTTGAGTCCCAAGAAAACACCATGATTTCCACTTTCTGAAAACGTCATGTCTAGCCCACGTTTACACAATCTCCCATGACCCTACATTGTAGCTAAATCATGGCCTCCTACCAACCGCCACTTTTAATTTCCACCAATAGATCAAAACGCATGTTCCCACTTTTCCAACTGAAAAGTCTTTTCATTTTTTTATTATTTATTTATTTTATCTTCTCATCTTCTATAAATACCACTTTCAACAACATTTCATTCTTTTTCACATCCTCAAAAACTCTTCTCCTACCCGAACGCAGAAACTCCATTACAAATCCTTTTCAAAGCTTCTGCTCCTTCAAACTTCTCATCTTCTCATATCAATGGCTCCTCCAAAGACTGTTACTGGTCGCAGTGCCAAAAAGACAAAGAAAACAGTTGATCTTCCTCCTGCTCATATACTATCTGGGCCCATACAAATGCAGCAACAACAATACTTTCCAGAACCCCCAAATGAAAGGGAGAAAGCAAGCATTTACAGGTCTCAGGTAATGATTCCCATCTCTGTTTCTGGAGTTCATCATGCTATGTTAGGTCCCATTTTTGATCCTACTGTTGACCCTAACCGTTTGAAAGACTTCTATCCCTGTTATTCTGCTTCTAAACCCATAGCTGCTAGCAAAAACCCTAAGCCTGTCGAAACCTCATCCAAAGAACCTGAAACCCCCATAGCTTCGACAGAGATAGATCTGTCTTATTTGAACCAAAATAGGATTTTTAGGAGTCCCCCCTTGACGAAAGATCCTTCCGACTACTTAGCTTGGCTCACTAGGGTCGAAAAAGTCAAAGAAAAGTTCTGGAAGAAAACTGGTATCTATGACCTGATCCAACTGTCGAAGGAGGGTCCACGCTATTGCCAAAACATGCTGTTGGCCTCTTTGTACTTCTGGGATAGTACTTACAATACTTTCCATTTACCATGTGGAATGATTACTCCTACCCTATTCGACATAGCAGCCATTACTGGCCTCAGTCCTTTAGGAGAAATCTTTAACCCTGAACACTTAAACAAGGAACCCATAGGCTTCGACACAAAGCATGCTGGATACTCTGTTTTTATCACTCATCACCAAGGTGAAGACAATGAGGAAGTCTCCGACAGAGAGCACATTGCTTTCCTTACCCTGTGGCTAGCCAAATTTGTCTTCTGCACTAGGTCACTTAAAGTTGCCAGAAGTTATATTATCATGGCCAATCAACTTCATAATGGAGTTGCATTCTGCCTGAGTGAGTTACTTTTGGCAAATCTCTATGAATCCTTGAGTGAGAGTGTAAGTAACCTCAAAACCCTTAAGGACAAAGGCAACATTAGTCTTATAGGCCCTTTCTGGCTCCTACAATTATGGTTGAACGCAACCTTCGAAACTTTCATCCCCATCAAAATGCCGGTTGTCGAAGAAGCAGTAAAATAAAGGCGCGTCGAATGGCCTAGGTTAGTTCAACTAACCCCTACTGATGATAACATAAGCGTTCGACAAGCATTCACTAGTTACATCATGATGTTCGCCAAACGCTACAAGTTCACTCCTTCTATGGCACCATTTGCCAACAGACATGTAGGTCCCAGATGGTTTACCAGACAACTCCCAGTGGAGAACCAGAAAGACGAAGATTCCTATATATCCATTTGGGAAGCTTTTCTTATGCCAAGGCACTTTTTCTCCCACCACAGTCTTAACAACACTAAGGTGTCCCTCATTGTTTACCAACCCAACATGGTGGCTAGGCAATTTGGATTAATACAAACGAAGACGAAGCCTATTTATCACAAGAAAGGTGCTATTATATTCTATAACTCATTTCAAAACTTTGACAGAAGTTTGGAGCTATACAACAAATTCTTCAACTCATCTTTAGAAGTTTACCCCACCATCTTTCAACCAAGCTTCCTCTGTACTGAAGACTTCGACGTTTGGTGGAAGGAATATTATATCAACAAATTTTTTGATGTAGCAACCTTCACTACTCTCCTGACGAACGCTTTTACTTTTGTGCAGGATAAGAAGAAAAAAGGTACAGACAAACACATTAAAGAAATTCAAAAGTTTCAAAAGTATTTTGAAACTATTTATAGGCCCAATGATCTTCGTCGAACCATAGGCGAAGCAGCAGTAACTTTAAAACAAAAGTTTACAGAAAAATTGGATAAGTTGGGGATGCCTTCATCTCTCCCACCACATGCACGATACAACTTTGCATTCACAACTTTTCCTCCAAAATTCCCTCCACTCCCTTCTGCAGAATTTGGTGTGGCTTTGAGCCCTCCATTTCCAGATTGGTTTGTGTGTGGATCTGATTTAAAACTGCTTCGTGAATCCAGCAAGAAACCTGCCGAACGTGTGGTTCCGACGAAGTATCACTTGGGCAACTTCACTGGGCACCTTCATGTTGGGATAGAACAAATTAGTGTCGAAGAACCCATTCTTGAAGGTGTCGAAGAAATTACATTCCTCTTTTTATCTCTAACTCCTTTTATTTTGATATCAATGTTCATACAATTCTTTCTCTTTCAGCTGTTAGAGTTGTCAAGAAAACTGCTGGCGAAGGAACCTCCTCCAAGACAGTCGAAAAATCTCCCACAACTGCCAAGAAGGTTTCGACAAATAGAAAACACCTCCTTATCCATGCCTCTCAATCTTCCTTTATACTGAATACCTCTTCTTTTAATGCAGGTCACTCGTACACCAGCTAAGAAAAGAAAACAAGAGGAAAAGGAGATGAGTGTCGAAGAGTCTGAGGATGAATCCCCTGAACCTCAACCCTTGAAAAGAAACAAAGGTCTAAAAATAAAAACAGTGGCCTCCCAAAGATCTATAGTTCACAGACGAACTCCCCCTGCAAGTCCAATAAACAAAATTCCCTCAAGGAGCGAAAGAAGTGGGGACTCAAGTATTCACACTGAGATCCCTCAGGTATTTATTTTCGACATACAATATTCCCAATCTTGACTGCATATATTCTTATCTTATACTTCCCTTTTATGCTCTCTGTAGGTTGTTATTGATGTCGAAGAGACTTCTACAGTCCAAGAAGAAATTGTTCCTTCTGACTCTGAGAAGACTCTGGCTGAAAGGCTTCAAGAAGACGCCACCCCAGATGCAGGTGTCTATAGACCTCAAACTTTGGACGAATTCAACCTCAGTGACTCTGAATCTTCTGGCAATAATTCTCCCTTTCGTCCATACTTTACTGCAGAGGAAAAAATAACTCCAGACCAGGATGCACCAACTCAAATACCAGCTACTGCACCAGAAACTGACGAAGATGCTCTTGGTCAGGATGTACAAGCTCAAGATCCAACTGATACCACAGAAGCTGACAAAGAGAATGTCGAAGAAGAGGTTGATCTGTCGAATCAACCAGGAGTCAACTTGAGCCTTGGAGGAACTTCCCAAAATGTTCCTACTTCATCAGAAGTTCCTGCAGAAACCCCTTTGGGTACTGATTCGACGAGCTTGTCACACGAAGAGATTGAAAGCTTGAAAGTTAGAAAGCCTCTGGAATATTTAAAAGCCATACTCAACTCCAGGTACAACTTCCAAGATTCTTCTCACAGTGGTTCGACAGCTTCAGGGGCCACTTCTGACATTCAACCCATCAGTGTCATTATGGATGAAATCAAAGCAAAAATCCTTGGGGTGGACCTGTTTGAGACCCTGGCTGAAAATCCTTCTGCCCAGTATGATCTGAAGAAACTCCTGAAACGAGCCAATTTGTTGGAGGCTTCGACTGAAGAGAGCCGTTTGGTGATGGACCTGATGTCCTTAATTGATTTTGTAAGTGCTGATTTGATTCGTCAAAAGGAATTTTCCCAGAACATTACAGCCAAATCTGAAGAACAAGTTTCAGAGTGGAATATTGTGGCTTCTTCAACAGAAAAAATTTCAGAACTGAACAAGCTTTCTAACGAATATACCAAAGCTGCTGCTGAGTGTGAAAACAACATTCAGGCTTATCAGGCCCAGATTGCTGATCTTCAGAAGAAAATCCTCCAAGAGAAGGAACGCCAGGCCTCTCTCCAACAGCCCAACCAAGAGGAAATCGACAGTGAACTCCAAAAGGGTCTCCAACATGCAGAATCAGCCCAACAACTTAACAGGGAGATTGACGAACTGACTGTCAGTAAGAGTCTCTGCGAGCGTCGAATTCAGCTTCAGAAGAAAAAGTTCGACGAACTCAAAGCTACCTTCCTTCGACAGTAGTTTGTAATAGGAATTAGGAAATTTTATTTGTTTAAGGATTTTTTAGCAATTTCATATGTAATGCTATTTCACGCCATCTGTTTGGCGAAGACAAGTTTTATTTGCAATTTCATTCTGTTCTTATTTTTATTTCCTGCAATGTTGGTTTATACTTTTTTAAGTACTTTCCATTTATTTTCAGCACTCTCCTGTCTTTTCCTATTTCTTCGACTTCATACGCACCATTTGAAAAAACTCTTAAAATTTTGAAAGGTCCTTCCCATTTAGGGGACCATTTTCCCATCAATCTATCTTTCTTCTCCATGGGCAAGATTACTTTCCAAACTAAATCATTTACTAAAAAGGCTTTGAATTTTACTTTCTTGTTGTAAAACTTTTCGACTCTTTCTTTCTGCCTTCTTATTAATTCTAAAGCATGTAACCTTTCTTCATCTAAATCAACCAACTCATCCATCATCATATTCCAATAAATTTCAGATGGAATCTCATGATGCCTTTGAATTCGTATTGACTGTAAACAGATTTCGACTGGCAATACTGTGTCATGTCCATAGGTTAATTTAAATGGGGTAGAATTAGTTGCCTCCTTAGGAGACGTTCGACAAGCCCAAAGGATTTGATCCAGAGTCTTGTGCCAATTTCTGGGTTTTTTACCCACATGCTTCTTTATCAGGTTTATTACTACTTTGTTGGCTGCTTCGACCTGACCATTTGCTTGGGCATAATAAGGTGTCGAAGTTAACAACTTAAAACCTGTCTCTCTTGCAAATGCCTGCATATTTCTGCCAGTAAACACAGATCCTTGATCAGTGGTTATAGTCTTTGGTATTCCAAATCTATACATTATATGTTTCTGGATGAAATCTATGACTGCTTCCTGATCTACATTCGTCAATGGTATGGCTTCAATCCACTTAGTGAAGTAATCTACCCCAACTAAAATGTACTTCTGCCCTTTTGAAGAGGCTGGTCGAATTTCACCAATCAAATCTAAAGCCCAACCTCTGAATGGCCAAGGCTTTATAATAGAATGTAACTCATTTGCTGGCACGTGAGGTATGCCTGCATGAATTTGACATTCCTGACAACCCTTTGCAAATTCAACACAATCTTTCAACATTGTTGGCCAATACATCCCTTGTCGAAATAGTAGCCATTTCATCTTATGCCCTGCCAGGTGTGCACCACATGCACCACTGTGCACATTCGACAAAGCTATATAAGCTTCAGTCTCTCCTAGGCACTTTAGTAGAACTCCCTCTGCAGTCTTTTTAAACAATTCATTTCCAAAGAGCACATAACATATAGCTCTATACTTTATCTTTCTTTCGACTGTCTGGTTTGGATTTTGTAAATAATCTTTAATAGGTTTTCTCCAATCTCCTACCTCTGGATTATCTATATTAAAAATCTCAAAGTTTTCTTCATCACCATATCCCAATCTTATTGTCTCCAAATCAGATGGGGATAGTTTGGTGGATAAAACTTTTCCTCTCACTTCGACAACTTTCATCAGATTTTCCTTCGACACTTTATACCCTGAAGCCAATTGAGCCAGGTCATTTGCTTCCTGATTTTCTAATCTGGGAATGTGTCTAAAGACTACACTGTCGAATCTCTTGAGGAGTCTGTTGGCTATCACAAAGTACATGATCAAATTTTCTTTGACACATTTGTACTCTTTCGTCAATTGTTTTATCACCAACTCAGAATCACCCATTATTTCGACCTCTGTTGCCCCCAATTCCAACAAAATTTCAAGTCCAGCAATTAAAGCTTCGTATTCTGCCTCATTATTTGAACAGAATCCTTCTATTTTGTACTTGAACTTTGTTGGAATTTTATTGGGAGAAATAATTAATACCCCAACACCTGTTCCATTTTTATGACTGGAACCATCAAAATATAACCTCCAAGGCTCTCTTTCGACATAATTTGTCTCATCCCCAAGTATGGAGTGGTCAGCTATAAAGTCAGCAACTACTTGTCCTTTAACAGCTTTTAGAGGCATATATTTTAAAGAATATTCAGTCAAGGCTAAAGCCCATTTTCCAATTCGACTATGTAGAATAGACTTAGACAACATATGCTTTATTACGTCGAAATGAGAAGATATATGTACATCAATGGGTTTTATATAATGCTTCAATTTTGTACAAGAGAAATATACACATAAACATAATTTCTCTATCATACTATATCTAGTTTCAGCATCATTTAAGACTCTGCTGAGATAATAAATGGCTCTTTCGACGCCATGTTCATCTTCTTGACAAAGCATGCTTCCTAATGTTCTGTCAGATGCTGATATGTAAAGCCTCATACTTCTTTTTCGACAAGGAGATATTAAGACTGGAGGATTTGCCAGATACTCCTTGATCTTGTCGAAGGCATCTTGCTGTTCTTGCCCCCAAGTGAAGCCCTCCTTCTTCAGTCGAAGTAGAGGCGAGAAGGCCTGTGTCTTTCCACTAAGGTTGGAGATGAACCTTCTGAGAAAGTTGATTTTCCCTAGTAGAGACTGTAATTCCTTCTTTGTCGATGGCGCTTTCGCTTCCATTATGGCCTTAGCTTTGTTTTCATTAATTTCGATCCCTTTCTTGTGGACCACAAAGCCTAAGAAGTCCCCTGCCTGCACACCAAAAGCACATTTAAGAGGATTCATTTTCAAACCAAACTTCCTCATCCTTTCAAAGGACTGTCGAAGATGGTTGATATGATCTGAGCCTGAGGCAGATTTAATCACAATGTCATCTATATAAATTTGCATAAATGTTTCAATGAAATCATGAAAAATAGAATTCATGGCCCTTTGGTAAGTAGCTCCAGCATTTTTTAAACCAAAGGGCATGACTACCCACTCATATGTTCCTATTGCCCCTAGACAACGAAAAGCTGTTTTTGGAACATCTTCTTCAGCAATGAAAATCTGGTTATAACCAGAATATCCATCAAGCATACTTAAATACTCATGGCCTGCTGCAGAATCTACTAGCATTTCTGCTACTGGCATAGGATATTCATCCTTAGGGGTAGCTGAGTTTAGATCTCTAAAATCAATGCATACCCTTAGTTTGCCATTTTTCTTAATCACAGGAACAATATTAGCAATCCATTCGACATACCTCGTTGTACGGATGAATTTGCATTTTAGAAGCCTTTCGACTTCCTCTTTGATTTTCGACAGAATTTCAGGTGCAAAGCGTCTGGGAGTCTGCTTTATTGGCTTCTTTCCTTCCAGTATTGGCAACTTCAATTCAACCAAATTTCTGTCTAAACCAGGCATTTCGTCATAATCCCATGCGAAGCAATCTTTAAACTCATTCAGCAGCTGGATTATTTCGACTCTGAGCTGAGGATTCATCTTGGCACTGATGTAAGTGGGCCTTTTCTCTGCCCCCAGTCCCAGATTAATCTCTTCTAAAGGATCCTGTGCCACCATTTTCATATTGGTTGGGGCTGGATCTTTTTCGAACCCCAAAGGTTCGTCATCATAAATGGCATCAAGTCTTTGATTCTGCCATTCGCCATTAGAGTCTTCTTCAAAACTCTGCTTTACATGTTGTTCCTCAATATTTTCTTGAGGATGTTGTTCTTCGACAACCTGATTGCTAGCTTCGACAGCCATATTTCTAACTTCAGCCTCAAGGGCCGCTTTGAGTTGTTTTTCGGCTATATAAGCCGAAATCCTTTCCATTGCTGAAACTTCAGTCATTTTCACTGAACTCACTCCCCCATCCAGTTGGGTTGACATGGGCAGTTCCCCAAGTGTAATTTGTCTCCCCAATTATTTCTTTATCCCACTGGAAACCATGCGTAGGATGGAGGTACATGGAACAGTAAGCGTTGTCGGAAGCTGTTAGGTCGAAAGCAGCAGGATTGCATGGTGCTATATGGGCTAGGTTCTTGTCGAAGTTACGACTAGTGACATTGTTCACATCAACTGTGAAGTAACTCTGATCTGCCTCTATGTTTTCGACAATCCCATCTGGCCTCCAGATTGCTATTCTTTGATGCATGGAGGATGGCACAGCCCCAATCCCATGGATCCATTCTCTTCCCAACAGCAAGTTGTAATTTGCCTTTGATGCTATCACCACAAACATTGTAGGCCTGGTGATGGATCCTACAGTCAAGTTCAGTTGTATTACTCCCAGTGTTGTCCCTACTTTACCTTCATAGTTGGACAACACCATATTGTGAGGCTTAATGTCGGAGTCATCTTTTCCAATCCTCTTTATCATATAATGAGGAATTAAATTCACAGCTGCTCCACCATCTATCAGAATTTTGTTGACCCCCACGTTTTCTACCTTTCCTTTTATGAAAAGAGGCTTTAAGTGAGCCTTCATTGCATCATCTGGCTTTTCGAAGAAAGCATTTTGCTCTTCGACACAGCCATTGTTCATTATGTAGTAGCATACAGGCTTCAGGCCTATGCTGTCATCTGCCATGTCATCCTCTTCGTCTTCGACTTCCATTATCCTGTCATAGTCTCTGGGCAACACAGAAACCACATTGCAGGTTACGTCGAAGGAGGCATCAGACTCTGAACTAAAGTCATCTGTAACTTCTTCGTCCACTGGCATTCTGTTGTTTGTTTTTTGCATTTCTGTGGTGTCACTAGATCCATTCTTCTGAGGGGTTTCTTCTTTTGCCAGAGGTCTCCCCTTGATTGTGATCTGCACACATTTGCTTGATTCAGCCTCCTTCTGCCCAACCCTTTTGTGTTCTACAGTTTCCTTTTCAATTTTCTTCTGCCTTTGGAATCTTCTCCATTGGGATCTGGACATAGGATTCTTCCCTTTGTAGTTTTCAGAGACGTACTTTGGCCTCGCCTCCTTTTTTACTTCCATTGAAGGACCCCTGTTCACTTCAAAACTCTTCCATCTCTTCTGACCTTGGGCATCCCTTATAGGTTGAACCCATTTGTCATCACTTGGTCTGTTGGATGGTTTATAAGTGTTGAAACGTCTTTCTCCCACTCCTTGGATGTGATGCTTCCCTCTTCTTGGGTCGAATTTTTCGTTTCTGGTTGGTGGGATTGTCCCCCAATTTCTTTTTCTCTGGGTCTTTTCTGCTGCTTCTAAGTCATCAGCTGCTTTCCTGTCGAACACAGCACTGCATCTTGGGCAAAGCATAACTTCTGCGTTCTTCCTTTGACACCTCTGGATGAATTCGACAAGACTTTCATTCTCTTCTGGGTAAACCAGCTTCTGATGTCTCTCTTGACGTTTCTTTCCCTTGTTGGTGTCTGGTCCTACCTTCTGAGTGATTTCCACCATATGAATCCCAGCATTCTGTTCAGTTGTGATTTTCAATTTGTTCATTTTTTCGACTAGCATCATTTCCTCTGGGATATTCTCCTTTGACTGATTTACACTGCCTTTTGGGTGTAAACCCTTATAGATGTAATTGCAGCAGTGTGCAACACTTTCGACAGGATGTTCTTCAGTTCTGATGGTACCACTGTTTATTGGTTCGACAGTAAGGGAATTGTCATCAGTCCCTGTTGTCTTGATCTCATCTTGGTCAAGGCCCTCAGTGGCCTCTTTCTGGACAATGAGGGTTTTGTTATCCTCCTCTTCGTCATCCTTTTTGAAAGAATCTCCCCATCCTGTGGGTTTGATTTTGTTGATATCTGTTTTGGAGCTTGGTGGTGCTGAATATTTCACCATGAAGTCGAACTTCCCATTCGATTCTCCTAAAGTGTCCCAGATCACCCCCTGCTCAACATCTCTTTCATAATTTTTCTTGTCGAAACCTCTTCCCACTTTGACTGTATTTCTTTCGTCGAAACCTTCAGTAGTTTCAATGGCATTCTCACTGTCGAAGTCTTCAGAAGCTTTGACTTCTTTTTCCTCAGCCTGGTCAGCAGGATTATCACCCTCTTCCACCACATTGACATGGGTGTCGAAACCTTCAGCAGCTTCTATCATGGTGAAGTTGGTGTCGAAGCTTTCAGTAACTTCTACCATTTCAAAACTTTCCTCCGCCATGATCTCCATTTCGACCACATTTACCGTTTCTGGTTCAGCATAATTGGCCTCCACAACCTGCATGGGATTGGAGTCAATCCTCATCTGTTGCTTGGCTTTGTCTCCAAACTTCAGCCTTCCATTTTGGATTTCATTCTGGACAAGACCCCTGAAAAGGTAACATTGAGAAGTTTTATGACCCAAGAAATTATGGTATTTACAAAAACCTCTCTTTTTCTGTTGGTCTACAGGAGGCTCCTTAGTGTCTGCTGGCTTTATTAACTGACCATCTTTGACTAATAAATCAAATATTTCATCACATTTGGTGATGTCGAATGTATAGGTTCTTTTAGGGAACCTGTCATTCTTTTCCACTTCGACTGGATTTTTTCCATTCGACGGGGCTAAAACTTTACAAGAATATGGAGGGCCTTGTTTTAATTCTGCCAGATCAATTTCTTGCTGGTCGAAAATGACTGGTTCGTTTTCGTCATAATCATTTTCTTGAACTATTCCTACATAGGCCACTCTTTCCTTCTTGTTTTTATTTGATCTAAACTTTTCATTTTTTAGTCTTTCTATTTGCCTCACTCTGTCTGCCAGTTGTGCCATGTCTCTCAAGTACTGGGTATCCAGTTTTTTCCTTATGGAATAATCTAAACCCCCTGTAGCCATTTCGACTAGTTCTAGTTCCGGCACTTGCGTAAAGCATCTGGCTTTTAATAATCTAAACTTATTCAAATAGTCATCTATAGGTTCAGAAAATTTTCTTTTGACACTTGCCAACTCTTTCAAACTTATCTTGGTTTGTCCCATATAAAATTGTTCATGGAACAATCTTTCTAATTGGGTCCAAGTGAAGATTGAAGTTGCAGGAAGAGATGTAAACCAAGTGAAAGCATTTTTTGTCAAAGAACTTGGGAAATATTTCATCCTTAAGTTCTCATTATTAGCAATCTCTCCTGCCTCTATCAAATAACGTGCTACGTGTTCTATGGTGGACTCACTAGTATCCCCTGAGAATTTGGTGAATTTGGGGACTTTCCACCTTAGTGGTAACTCTTGTTGTAAGACAAATTCAGACAAGGGGGATGTATAACTAGGCCTTTGTAATCCTACGTTTACTCCATTTTGAGCCATTATTCTCTCAACCATGGTGGCAATATTATTTTCGACAGGCATGTTATTGTAACGCATTCTCTGCTGTAATATTTCATCAGCATTTTGGTCTCTCTGGACTATTATTCTTCTTGGTTCCTGTCGAATAGGCTCTTCTACATTAGGTTGTTCAACTACCACCTCTTGGCCCCTGGTATTTTCATGAGGGTTTCCCAATGGCCTTTGGTTTATAGTAAGTTCCTCTTCGACAGCCCTATTGGCAGGATTCTGATTTAGTTGCATTCTTTGCTGTGCTTGAGGGACTCCAAATAAATCAGCAATGCGTGCCATCTGTTCTGCCAATATTTGGTTTGTTTGGGTAGTGTTTTGTATTAAAGGATTGAACACTTCTCCCATTTGTTGCGTCAAAGCCTGCACCATATCATGATTGCTTTCATCCATCTGTTGACGAATTACTTGTGCAGAATGGTTTGTCATAGTGGGCATATGGAAACCTGGTGGAACTTGATTCATTCTATTTCCATTTCCACCATATCCTGATCCCTGCAATGGTGATGACATTTGAGCCATAGCATCGGAGAATAATGGTGACGAATTATGTAGGCTTGCCATCATTGAAGTTGGCATTCCATATAGTTGTTCCCTCCCAGTCAAAGGCTGAGAATAATTCAGATATGGCCTGAAGGTATTTCCTCCAGGGGGAGGGGTTCCAAAGGGTCTGGCGTGTCCCATGGTGGAAGAACTAGGCGCATTCTAGGATCCTGAACTCGTTGGTATGGAATCCCCCAAAGGAGGCCTAATCTGTTCTAAAACAGGGCCAGAAACAGGTATTGTTCCTGACGAAGGGATAGGATTGGAAACTGGTATTGTTTCGTCAGGATTGTTTGAAGCATTTGGCAAGTTAGCCATCCTTCTTCTTCTTGTTCTATTTGGTCTTTCTACGTCTGTTACGGCTAGTTTACCGCTTCTAAGAATCATACAACGTAGCAAGGAACAATTTGTCTAAGAAGTTCTCTTATTAGATCTTATCGAATGCACTGGCCCCACTGGGCGTGCCAATTTGTTCGCGGTGATTTCTGGCGAACAACCTCTGGTTAACCAATTTCTCAGAAAACTGGGTTACTTGCAGGACTAACCAAACAAGTCCTGGGACACATGTGCATTTGTTCTGTCGAACTACTCTTAGTATTTGTGATTGGTTTATGTTTTGTTTCGTCAATACTGTCAAAGTGTTAAGAACTTTGATTTTTAAAGTAAAGTAAAGTTTAAGTTTAGAAAATAAAATAAAGTTGAAAGTTTTAAACAAAACAAGAAGAACTGTCGAAAGCTGTAACTTGCAGAAAAGTAAATAAAGCTTAAAAATGACATAAACTTGATGAATAAACTGATAATTTAAATAACTTAAAGGATAAATGGTGTTCAAACGTACATGGTTCCAAATATCAAACTCATTTTCTCTCACACTGGGTACTTAGAGTATTTACAGGAATTTTGTATCGATTTTCACACACACATTCTAAACACAAACTATCCTATTTATATACAAACAAAGTAACTGCCTAGAACGGAAAAACTATAACTAAATGACAAGTGTCAGCCTGCATGCAATTTTCTTCTCTGAAACTTCCATGTGTCCAACTGCCAAAGGTTGCCACTTTTTGAATTTGAATTCCCTTCTTTGGTGACGAAACCTTGCACCTCTTCAATCTGTCGAAGCCTTTAAAGAAGAAACAACTCTTTCAGCATCTGCCAAATACTGTCTTTTGTCAAAACCCTCTTCTGTCGAAACGTCGAAAGACAACCTTCTTCTGTCAAATACTTAGCTACAAATAACTTTCCAAACTTATCCTGCCAGAACAATATTTGCCATTTTGTCGAAGCATTAGAGCTTTTGACTTTGTCAGCATCTCTTGAATTTCTTTTCTTTCATCATCCTTCGACAGAGATGACCTCAAGCTCTAAATTTCAGCCTGTCGAAATTATGAGCTTACAACGGGGAAATACACGTAGCACCCCCTACCGAGGTAAAATCATTATCTTCCCCGTGGCCATTCGCGTGGTGGGGGATGGACATCTTAGGGCCATTCGTCGTTGGATCCGGCCAAAGTAAATACCTCATTGTGGGCGTCGATTATTTCACCAAATGGATAGAAGTTGAGGCCTTGGCCAAGATTACTTCACTCAACATACTACGCTTCTTTAAGAGGAGCATTCTCGCTCGGTTCGGGGTACCGCTCCCCATTGTAACCGTTAACGGTGCCCAATTCACCGATAGACATTTCAAAGAATTTGTTGCTTCAGTAGGAACAAAATAGTATTTCGCTTCGGTTGAGCATCCCCAAACCAACGGACAAGCAAAAGCTCCAAATAGAGTAATCCTAAGAGGTCTGAAACGGAGACTGGACGAGCACAAGAAACACTGGGTCGAGGAGTTACACAATGTACTTTGGGCATATAGAACCACTCCCCACTCAATGACCGGTGAATCCCCGTTCCGGTTGGCATATGGGACCGAAGCCGTAATTCCTGTGGAAATGCACATCCGATCCAGGCGGACAGAGTTTCCAATGGACCAAGACACCAACTCCGAAGCTTTAATAGACGAGCTTGACCTGGTCGAAGAAATCCGATCAGAAGCCGCTCTCTGAGAGGCCACTCTAAAACAGAAAATAGCAGCTCGGTACGACTCTAAAGTCATAAGACGAACATTCGAAGTGGGTAGTCTTGTTCTAAGAAGAAGTCACAGAGATTCCCGCGAAGGAAAACTAACACTTAATTGGGAGGGCTCGTATCGCGTTCGGGCAAAGACCGAAAACGGGGCCTATTATTTAGAAAATCTTCACGGGGAAGAACTTGCACGGCCGTGGAACGCCGAGAAGCTCAAGCAATATTACAGTTAACTACAGAGTCACCTTTATCGGATCTCAAGCGAGGAGCAATAGGTCTGACTAAACCTGTGTGCCCAGGAACAAGCACAACAGCCCAAATAACATGATTATCAGGATCTTCTTCCAAGGGAAGGAGATGACTATTGCACGGGCGGATACTTAAACGAGTCTGACGTTGCCTATGTACCACGAACAGGCAGAACCCCAACTCGCGATGGGACGTTCAAGCCTCGGAGCCCGAGTCATTATCTTGGCCCGGGTATCGACCAGGAGCCAGCCTCCAACATCTGGTTGGTCCCCCAAACCAACAGATTACAAACACACACCCCGTATTTGCCCAATTACATTTAACCATCATAAAGACATCAAACACTTAACGTTTATAGAAACATAAAATGAAGGAAGTCCTCCGACGGACGCATAGTTAAAAATACTTGTAAAATAAAAACATTGTGAAATAACAAACGACCACCAAGGTCGGGTAATTTTACTGAAAGGTTGCGACCCTGAAGGGCCGACTTGTTCATAATTACACACAAAGAGGACCACGTCCCCGAGCAAAAAAAAAGGCATAATAAATTACAAAGTAACGGCACGCAGGCCTAACTAATTCCCCTCCCCTTCTGGAGCACCGGGTTGACCTTCACTCTGAGGCGACTTCATCTCTGGTTGTTCAGGATGAGCAATCACCCCGGGATGGGAGTCCTCCATGATCAAGTCTGTGGGGACCACTATCTGACCATCCTCGACTTTGTAGAGATAGCTGATGCGGCCAATATCCATAGCCAATTCAGGATGAAGATCTCGTATCTGGTCTACAACGTTTTGGAAACTGAGCTCACTCGACGAGTTCAGATCTTCCATATCCTGGTTGATCCGAGCAAGAAACTGGGCCCTGGTCACCAAACTCTTGGTGTCGGCATCCTCATCCTCCTTTGGGCAAAAGGCGTCATTCAGCTTTTTGCTCTGGTCCAAGGCCCTCCTCTTATCGACCTCTAGCTTGGCAATGATGTTCCCCCGATCGGTCAGTTCCTTAGCAAAGGCAGCAGCTTCCTCAGAGGTCGTAGCCAACTTTATTTCGGCAGTGGCCAAGAGCTCCTTCAGCTTTGCCACCTCTCTTTCCTGCCCAGGGTTCCCTTCGGCCGTCGGCCAGGCCATAGACAATACCCGCATAACTGTGCTCGCGTCCTGGGCTTGAGATAGACGTCGGGCAGGGCGATCCATTGCCTCAACGAACAAAGAGTCCGCCCGGTCGACCTCCATGCTCGTCCCTTCGAAATAGTTTCGCTTCACAAAGCAAGGCGGCAGCACATGTTTCGGTTTAGGGGGAGCATTGACCGTCAAATCCACGGTCGTTGCAGATTTATACTTCTTCATGAGCGAGCCAGTAGACGCGCTCGGAGACCCTTAAACCAGGGGGCACGACCCGGAGCCTCTCGTTTCGGTCAGCTTGGTTTGAACAACCCGCGACCTCTTCTTTTGTTGTTGGCGCAGTCGTTCCTGGATTTTGTCTAAGGGGTTCGACATGGAGCCTACAAAGAAAAAGAATACAAAATTAGTCACGAACGCCCAAAATTATTAAAACATAATAACAAGCAGAAATAAAAACATACCAAAGAACTCGGACACTTTTTGCCCGGTGTTACATGCCAGGAGATCTGTGACGTCTATCAAAGGACGCTCCACAGCCTCTCCCCCGTCCTGATCCAACATTATCTTACCCTCCCCGTCTAGCAGAGGGGTCGGAGTAAAAGAGGCTACCAACTTCCGAAAAGCCTCAAAGCTAGCCGCATCGTCCTCGTTAAGAGAATCCCCTACTTGGACAAACTCACTAACCGGGCGTCCGTAGTGAGAATAACTCCACGAGAAGGGAAACAGCCAGAGCCTCCTCGGAATCACCTGCCCTTGATCATCGAGTCTAGGCTCATCATTTTCGTCAGTATCTACCCCTAGGAAACTCAGTGCTCTCACGGCTTCCGCGCTCGCCGGCTTTACCAAAAAGTAATCTGTCTTGAAAGCCCGGATAGATTCCGACTGAGCTTTGAAGATCTTGGTCCGTTGTTTGAAAGAAATAATTCCCTTCCGGTCAGTCCCCCGCCCTACCTGGCCCTGCAGCGAGAACAAGCGAAAGAACAAAGGAAGTGTAGAACCAACACCCAGATGGGCGCACGTCACCTCGAACGCTCTTAGGAACGTATAAGAGTTGGGGTGCAGCTGAGACGGGGCTACACCCAAGTGCCCAAGCACGGCACAAACCAGATCATTGAAGGGCAAGGTTACCCCTAGGATCGATGTCGCGTACTCGTACATTGAAAACATCCGGCCGCCGAAGTCTAAAAATATCCGGTCATCATCTCCCGGGCAGGTGACGACCCAATCCTCCGGATTGCCAACAGTAGGCAAAGGCTTCGCGCGAGGCCTCGAGAAGGACGACACCTTATCAAGCAGGTCTTCCACTACCCATTCTTCGGGCACGATTATTTTTTCTGGACACCGAGGGGAATCGGTCGTCTCTCCCGAGTCAGGGGCTCCTTCCTCCGTCGTGGTCGCGTCTGATTCGCCCGACGAGCTTCCGGAGTCAGAGGGAACAGATGCGGAAGAACCAGAATCTTCCGAGGACACATCCTCCGAGGAAATATCGAGCGGGTCCATAAGCGAATTCTCACCTGAAAAGCAGAGGAAAGGCGTCAGTGAATTCGATTATAATATCAAATCCACCCTTCCACCACTCAACAAGTGAAAGGTCGCGTATCGGCCCAGGAGTAAGATCCCGAGCCATAGCCCTCGGTTAACCATCGCTCAAGGCGATGGCCAACGCGCGACAACAACGAGGATACGGTCAAAACCTAGATGCTTACCAGGTCCTAGGTCAAAATCGACCAGGACCATCATCGACCACGAATTAGGGTTCGTAGTCGACGAGCAACAGTGACAGAAGGTCTCTAATCTACTTATTCTAAGCCTAAACTACCGGAAAATCTATCCTATGCCACATGAATTGCTAAAATATCAAGCCTATGACTAAGAAAAACGCAAATAAGAGCCGTACCTGGAGCTTGGGAGGCCATTACAAAATAAGTTAGCTTGGAACGCGGTGGTCGACGGATGAAAGCGGTGGTCGACGGCTGAGAACAGTGGATGATCTACGAGCAGTGCAGTGGAGAAGAAGGCGAAACGAAAAAGCTTACAGAATGCCTTGGGTTCCTATTTATAGGGAAGGGAACACGTGCAGAAACGTGTGACCCCTACCCCTAGGCAATGATTACCTACGCTCTAGCCCATAGGCTAGCCGTCAGAACATTAAATATGCGCGAATTCCCAGACACGCCAACTTTTCGTTTCATATTCCCTCTTCGTCGAGCGGCCAAACAACTGCCCATCTGCCGTGGGTCATCGAACGATCACTCCCTGGTCCGTGCACGAATGACACCAGACGCATTACGTACGCCTTAGACAGAAAACCATCACTAAGTCACCGCTCCTCCGCAGGAGCAACGACTTGGGGGGCTCCTGTTCTGGGCAGGCCCAACTCCCAGAATTGGGCCAGGCAAAGTGACGAGCTGACACGCTCGGCGTCGAGCACCATGCCAAGGATAACGGTCCTTGTCGACCAAAGTCATACCGACCAGAATGAAATCCCCCAACGGCTAGTTTTGACTGTTACCTATTCGTGCGGATTCCGCGATCCGCGCCAAACGGTTTGAACCAATAACCATCCACTAACAACAATATATAAACCCTATCAGAGGAGAGGGCTAGGTATTCAATTCTCTCACCTTAATTCTCGTACTTGCACACTCTTTGCTCAGTGTCCTACTTTAGCATCGGAATGCCTTGCAGGTACACCCCCCTCTTCTCTTCACCAACCGTCCTTCAGCAACGCTCGACGCCAGCCATATCGGATCCTGATCTCCAGGTATGATCACTTGGCCTCAGTTACAAAATTTGCCTCTAGGAGGTCTTTAACAGCAGATTCGGCCGCTTTGGTTTTCTCGGTCGACTGCTTCCTCCTATGTTGGGCGACCGCTTTGTGCGTTGGGTCGATGGAGAGGTGATGACAGGCCGTCTCGGGGTCGAGCCCTGGCATTTCTGCGGCGCTCCAAGCAAACAGATCCGCGTTTCCCTTGAGATGGATGCAATCTTCGGTATTATGGTTGTGACTCTTTTGGAATCTACAGTAATTCGTCTTGTCTGCGCCTGGTTTGCTAGGCAGCTGCTTCGGAAAGCGTACTCCTGCTTGCCTGAATTCTGAGTTGGCACATTCGGATAGGATCTTTTCTCTAGAGACCAGGAAGGGAGTATATTCATGAAACCGGCCGACGGGTCCTCTGTGCTCTCGCGGTTTACGGGGGCGATCATCCTTTCTTTTGTCTCCTCCCCGACGAGATGTCGAGGGTTCATCGACCCGGTGGAGCTTTGTGTCCTTGCAACGCCGGGCGTCTCGGATGGAGCTAGCAGCCTGCTTTTCCTCATATTGGATGTAAGCTTGGGCTTTCAACAGGAAAGCGTCAAGGGTGGTCGGGGTCTCGATGCCAACCGCTTGGTGGAAATCGGTCGACAGGCGTAGTCCTCGCTCCAGCAAGTACTTCTTCATGTCGTCCGTTGTGGATACCTAGACTGCTTCTTTGTTGAACCTCTCGATATAGGTTCCCAGAGGTTCGTCTTTCACCTGGATGATTGCTTCGAGCGATGCTTCCATCTTCGGGTGTCGTCTAGAAGCGGTGAAGTGCCTGGAAAATGTGCGTCTGAGTTGTTTCCAAGAAGTGATGGACTCTGCTTCGAGGCTTTTGTACCACGTCATCGCTCCTTTCCTCAGAGTTGTAGGAAAGAGGCGACATTTGATTGACCCTCGCACCCCTCGGTAGTCGAGCATAGCATCAATATTCTTGATATGCTCGTCAGGATCTGTGGTCCCCTCATATGAGCCTAAGGGATGGAGGTTTTTCCAAACCCCATGGGAGTTTAGCCGCCATAATTTCCGACGAGAGGGGACCCCTGGTGTCTTCATCGTGGCTGGAATTGAATGAAGGAGACCTGGGCACGTGCTTCCTCATTCGCGGGGGTGATGCGAATCTTGATCTGCTCTTTCTTGACTTTCTTGGAGGGGAAGATCGAGGAGGAGATGGGCGGGACCTTTTGTCACTAGTGGATTCATCGTTGTGTCCTTTCCTCTTCCTCTTAGGAGGAGTAGGACTGTGTCTTCTTTGATGTCTCACGGAGACCGGGATGGTTGATGGTTATTGTCCTCGAGACGGGAAATCTTCTCGCCATAGGCGAGGAGTAACAAATTTGTCTGGTTCAAAATCTTAGCCAGCGCTGCGAAATCAGATCCTGAAGGTGTTGGAGGAAGAGGAACCTCTAGGCGACTTTCTAGAGGTTGGTCGCGATCGAGGGAAGGTGAGGTTGTCTTCCCATCTGGGAGATCCTGCACGGTTTCTTCGTGCGGAGGGTGATTAACGTTGCTCTCACGTTGCGTGAGGAGCATACCGTCGTTCGACCGATTGTCCGGATTATTGTCTCGAGCAGCCATGGATCTTGGTAAAAACTTTGGTTCTTGAAGATTTTGAGAGAGAAGAACGGGGAAATCAGTGATTCCCATAGACGGCGCCACCTGATCGTACCTGGAGATCAGGATCCGATATGGCTGGCGTCGAGCGTTGCTGAAGGACGGTTGGTGAGGAGAAGAGGGGGTGTACTTGCAAGGCACTCCGATGCTAAAGTAAGACACTGATCAAAGAGTGTGCAAGTACGAGAATTAAGGTGAGAGAATTGAATACCTGACCCTCTCCTCTGAGAGGGTTTATATATTGTCGTTAGTGGATGGTTATTGGTTTAAACCGTTTGGCGCGGATCGCGGAATCCGCACGAATAGGTAACGGTCAAAACTAGACGTTGGGGGATTTCATTTTGGTCGGTATGGCTTTGGTCGACAAGGACCGTTATCCTTGGCATGGTGCTCGACGCCGAGCGTGTCAGCTCGTCACTTTGCCTGGCCCAATTTTGGGAGTTGGGCCTGCCCAGAACACTAGTGTATAATATACTATAATTTTTTTACCAAAAGTTGCATTTCGAAAAGTTTTATAGAATCTAATTTTCTTATGATTTTTTGCATGGAAGTCCTTCATAACCTTCCCTCGTAACATATATATATATATATATATATATATATATATATAAGATTTGAAAAGTTTCGTATCATTTCAAGTAATCCTTGATTTAATTTGAATATTTGACCGAAACTTGTATAAACTAGTGTATAATATATTATGATTTTTTGACCGAAATTTACATTTCGAAAAGATTCATAGAATCTAATTTTTAGATGATTTTTTGCATGGACTACCACCATAACCTTCTCTCGTAAAATATAACAATGATATGACAAAGTTTCGTATCTTTTCGAGCAGTCCACGATTTAATTCAATTTTTTGACCGAAACTAATATAAACAAGGGTATAATATACTATAATTTTTTTTACCGAAACTTGCATTTTGAAAAGTTTTATAGAAGATAATTTTCAGATGATTTTTTGCATGGACTTCCATCATAACCTTCCCTCGTAACATATATAAATAATCTGAAAAGTTTTGTATCATTTGGAACAGTCCTCGATTTAATTTGACATTTTGACCGAAACTAGTATAAACTAGTGTATAATATATTATGATCTTTTGACCGAAACTTGCATTTCGAAAAGTTTCATGCAATCATATTTCAGATGGTTTTTTGCATGGACTTCCATCATAACCTTCCCTCGTAAAATGTATAAATGATCTGAAAAGTTACGTATCATTTCGATTAGTCGTCGATTGAATTTCATTTTTTGACCTTAACTAGTATAAACTAGTGTATAATATACTATAGTTTTTTAATCGAAACATGCATTTCTAAAAGTTTTATAGAAGATAATTTTCAGATGATATTTTGCATGGATTTCCATCATAACCTTCCCTCGTAAAATATATAAATAATCTGAAAAGTTTCATATCATTTGGAACAGTCCTCGATTTAATTTCACTTTTTGACCGAAACTAGTATAAACTAGTGTATAATATATTATGATTTTTTGACCGAAACTTGCATTTCGAAAAGTTTCATAGATTCATATTTTCAGATGATTTTTTGCATGGACTTCTATCATAACCTTCCCACGTAAAATATATAAATGATCTGAAAAGTTACGTATAATTTCGATCAGTCCTTGATTGAATTTCAATTTTTGACCGTAACTAGTATAAACCAATGTATAATATACTATAGTTTTTTTTTTATCAAAACTTGCATTTCTAAAAGTTTTATAGAAGATAATTTTCAGATGATTTTTTGCATGGACTTCCATCATAACCTTCCCTCGTAACATATATAAATAATCTGAAAAGTTTTGTATCATTTGGAACATTCCTCTATTTAATTTGACTTTTTGACCGAAACTAGTATAAACTAGTGTATAATATATTATGATTTTTTAACCGAAACTTGCATTTCGAAAAGTTTCATTGAATCAAATTTTCAGATGATTTTTTGCATGGACTTCCATCATAACCTTCCCTCGTAACATATATAAATAATCTAAAAAGTTTCGTATCATTTGGAATAGTCCTCGATTTAATTTGACTTTTTGACCGAAACTAGTATAAATTAGTGAAATTTTGTGATCAGGTACGTGATGTCGAATGAGATGTTTAAACACTTGAAGACTTGAACAAAACTTAAAGTGCAGGAAAATTAAACAACACCGGAAATTGTTAACCCAGTTCAGTGTATAACCACACTTACATCTGGGGGCTACCAAGCCAGGAAGGAAATCCAATATAAGTAATATTAATTCTAGACTTAAACCACACAGTTTAATCTATCACTTAATATCTACCCAAGGAAATTTCTACCTAAGACACAACTTAGATATGAGTACCAACTCACTCCCCCTCAATCACACAGTGATATGATTACAAGTTTAATAAAATTGAAGTCATACTTCAAACAACACAGCTTGATCTTACTTCACAGTTTCAATCAAGACACAAATACACTTTTGCTTAAAAGCTCATAAAGTGATACACATATACAACCTGCTATTAAAAACACAAACACCCTATTTAGTCTTCTTAATTTCGTACTCTATTCTGAGAGTTTCTGTTGCTTAAATAGGTGCTTAGATTTTGGGCTTTCTGTAGGTTATCCAATCCTGATACGCATGCTGCCATCACCTTGAATTAGGGTTTGTTACTTCCTTGATTCTAGGTGAGTCAGTTCTTCTGATTATACTGAAATCATATAACCAATCTCCCTACAGATGCGCCTTCTTCTATTTTATCCATCCATAATTAATTCCAGATAAATTCCCTGAATTTACTCAGTTCTGTTAAGCATTAATTAATTCTGGTAGCAGGTTTGAGATGTCACAACATCTGGTGTGACATCCTGAAAACTGAACTTACTTCATTAACTGATACAATGTCACAACATCTGGTGTGACATCCTGTAACCTGAACTTACTTCATTAACTGATACAATGTCACAACATCTGGTGTGACATCCTAAATTAAGTTCATTTACGTATACTCTGTTTGATAATGTCACAACATCTGATGTGACATCCTGAACTAAGTTCAACACTTCTTGTTGGTCAAAAATTCTGCCAATTCTAAACATCTACAAACTCCCCCTTTGGCTAATTTTTGGCTAACATAATCTTCTGGTTTATCAGAGTGCAGCAGAGTTTCTTTTATCAGAGTTCAGCAGTTCTTTTCTGTTGAGTCATGTGTGAGTTTACTCCCCCTCAAACCTATATGTGTTCTGACTTGTTTCAACAGAAATTTTCATTAAAAACAACTTAGTTCAGAAGCAAACAAAATGCATTTTTTTCATTAATCAATAAGTTACAACAGACATTGTTGTTGTTGTTCAGTTCTCTTCTCCCCCTTGTTAGACATAAATTGGGGCCAAATTTTACATAGTCAGAGAGAATTACAGAAATACAAACTCAAAATACAATGCTGAAGCAGACAGTACATATTCCTCACAAACATTTTTCACTCAGAGTCTTCACATTCAGTGTCTTCCTCTTCTTCAGTTTCCTCATCAGAATCAGCAGCCTTCTGAGCACTCTCTTCCATTTCCAGCCTTTGAATAATCTCCTCAAGCTTCTGCTTCCTGGCATCCAGTTCTTTGCAGGTGTTCTTCAGCTCAGTAATCAAAGCAGCTTTGGATATTGGAGACTTTGCCTTTGAAGGTCCAGCAGGTGTCCTAGAGGGAGCTTCAACATCAGCTGCATGATGGCTTAAGAACAGCTTGTAGTGGAAGGCCAGAGGACTCTCTCTTTTGCAGATTGAATCCTTCTCAGTGAGGATACCTGGATACTGGCTAAGGATTATTCCACACAGCAAAGAAGGGAAGGCAATAGGCAGCTTTGTTGCAGATGTCCCAGCATGCTTCAATGTTTGATCAAAAATGTAAGCCCCAAAATCCAGCTTTGTTTGGGTACCCACAACATATATGAACCTGCCCAATCCAGTTGCTATTGAAGAAGTATGGTTGGTGGGGACCCAATTGACAGTGCCAATCCTATGCAGCATTGCATACTTTCTTGTTAGCAAGCTAACAGAAAGTTTCCCCTTAACTGGCCAAGTCTTGACCTGATTGGCAGTGATGACCTTACATATCTGGTTGTCTGTCTTTCCCAGCTCATTAGGTCCATCAGATTCTCTCCCTAGATAATGGTTGATAACCCTAGGAGAGAATTCCACATATCTCCCTCTTACATACACCTTTCTGAATTCAGCTGACTTACCATCAGCACAGTCCTCTTGAAGGTTGACAATGAACTCCTTGACAAGCAGCTCATAGCAGGGTGAAAAGTTTGACACTGTTTTGAATAAGCCAGTAGAAGAAATTAGGTCAATTACCTAAGTGCACTCAAGTGCATTGCTTCCCAGCTCCTTTCAAGTGATACCCTTCTTTGGTAGACAAACTTCCATCTGCTCACACTTGACACATGATGGAATGAAATATTGTCCAGAGGAGCTTCTGGAACAGCAGAGGAGGACCTTGAAGGTGCTGGTTTCTTCTTTGGTGGGGATGTTGGGACATCCTCTTCAACATCTGAATCTGGAGGAGTGACAGCTTTCCTCTTTTGTGTATTCACCTTGCTCCATTGTTTGGTAGGACCAAAAGCAACTTTAGCTTTGTCCTTCTTTGGTGTTGGTTGTTTCTTCTCAGGAGTTGCATGTCCTGCAGTCTTCTTTTCCTTCCTAGTCCTGAGCCTTTTGGCTATGCTAGGGTTCACAGAGGAAATGATCTCTGTGTCAGAATCATGCTCTATGTCTACAACAGGAGGAGGTTGTGTAGTCTCCTCTTCAGCAGGTGAATCAACAGAGGCTTGATCATCAGTGGAGGCCTTGTGCTGGTCCTCAGATGTTTCATCATCATCATCAGTGGATGTTTTGTGCTGTTCCTCAGATGTTTCAACATCTATTGGAACATCTTGTTGGACAGGAGTGTTCTCTTCAGCCTGATTTGGTTGTTCTTCTTGTGGAGCTGGCATGGTGTTCAGGGGAATGGATATACCACTCACAACTCTTTGCTCATACAGAATCCTGTTCTCAAGTTCCTTAATAGAATCATCCACATATTCAGAGGCTTTGGGAGTGGTGTTTGAGGATGAAGGCATTCCTTTGGCTTTGCTAAATACAGGTTCCTTTGCTCTTCTCACTGTTGGAGTTCTAGGCTTTTGAGCAAGAGGAACACTTCCTCTGATTTCGTCCATGGGAGTTGAATCCATAGGTACCACAGAGATGGGGGTTGCATGCACCACATCTTCTTGGTTGAGGATTTCATCAGTGAGGTTAGGGTTTTGATGTTGAGACATTTTCGAAAGTGGTGGAAGAAGAGTTTAGTTTTGAATGAGTTTGATGAGCTATGAAAATCAGCTAGAGTATGCAATTCGTTTTGGGAGGATGATGAGAAGATGAATAGCTGAGAGCAAGCTATAACCTTTCTAAGAGCCGTTACTTGGAGAATTTTAAGGAGTGGAATACCCAGAGTTTTTGACCAGACTGGTGTTGCCATCTGGTGATCATGCCACACGATGTCATAGGACATGTTGGCACTTCTCCATAACTGCTATATTTCACATAAGCAGATTCCCAATTTGCCCCTTAGGTTTTCAAATTGGGTAGCATCCAAAGCTTTAGTAAATATCTCAGCCAATTGCAGATTTGTAGCTACATGTTCCAATGAGATCACTTTCTCTTCCACAAGATCTCTGATGAAATGATGCCTGATATCAATATGCTTGGTCCTGCTATGTTGGATAGGATTCTTTGATATGTTAATAGCACTTAAGTTGTCACAGTACAATGTCATGACATCTTGTGGGACATTGTACTCTGTGAGCATTTGCTTCATCCAAACCAACTGTGAACAACTGCTTCCAGCTGCAATATATTCAGCTTCAGCAGTAGATAAGGATACACAATTTTGTTTCTTACAGAACCAAGAAATCAAATTGTTTCCTAGAAAGAAGCATCCTCCTGATGTGCTCTTTCTATCATCAGCACTTCCAGCCCAATCAGCATCACAGAAGCCAGTGAGAATTGGTTTACATCCATGGGAATACATTATGCCATAGTCACAAGTACCATTGACATATTTCAGAATTCTCTTAACCTGGTTTAGATGACTTACTTTTGGCTCAGCTTGATATCTTGCACATACACCTACTGCAAAGGCTATGTCTGGTCTGCTAGCAGTCAGATATAATAAGCTTCCAATCATACTTCTGTATAGGCTTTGGTCTACATTCTCACCCTTGTCATCTTTTGTCAGCTTTAAGTGAGTGGGGGCAGGAGTTCTTTTGTGAGTAGCATTGTCCATCCCAAATTTCTTGACAATGTTCTTAGCATACTTGCTTTGGGAAATGAACATGGAGTCCTCCATTTGCTTTATTTGCAGTCCAAGAAAGTAGGTTAGTTCTCCTACTAGGCTCATCTCAAATTCAGATTCCATTTGAGTGACAAAATGTTTAACCATCCTGTCTGACATCCCACCAAAGACAATGTCATCTACATATATTTGAGAAATCATGACATTTCCTTCTTCATCCTTCACAAACAAGGTTTTGTCTATTCCACATTTCCTGTACCCTTGCTTGATGAGAAAAGTAGTCAGCCTTTCATACCATGCTCTTGGTGCTTGCTTCAGACCATAGAGTGCTTTCCTTAGTTTGTATACATGATTTGGACAGTTTGGATCAACAAATCCCTTAGGTTGCTCCACATATACCTCTTCATTAAGATATCCATTTAGAAAGGCACTTTTCTGTCCATTTGAAATAGTTTAAACTTCAGAATACAAGCAATTCCTAGAAGTAGTCTGATTGATTCAAGCCTTGCTACTGGTGTAAAGGTTTCATCAAAGTCTACTCCCTCAATTTGTGTGTATCCTTGAGCTACAAGTCTAGCTTTGTTCTTTGTAATAACTCCCTGCTCATTTGACTTGTTCTTATACACCCATTTAGTGTCAATCACATTTATGTCATCAGGTCTAGGAACAAGATCCCACACTTCATTCCTTGTGAACTGACCTAATTCTTCTTGCATAGCACAAATCCAGTACTCATCAGTAAGAGCTTCCTTGATGTTTTTAGGTTCTATTTTTGAGACAAAACAAGAACTTGAAATCACCTCTCTTGATCTAGTGCTTACACCTCTGTTGGGATCCCCAATTATCAAATCTTTGGGATGATCCTTCTGGATTCTGATGGAGGGAGGTTTGCTGGATTGTTATGTCCTTGCATCAGTTTGAGTGAAGTCAGGATGATCACTCTTTACTTCAGCTTCAGTCTGACTGTCAGCAGATGTTCCAACATCTTCTATAACATCTGCAGGGGCATCATCAATTATCACATTTATGGACTCCATGATAACCTTGGTTCTAGAGTTAAATACTCTATAGGCTCTGCTGTTTATAGAGTATCCAAGGAAAATCCCTTCATCACTTTTAGGATCTATTTTTCTTCTTTGCTCCCTATCAGCCAGAATATAACAATTACTTCCAAACACATGGAAGTACTTAACTGTGGGTTTTCTGCCCTTCCAGACTTCATAGATTGTGGACAAGGTTCCTTTCCTTAGAGTGACTCTATTATGAATGTAACAAGTTGTGTTCATAGCTTCAGCCCAGAAGTACAATGGTAACTTTTTAGCATGGATCATAGCTCTTGCTGATTCTTGGATAGTTCTGTTCTTCCTCTCAACAATCCCATTCTGTTGAGGGGTGCTAGGTGAAGAGTATTCATGATTGATTCCTTCTGAAGAACAGAAATCTGAGAATTTTTTATTCTCAAACTCCTTTCCATGGTTACTTCTTATTCTGACCACACAGCTTGCTTTTTCTCTTTGTATTCTTTGGCACAAATCTTTGAATACATCAAATACATCAGACTTTTCTTTGATAAAATTTATCCATGTATACCTTGAAAAGTCATCAACCACCACATAGGCATACTTCTTACCACCAAGGCTTTCAACCTGCATAGGTCCCATAAGATCCATATGCAATAATTCCAAAACTTTGGAAGTTGTCAGATGTTGGAGCTTTGGATGGGACATCTTGGTTTTCTTGCCTATTTGACATTCACCACATATTTTGCCATCATCAATCTTCAGTTTAGGAATGCCTCTCACAACTTCCATAGATATGATTTTCTTTATACCTCTGAAATGAAGATGACCCAGTCTTTGGTGCCATAGTTTCACTTCTTCTTCTTTGGCTAAAGAGCAAGTTGAAGTGAGACTTAAATCTTGAGGTTCCCACATATAACAGTTGTCTTTAGATCTGGCTCCTCTCATGACAACCTTCTGTTCTTTATTAGACACTATGCATTCAGTTTTGGTAAAGTTTACACTGTAACCTTGATCACATAATTGACTTATGCTGATCAAGTTAGCAGTCAATCCTTTTACCAGCAGCACATCATCTAGTCTTGGTACATCTAGACAGTCCAAGGTCCCAACTCCCTTGATTTCTCCTTTAGCTCCATCTCCAAAGGTTACATATCTGGATGAATATGACTTTAAGTCTACTAGCAGATTCTTCAATCCAGTCATGTGCCTTGAACATCCACTGTCAAAGTACCAGTCTTCTTTAGTTGATACTCTTAGAGATGTATGAGCTATATATGCAACACCCTTCTTTGACCATTTGTATTGAGGTTTTCTTTGATGCCTCTGCCCTGTGTAGTGTCCATTTGTAGAGCTCCAAGGTTGTTTGTTGAACTTGTTCTTGGGCATGTAGCTTTGATCAGCATGAAGACTAACTTTAGGTACCCATACTTTCTTGATGACCTTTGTCTTCTGCTTAGGGGGTTGCTGATATCTTTGATGTTGATGTCTATGCAGTACTTTCTTGGTAACCTCTATCTTCTGCTTAGGGGTTTGCTGATACATCTGATTTGGATATCCATGCAACTTGTAGCAATGAGGTTTGATGTGTCCAAACCTTCCACAATGATGACATCTCCATCTTTGATACTTCTACTTCATTATGTTCTTTTCATGATGTTGAGACATCTGTTGGAACATTATGTTTGACTTTGTGTTCTTTTCATGATGTTGAAGCATCTGTTGGGACATCTTGTTTGACTTTATGGAATTTGAAGTAGTTTTGCTGGTGCTAGCCTCAACCTTATGAACTTTGTTAAATCCCAGTCCAGTTCTATCCCCTGAATGCTTATTGTTGTTGAGAATAACATCCAGTGTGTTTGAGCTACTGTTCAGCATTCTAACAGATTTGGACATATGCTCCAACTTGGAGTTGAGAAGGCTTACTTCACTTTTCAAAGTGGCAATCATCTCTAGATCACTTGTTTTTTCATCCTTTAGTGCCTCAATCTGCTTCTTCTGCTTTATACTCTCCATGCATATTTCAGTGCTCCTTTTAACCAGTTCTCTGTATGATTGTTCAAGCTCTTCAAAAGTAAGCTCCTCATCACTGGATCCACTTCCAGATTCACATAATCCAGCTAGAGCAGTGATATGCTTTGCTGATTCTTCTTCTGAATCACATCCCGAGTCTTCATCAGACCAGGTTACAGAGAGACCTTTCTTCTGCCTTTTTAAATAGGTAGGGCATTCATTTCTGATGTGTCCATATCCTTCACATCCATGACATTTAATCCCTTTTTCTTGATTGGTCTTTTCATCATAATTTGACCTTCTATTTGCATCATAAGGTCTTTTATTCTCAGAAGAGTTTGAGTATCTTCCACTTGGTCTGGACTTGTCATCCATCTTTTGAGAATCTTTTTGAATTGTCTTCCAAGCATAGCAATGGTTTCTGATAAATTTTCTTCAGGTTCTGCTTCATTATTTTCTTCTTCTTTATCAGTATTTGACACCAAGGTTATGCTTTTGTTCTTCCTAACAATTGTGTCATTCATTCCCATCTCAAATGTTTGAAGGGAACCAATGAGCTCTTCAACCTTCATTGTGCATATGTCTTGAGCTTCTTCTATTGCTGTGACCTTCATGTCAAATCTTTTTGGCAAAGATCTGAGAATCTTTCTTACAAGCTTTTCATCAGTCATCTTTTCTCCCAAAGCACCAGAAGTATTGGCTATTTCTAAGATGTTCATGTAGAACTCATGAATTGTCTTATCTTCCTTCATTCTCAAGTTTTCAAACTTGGTGGTGAGAAGTTGAAGTCTTGACATCTTCACCTTTGATGTTCCTTTATGAGTTGTTTTGAGAGTGTCCCAAACATCTTTGGCCAGCTCACAGTGATGCACAAGTCTGAAGATGTTCCTATCAATGCCATTGAATAAAGCATTTAAGGCCTTGGAATTGCCAAGTGTTGAATCTTCTTCCTCTTTACTCCATTCTTCTTCAGGTTTCAACATTTTTGCTCCATCTTTGTTGTCTTGGACAGGGTGCTCCCATCCATTGTTGACTGCTTTCCAGGCCCTATTGTCAAGTGATCTTAAGAATGCTACCATTCTTGGCTTCCAGTAGTCATAATTAGATCCATCCAATATAGGTGGTCTATTTACAGATCCTACATCTCTGTCCATGTTTCCAGAATTTGCAGTCCCTAGATCTCACCCAGTTAAACAGGCAGGGTGCCTGCTCTGATGCCAATTGAAATTCTGTGATCAGGTACGTGATGTCGAATGAGATGTTTAAACACTTGAAGACTTGAACAAAACTTAAAGTGCAGGAAAATTAAACAACACAGGAAATTGTTAACCCAGTTCAGTGTATAACCACACTTACATCTGGGGGCTACCAAGCCAGGAAGGAAATCCAATATAAGTAATATTAATTCTAGACTTAAACCACACAGTTTAATCTATCACTTAATATCTACCCAAGGAAATTTCTACCTAAGACACAACTTAGATATGAGTACCAACTCACTCCCCCTCAATCACACAGTGATATGATTACAAGTTTAATAAAATTGAAGTCATACTTCAAACAACACAACTTGATCTTACTTCACAGTTTCAATCAAGACACAAATACACTTTTGCTTAAAAGCTCATAAAGTGATACACATATACAACCTGCTATTAAAAACACAAACACCCTATTTAGTCTTCTTAATTTCGTACTCTATTCTGAGAGTTTCTGTTGCTTAAATAGGTGCTTGGATTTTGGGCTTTCTGTAGGTTATCCAATCCTGATACGCATGCTGCCATCACCTTGAATTAGGGTTTGTTACTTCCTTCATTCTAGGTGAGTCAGTTCTTCTGATTATACTGAAATCATATAACTAATCTCCCTACAGATGCGCCTTCTTCTGTTTTATCCATCCATAATTAATTCCAGATAAATTCCCTGAATTTACTCAGTTCTGTTAAGCATTAATTAATTCTGGTAGCAGGTTTGAGATGTCCCAACATCTGGTGTGACATCCTGAAAACTGAACTTACTTCATTAACTGATACAATGTCACAACATCTGGTGTGACATCCTGTAACCTGAACTTACTTCATTAACTGATACAATGTCACAACATCTGGTGTGACATCCTGAATTAAGTTCATTTACTTATACTTTGTTTGATAATGTCACAACATCTGATGTGACATCCTGAACTAAGTTCAACACTTCTTGTTGGTCAAAAATTCTGCCAATTCTAAACATCTACAACTAGTGTATAATATATTATGATTTTTTGACCGAAACTTGCATTTCGAAAAGTCTCATAGAAACATATTTGCAAATAATTTTTTAATTGGACTTCCATCATAACCTTCCCTCTCAAAATATATAAATGACCTGAAAAGTTACATATCATTTCGATCAGTCCTCGATTGAATTTCATTTTTTGACCGTAACTAGTATAAACTAGGGTATAATATACTATAGTTTTTTGATCGAAACTTGCATTTCGAAAAGTTTTATAGAATATAATTTTCAAATGATTTTTTTCATGGACTTCCATCATAACCTTCCCTCATAAAATAAATAAATAATCTGAAATTTTTTGTATCATTTGGAATAGTCCTCGATTTAATTTGAATCTTATACCGAAACTAGTATAAACTTGTTTATAATATATTATGATTTTTTTACCAAAACTTGCATTTATAAAAGTTTTAGAATCAAATATTCAGATGATTTTTTGCATGGACTTCCATCATAACCTTCCCTCGCAAAATATATAAATGATCTAAAAGGTTTCATTTCATTTCGAGCAGTCCTCGATTTAATTTGATTTTTGTACCAAAACTAGTATAAACTAGTGTATAATATACTATAATTTTTTGACCGAAACTTGCATTTCGAAAAGTTTTATAGAATCTAATTTTCTTATAATTTTTTGCATGGACGTCATTCATAACCTTCCCTCGTAACATATATAAAAGATCTGAAACGTTTCGTATCATTTCGGTTAGTCCTCGATTTAATTTGAATATTTGACCGAAACTTGTATAAACTAGTGTATATCATATTATGATTTTTTGACCGAAATTTACATTTCGAAAAGATTCATAGAATCTAATTTTTAGATGATTTTTTGCATGGACTACCACCATAACCTTCCCTCGTAAAATATAAAAATGATCTGACAAAGTTTCGTATCATTTCGAGCAGTCCAAGATTTAATTTGATTTTTTGACCGAAACTAGTATAAACAAGTGTATAATATACTATAGTTTTTTGACCGAAACTTGCATTTTGAAAAGTTTTATAGAAGATAATTTTCAGATGATTTTTTGCATGGACTTCCATCATAACCTTCCCTCGTAACATATATAAATAATCTGAAAAGTATCGTATCATTTGGAACAGTCCTCGATTTAATTTAACTTTTTGACCGAAACTAGTATAAACTAGTGTGTAATATATTATGATTTTTTGACCGAAACTTGCATTTCGAAAAGTTTCATAGAATCATATTTTCAGATGATTCTTTGCATGGACTTTGTCGCTCCCCGGATTTTCGTCCCGGTGCAAACGCGAACGGTCGGCGATGTTGGAGGTTGAGGTTGAATAGAGTCGCCACCTAGGCATTTTTATCCCGGAGGAAAGGTAATGTTGCATAAACCTAGAAAAAAGTGGATAAGACGGTTGTGAACCCAAGAAACTGAGTAAGGGGGTTGGTTACGACCTGAGAAGGTATTAGTACCCAGATCGTCCGTCGTAGTCGACGGGATCCACGCTTACTTGATTGTGTTTAAAAGGGGAATATAATATGTTTTAAACTCTGCATAAGGAGCTAGGGAGAAAAGAAAGTACAGATTGTCAGTGCAAAAGGAAAGTGAATACTCAAAACTGAGGCTAAGGAAAGAGAAACTGGGAGGAGGAAAGGGGGAAGACAAAGAGACTTTTGTTCGATAACTATTAAGTTATGCCTACGTATCCTCTCGTGCAATGAGGAAGTCAGAACACCGTAGTTCGACTCAAAGAGACTTAGATGATTTGTTGTGAACTGCTTACTTGTCTATGCTCAAGTGTGTGACTCGTCTGGCTCGAGTGCTAACTGTCTTGCATTAGACGGAAGATGCGAGTTCTCGTTTTCAGAGTGAGTGTGATGAGAAAAGAATCCCGGAGGAGACGTTTATTGCTTGTTTTTGTGTTTTCAGTTTTTTAAAGTTTTGGTGTTTTGCATAAGATAATGAGCTTAAGCCTAAATCAAGGGTTGTAAACTCATTATATCCTCCCTGATTAGGGATAATGAGCCTACTTAATCATGAGATGAAGATCTCAACTTAATTACCATGATGATATAGGATAAAGATCATTAACCTACTTTGGTAATTATTAAGTGTTTTTGGGTTTAGTGTTAAGTAATGAGTTTAATCTCCAATCAAAGATTAGTGACCTCATTACACCATCCTAAGAGAAGGATGATAGATGAAAACACTTAAGCTAAGGAAGACTCCTTAACTTAATCCATGGTTAGGGATTAAATTCATTAGATAACAAGCCTTTATTAAAGTGGATTTTAATTAAAGGTGAGACTAAGAAGGGGATTTTATGTTTGTAAGACTAACTTGAGGGATACTTGTCCATTAAACACTAGGGTTTGTCCCTCATAACCAAAAGGAAGAGATGTAACCCAAATATAAGGCCGAAGTTACAAGCTTAAGTCTTAATCATTATTAGGTGTTTTAATTAAAAGGTGTAAACAAATTAAAGGTTTTTGGTAATTATTAAGTGTTTTTGGGTTTAGTGTTAAGTAATGAGTTTAATCTCCAATCAAAGATTAGTGACCTCATTACACCATCCTAAGAGAAGGATGATAGATGAGAACACTTAAGCTGAGGATGACTCCTCAATTTAATCCATGGTTAGGGATTAAATTCATTAGACAACAAGCCTTTATTAAAGTGGATTTTAATTAAAGGTGAGATTAAGAAGGGGATTTTATGTTTGTAAGACTAACTTGAGGGATACTTGTCCATTAAACACTAGGGTTTATCCCTTTTAACCAAAAGGAAGAGATGTAACCCAAATATAAGGCCCAAGTTACAAGCTTAAGTCTTAATCATTATTAGGTGTTTTAATTAGAAGGTGTAAACAAATTAAAGGTTTTTGGTAATTATTAAGTGTTTTTGAGTTTAGTGTTAAGTAATGAGTTTAATCTCCAATCAAAGATTAGTGACCTCATTACACCATCCTAAGAGAAGGATGATAGATGAGAACACTTAAGCTGAGGAAGACTCCTCAATTTAATCCATGGTTAGGGACCAAATTCATTAGATAACAAGCCTTTATTAATGTGGATTTTAATTAAAGGTGAGATTAAGAAGGAGATTTTATGTTTGTAAGACTAACTTGAGGGAGACTTGTCTATTAAACACTAGGGTGTTTTAATTAGAAGGTGTAAACAAATTAAAGGTTTAACACTAAAGATTAAAGTTATACACTCCATCCTAAGATAAAGATGCAGGCATAACCCTAATTCAAACTCCTAAAGCTTTAAGTGTTTAGCCTTGATTATTGAGATGAGAAGAGAGAATCAAGGAGACTCAAAAGGTAAAAACTAGGGGAGACTATATACAACCCTAAAGTTATCACGCTTGGATATCCCTATGGTTTGTGAGGCTTAAAAGGAAGTCTTCATGAAGGTCACCACAGGAAGAGAAGCAGATGTAAAGAGAAGAGAAAGAAGAATAGGTTACTTACTTCCTGAAGAAGATAAGTAACCTAAAAGGAAAAGATAAGTAACCTAAAAGGAAGAGATAAGAGCAAGGGAGCATAAGTGAAACAAGTTCACTTCAAATACATATAAAATATGCAAATGAAAAGATGAGAAGAGGTGGTATGTGAAGGCAAATCCACATCCCAAACAACTTACCATAAGCCCCTGAAATGTTAGTGTGAATGTATAAGATGCAAAGCAAAAGGAAATAAAGCAAATGAAAGTTCAAAGACCAAGACCAGAAGTGAATATGCTATGCAAATATATTATGGAATGATGCAAAGACATGTTAGATGCTTATGAATGTTCATACAAGGGATGAGATGCAAAACAAGGCATGTTAGAAGCTTAGAAACACATGGATACACATGAAAAGCAATGAATGCAAAGCATACCAAATGAATGAAGAAATGATCAAGAAATGTTCAAACATGTTCTAAGATGTATAATATGACATACAAATGCATGAAATGTCATGGAAAGATCACATGATGGAGATATGCAAAGATGAATGCAAATGAACATGAGAAATTAGGGTTTTAAGAATGTATGAGGTGCATATGTCCACAACAGAAGCATACATCATGATAAGAAATTGAAAATGAACTCAAACAAACCCTAAACACACACAAGATCACTCCCCAAATATGGAGGTCAGAAGCTAAACCTAAAGGAAGTTATGAATTTTCTAAGTTAACTAGGGTTTTTGGGTGGTTCTTCATGAAAAATGCAAAACAATTTGAAAATGAAATGCAAAATTATGAGTTAAATAACCTAGATACAAGATGCAAAGTATGAAACAATGCAAAAAGAACCAAATGCAAACTCATCATGGTTGATCAGAAATGGATTTTCAAAGTTAGGGTTAGAAAATAGGCAATTTTAGAAACCCTAATTCAAAGTAAATTATGAAAACATGATCAAACCTAAAAAGAAATTTGTGTGATGAGTTTGTAAATTGTTCTAAATGTATGAGAATGCATCATGAATTTTTTTTTGTGATTTTTAGATACCTAAATGTATTTTTTAATTAATTAAAATCAATTAATTAATTAAATAAAACATTTAAATGATTTAAAAATACAATTTTAATGCAAAAATTAAAAGTAAAAATGTTTTTGAGTTTAGAAAAATATTTGAAAAGAAAATGCAGAAAATGATGATTTTAAAAACATTTTTTCTATTTTTAATAATTGTATGAAAATAAATATGAAATAAATAAAAGAAAAAACAAAAGTAATGCAAAGGGACGGTCTAGATTGCAAGTTGAGGGATCCTAGGGCTGGGATGGAAAGTCACCTTGACTTAAAGTAGGACAGATCAAAGGCCAAGGTTTAAACTTCAATCTGGTGCGTGATCAAACGGTTGTGAATGATTCTGATTAATCAATTTAACTTAATGTAATTAATTACAATTAGGGTTTTGATGATCAATCCTGGCCACTCATCGCGCGCGGTAAACATAGATCCTAGGGTCCATATTCAAACCTGACTAATTAAATGAGATTAGCCCTAATGACCTTCAGGCGGCCGGAGATAAGCTCTGGTCGTCTTCTCCGGCGACGCTCTCACCTGACCTCACTCAAAACACCACCCCAATCCCTCTAAAGCTCCAGAATCAACCATTGAACATCACTGAACACAAATGCAGCCACCAAAATCATTTATATTGCATCAAACTCAAGAATCAAACAAGAGCAAGTTTAGGTCAAAAATTTCAGAGCAAGCATACACACTCATTTCTCAATCATTTTGAAAACTAAACACATCAGCATGATCAGGGGTGCATTTGGATTCATTCTATAACTTAAAATAAAGGTTTTGGAAAAATGATTTGAGATGATTACCTGAGATGAAGCTTTCCAAACTTGAGCTTTCTGACCTCTTCCTTTGTGCAAATCCACTCCACTTGATCCCCTGAGGCTTATGAAGTGCTTAAATGGAGCTTAAATGGCTTCCTTTAAGATTTCCAATTCTGTCAAAGCAGAAATCGAGCTTTGGTTTGAGTGGCTTTTAGGTCATGGCAATGGGTGGGAAATGATCTTTGAGTGTTTTTGAGTTGATTGGTGGAAGAAGTTTGAAGTTTTGATGGTTGTGTGATGTAATTCGAAGACTTGAAGGTCTTGAGGATTTTTGGCAATCTTAGCTTATGGCTTCATTCAGGCTTGTGTATGTTATGAAATGAGGTCCTTGATGTTCACATAATGTATTGGGATTGGTCAGAAAGTTGGTGATGGCATAGTGTGATTGGTATGGGTGGTTTTGCCAAAAAGTCAAAGAATGTGTACTTGAGGCATGGGCCATTTCATAAGTAATCTATGGATGGATTTGCTTCAGCTTCATTCAAGTATGGCCTTTGGATCAGATTTCATGAGCTGTATGGCTTGATTCTTGAGTTTACATAGTTTTTGCATTTTGGCCACTTTGTGAATTTTGGAGAATTTGGTCATGGAAACTTGTGAAGCAAGGCAGAAATTTTATCCAAATATGTTGCATGATCATATTATGGTATGTAGAAATCAATTAGAAGTCACAAAAAGGCTTGAAACATGATTTTGCAAAATTCCCTTATGCACATACTTGAAAATAATGTGATTTTTCCTAACTTTGAATCATCATAACTTGAGTTCTAAGATGAATCAAGAGGTGTTCTTGTAATTTTTGAAAATGGGAAGATACAATCTACAACTTTCATGTTCAACAATTTTTCATTTGAAGCATTTTTGATCAAGAAAGAGGAGGTTGAAAATCTTTCCCAAAATGGAAAGTTTTCATTACAAGTCATGTCCAAAAATGGAAAGTTTGCAAATGGCTCAAAATTCTTCAATCTTGTGAACTTATAACCAATTCTAAGATCAAATAAAGAACATAGGAACTCAAAATGATGGAGATGACCCTTTGATGCCCTTGTTGGAGGCCTAAGATGCCCTGATTTTGACTTTTCTTGCACAACAAGTTATCCATTGATCAGATGCCTTTCACAATGAATTTTCTCATCAAATTTGGTACACATGATCCTTATAACATATAAAGACCATTAGAATCAATAATGACCAAAAACTTTGAGGTTAAGGGCCTCAAACCCAAAACCCTAATTTTAGGTTATATGTGTAGAAACTGCTCAGTCTACTTGAACACCTTTGCAATGCTTTGTGACATTTTGAATTTTAAGAACCATGGGGATCATATTATGATCATATAACACACATGGACCTTATTGAAAAGCTTCAAGGCCTTTGAGATGGCTCAGATCACTTATTTGGATTCTCCTGATCACAAACCCTAATTGTGCAACTTATGCAGTGAAACAAATATGCAATGTGAGATGATATGCTTATGCAAATGCAATATGAAAGATCATAAGCCATGGTGTGAGAAAGAGTGAGGGAAAATTTGGGGTGTTTACAGCTGCCCCTATTCGAGCATGAGTTAGCTGTGCAGGGTGTAAGCGCCTGGCTTAACAGACAAACAAAGATAACTTGTGGTTGAATACCAAGACAATCCGAAATTTGCACTCTTTATTAAAAGAAGGAAATGGATATAAATTGTAACAGGTAGTATAGTATGAGTATCAAATGAAAGCGATGGAGGACGAACATCGAGTAAAGGACGACTATTGGGGATGAAAAACGGTAAGTAAAGCAATGACGGGGACGTCCATCATGCTGGGAAATAAAGAGACCGCGACGGGGACGGCCATCGGGTAAATTGATGAAGGACGATCATTAGGATAAAGGAAAAGACCACGATGGGGACGACCATCGGGTAAAGAAATAAAACTTTTTGGGGAATAAAGAAATGAGGAAAGCACTGACGGGGACGACCATCAGGTTAAAGGGTAAATAAACTGCGAGGGGGACGACCATCGGGTAAAAGAATAAATGAAATAATGATGAGGGACGTTCATCAAAAGGTGAAGGACGATCATCTAGCAGGGGACGGCTGCTGAAAATATCACGACATATGATGAATGCCGGATAGAAAAGATCAACGATGGGGACGGCCATCAGATAAACATGATGAAGGACGATCATCAAGAGGTGAAGGACGATCACCTAGCAGGGTACGGCTGCTCTGTTGGGGATTATCTCGACATAGGACAAATGTCAGATAACAAAGATCAACGATGGGGAGGACCATCGGATAAATGATGAGGGACGGTCATCATAAGGTGAAGGACGATCACCTAGATGGGGACGGCTGCTAAAAAGATATCGCGACATAGGACGAATGCCGGATAGAAAGTTCCAACAATAGGGATTCCACTGGGAGAAAGGATGGGGGACGGTCATCCAAAGGTGAAGGACAATCACCTGGCAGGGGACGGCTGTCGAAAATATCACGAATGGATAGAAAAGTTGTTTTGTTGGTGACTTACTGGGGAATGGTACACACGGACGAGTGCTTACGCTTTAAAATAAACGGTATAAGTGTTTGACAGTGTGTATAGACTAATGATGCGGACGAGCATCCTTAGGACCACGCAAATGTTTGATTTTTGTCGTAATGCTCCGTATTAGACAGAATGCTACGCCTATTTTGAGGAAAAATGATGCGAATGCTATGATTATGAAAAATGAGAGAACCGATCCGAGATCCGGATCCTGCGGGGAGAAAGATCTCTGGGCGATCTGTCTGGAGGGAGAACTCCGCTGGGGAAAGAGATCGTTGGCCAATCTGTGGGGAGAGAGGATCACCGAACGATCTTCCTAGGGAACTCTGTGGGGATCTCGGCTGGGGAAACTTCTATTGAAGAGACTCATGCTGGGGATGAGAAGGCTTCGGCAACTCCGCTGGGGAGGAACTGGCAACTCTGATAGGGAACAGAAAGTTCTGGCGACTGGCTGAGGAAAAGGAAAACTCTGGAAACTTGCTGGGGAACAGCAGTTCAAGTATTGCTCGAGAGATCCTGCTTGGGGAGAAGAGAACTTCTGGGAAGTAATCTGTTGTAACTCCTTCGTCCAAGTGACACGCTGGGATTTAATGAGTTTCTCGAAGGATCCTCTGAGGGGATGACAACTTCGTGGGGGGAAACTCTTGTCAAGTAACCCTGCTGATGAGGTGATTGTTAACTTGGCTGGGGATACGAGGCTTGATATACCCCATGTTGTGAGATTGTCTGTCTTGAGTACCTGTAACCTGTTAAAAAGAAACGCACAAGTGTCCCAAGGTATCCTTAACCAGATTCCGTCATAGGAGTTAGATTTTCTCAAAAGTGCATATTTCATGTAAGCATATATTGAAAATGGCTTATATGTTTTCATGCAAGTGTTGTATTATGAACTTTGTACATTTTGCAAATGAAACAAAAATGTACAAAACAAAGTGTGACTGAATATTCTGATTTTATTGATTTGTGTGCCCTGAATGGGCAAGTACAGTGAAGAAGCGAATCCCTGAAAGGAGGAGATTGCTGTAAATTGAGAAAATAAAGGTGTTGACAATGTTGAAGTTGACGCTCTAGTGAGCTTCCTTTGCTATGACCTTGACGTTCTTCTTATCTTGCTTTCTGAAGAAGGTTGATTCTGACCGACGCTTTATCCTTTCGAAGCTTGCCATGTTGTGAGTGATACAGACGAATTCAGAATGCAGTTGTTTGCTTTTTCCCAGATTTTGCGTGGATCGCCCTTTCGGGTTTTCAATCCACCGGGATACCCATTTTTGCCTGAGCTGTCCGATGTGGCTTTTCAACTCAGCGGGTGTACACATTTTTTCCCTTATTTTTGCCCGAGTCTTTTATTCTGTTTTTGACTCGTCGGGATGCCCTATTTTTGCCTGGACTTACATTCTATTTTTATGTCCAACGGGTCTTTTATGCGAAGTATTTTTTAACTGCATCTGAATTCACAGGAGATAAGAAATCCTCGCCATCCATAGTAGTGAGCATCAGTGCCCCACTAGAGAAAACTATTTTTACTATGAATAGGCCTTCGTAGTTTGGTGTCCATTTGCCCCTGTGGTCTGTATAGTATTGTCTAAGTTTTTTTGCGCTCCATGGTCGAGCAAGTTCTTCACCTTGTAGGTTTTCTAGATAATAAGCCTCGTTGCCCGTCTTATCCCGGACACGGTACGGGCCTTCCCAATTGGAAGCCAATTTGCCTGCTCGTGGGTTTTTCTGGTTTCGTCTGAGGACCAGGCTGCCCACATGGAACTCTTTTTTTATGACTTTCGTGTCGTGGCGTAAGACTATTTTCTATTTAAGGGAGATTTCCCAAAGGGCTGCCTCGGAGCGGATTTCGTCGACGAGGTCCAGCTCGACTCGAAGTGCTTCGTCGTTTAGTTCCTCGGCAAGGGGTGCTTCAGAGCGACCCGTCGTGAACTGCGTTCCGTTGTCGGTGATGAGGACTTGGGGTATGCCAAAGCGTGCGAGGATGTTTCTTTTTAAGAATTTGAGAATGTTCTGTGTCGTTATTTTGGAAAAAGCTTCTACTTCGATCCATTTAGTAAAGTAGTCCACCCCTACGATGAGGTATTTGTTTTGGTACAAGCCGGTCATGAAGGGGCCGAGGATCTCCATCCCCCACCAGGCGAAGGACCACAGGGAGGAGAGCGTTTTTAGTTCGTTGGGGGGTGCGAGATGCATGTCGGCGTGCCTTTGGAACTTGTCGCATTTTTTTACGTGCTCTTAGAGTTGTGTTGCATCGTCAACCAATAATAGCTTGCTCGTAGGGCCTTGCGCGCCAATGATCTTCCGCTAGGGTGTTGGGTATTGATCCCTCGATGTATTTCTCCCAGTATGTCGAGGACCTTTTCCTCCTCGACGCATTTGAGTAACGGAATGGAGAATCCCCTTCGGTAGAGTTTTCCCTCGAGGAGGACGTACGAGCATGCCCTCCTCTTGGTCGTGGCTGCCTCTTTGGGGTCTGCGGGGAGTTCGTCCTTTGTAAGGTAGTTGTAGATGGGTGTCATCCAGCAATGAACGTCACTGATCACGTTTACCTAGAGCGGGGTAGGTGGTCGTTCAGTACTTGGTCGAGGGAGGATTTCTTGAATCACCGACTTGTTTCCGCCCTTCTTTCTCGTGCTCGCGAGTTTGGATAGGACGTCAGCTCGCGTGTTGTATTCGCGTGGAACGTTTTGGACCTCCCATTTCTTGAATTTTTCGAGTTTCTCTCTCACTAAGGCTAAGTATTCGATGAGGTTGTCGTTCTTAGCTTGGTATTCTCCTCGTACTTGTGATGCCACAAGTTGAGAGTCTGTTGATATTTTTACTTCCTTTGCCCATAAGTCTTCGGCTAATCTTAGACCTGCGAGGAAAGCTTCATACTCGGCTTGGTTGTTGGAAGTCGGGAAGGCTAATGCCAACAAGACCTCGATCCGAATATCGTCCTTGTTTTCGAGGATGATTCATGCGCCGCTTCCCGCCGGGCTTGAGGCACCGTCACGAAGATCGTCCACTTGTGGGCGTCGTTAGCTGGGACCGGGCTATGTGTCATTTCTACGACGAAGTCAGCCAGGACCTGAGCTTTTAGAGATTTCTTGCTTTCGTATTGGATGTCGAATTCAGTGAGTTCCAGCGACCACTTTAGCATTCGACCGACCATGTCCGATCAGCCGAGGAGTTGTTTTATTGGTTGGTCGGTTCTCACTTTAATCGTATGGGCAAGGAAGTAGTGTCGTAGTCTCCTCGCGACATTGATAAGGGCTAAGGCGACCTTGTCGATCTGTTGGTATTTGAGCTCGGGGCCTTAGAGAGCTTTGCTCGTGAAGTAGATAGGCTTTTTCCCCTCGATTGTTTCTCGGATGAGAATGACACTAACGACCTCGGTTGCTACGGACAGGTATAGACACAGGGTCTCCTTTTCTAGCGGTCGGGACAGGACCGGGGGCTTGGAGAGTGCTTTATTTAGGCGTAGAAATGCCTGCTCACAATCTTCGGTCCACTCGAAGGTGGCCTCCTTCTGTAGGAGTTTGAAAAAAGGTAACACGTGCTGGGCGGACTTGGCGACGAAGCGAGACAAGGAGGCGAGCACACCGTTGAGGGGCTGAATGGATTTTTTCGATTTTGGGGTTGGGAACTCCGAGAAAGCCCGACATTTGTCGGGGTTGGCCTCAATCCCGCGCTCGGTGAGATAAAAGCCGAGGAACTTCCATGCTCGAACACCGAATGTGCATTTTTCAGGGTTAAACCTCATTTTGCATTATCTCGCCTGCTCGAAAACCTTGCGGAGGTGTCGGGCGTGGTCGACCTCCTCGTGTGATTTTATGATCATGTCGTCCATGTATACTTCGAGCATGTCCCCGATCTCTCCTTGGAAGACTTTGTTCATCATGTGTTGGTATGTGGCCCCAATGTTCTTTAGTCCGAAGAGCATTACGTTGTAATAGTAATTTCCCATCGGGGTCATGAAGTCCGTGTGTCTCTTGTCTGTGTCCGACATAGGGATTTGGTTGTATCCACTATATGCGTCCATAAAAGACAAGAGTTTGAAACCTGCAGAGTTATCGACCAGTTTATCTATGTTAGGGAGATGAAAAGCATCTTTGGGACAAGCCCTGTTAAGATCAGTATAATCAACACACATACGCAATTTTCCATTATTTTTCTTAACGAGGACTACATTAGAGAGCCAGGTTGTGTACTGGGCTTCAAAAATACAATTTGCCTCTAAGAGGTCTTTTACAGCTCGCTCAGCAGCATCCGCTTTCTCAAGAGACTGTTTGCGCCTATACTGTGATATGGGCTTAACTACCTAGTCTAAAGCTAACTGATGACAGGCGACCTCAGGGTTTAGCCTGAGCATTTCTGTGGCGTTCCATGCAAAGAGGTATGCGTTCTCCTTGAGGCAGATTCCGAGCTGCTCCCTCGTTTCAGTGGACAACCCTGTGCCTATCTTCACAGCTCTGTCGGGGTTGTCTCCTAGAGGAACGAGCTCAAACTCTCCGTCAGGGACCGGGCAGAATGGATGTGTTGGGGCTTGCCCATTTATGGGTCGCTGCTCTTCAGCGTCGTTCTCGCCGATGCGGCTGTCGAGGTCGATGGCGTTAATTCCCTGGGGGGGAGGCTGTTTTTCGACCCTGGGTTTCTTGCTATTCTTGGTGTTAATAATGCCATGTCCTTTTACTGCAATGTTATAGCATCTTCGAGCGGCCTCGATGTCACCGTGGACTGTGACTACGCGGCCTAGCTTGGCGTAGTACTTCATCTTTAGGTGGAGGGTGGAGGGGACCGTAGTTAATTTGGCCAGAGTTGGGCGGCCGAGGATGCAGTTGTAAAGGGATGGGCACTCTATCACCAGGAATTGGATCTTGACTTCTCTAGCTGTTTCTTGCTCTCCGAAGGTGACGAGGATCTCGACATAGCCCCATGGCTTTGTTGTGGCCCCATTGAATCCTTGGAAGTTGGATCCGACGTACATGGATAAATTGGTCTTGTCCATCTTGAGGGTCTTGAATAGGTGGACGTACATGATGTCTACTGAACTGCCTTAGTCGACCAGGATGCGTCGAACGTTGAAGCGTGCCATTTTGGCCCTTATCAGTAAAGGGATGCCGGAATTGGGGGAACCGCCTGGCAGCTCCTCTAGGAAGAAAGATATTGGGTTGAACTTTCCTCGGTACTTTGTCAGTGTGGACAACTGCTCGGGCATGGTTAGTAGGAGTTCGTCAAACTTGCGTTTCACTGAGAGGGCAGCATTTTCGCTGTTCATCCCACCTCTAATATAACAAGAGCTACCGGGAAGTCTTCCCAGGGACTGAGAGCCGTGAGTCGCCCTTCTGGTCCCAAGTCGGGGAGATGAGAGTCCTCTGGGCGTGAGATGCACATGGCCACTTGATAAGAAGAGTCGTCGGGCGACGTGTCCTCGCGATGCCTCTTCTTTTCTTGCTCCTTGTGCCTGGGAGTTTCATTCCTCTTAGTGTATTGTTTGAGGTGACCTTCCTGAATCAAGATCTCAATTGTGTCCTTCAGGTGGACGTAGTCTTCAGTCACGTGTCCGTGACTTCTGTGGAACTGGCAGTATTTGGATTTGTCCGTGCGGGGCTTAGGTGTAGAAGGTTTGGGGAACCTTACCATGCCCTGTTTGAAGTCGGAGTTGATGCACTTGGCAAGGATGCGCTCGCGGGGAGCTGTCAACAATGTATATTCGCTATAACGGTCCGCGGGTCCCCTTCTTCCCAAGGCCTACGGGGCTTTTCCTCCCTCCGTCTGTCTCCGTTGCGGCGGGGAGCATTGGGGTCCTCGCGCTTGGGATGGTCGGAGCTCGTCCAGGGTGCGGGAAAACTCTATCCCGACCGCTCTGCTGAGTTCGCTTCCGGGCAGGATTCCTCTCTCGAGGAGGTATTTCTTCATGTGTTCTATCGTGTCTACCTCGACGGTTTCTTGGTTGAATCGCTCGATGTACGAGCGCAACGTTTCATTCTTCCTCTGCACTATAGCTTTGAGGGTTGCCTTAGTTTTGGGATGACGTCGGGAGGCTGTGAAATGCCTCGTAAACATGGATTTCATGACCCTCCAAAATGTGATGGATTTTGGGGCCAGACTTTTGTACCAGACCATGGCTCCTTTCCTGAGAGTTGTTGAAAACAGTCTGCATTTGAGATGCCCGGTGATGTCGTTGCGGTAGTCGAGCATAACATTGATGTTGTCGACGTGATCGTCGGGGTTAGTGGTCCCATCGTAAATGGCCAAATGCGGGGGGCTTCTCCATGCCTTTAGGGAGTGGTGCCTCCATAATTGCCCATGAGAGGGGGCAATGAAGGTCCTCCTCGTCACTCCTTAACGGGGAGAGCTCATCATTGTCAGGACTTTGGTCGCGTCTAGGTGAAACCCTTGATCGGTTAGTCTCATGGCGCATCCTGGATCTGCTCTTTTTGGGCTTGGGGGAGCGTCGTCCTCGACGCGGAGAGGAGCGTCCCCGCTTCTTCGCAACTTCTGGACGTTGTTTCGTCCTTCGTTCTTGCTGGGGTCGATCTTCCCGTCGGTCAGCCTCCAGGGCCATGATTCTCTCGTGCTGCTGGTAGAGCATGAAGCTGGCCTGGTTAAGGGCGTTCACCATAGCAATCATGGTGACGTCTCCCTCGACGAGCATTGGGATGGGCTGGAATGGAGCGACCGACGGGTTTTGAGGCTGAGGCTGCTGGATCCCATTATCTTCGGGTTCAGGAGACGGGGTGGAAGGTTGCCCGTCTTTGGGGTCAGCTTCGTGGTAATTCAGATTCTCCTCCGTCGTGTAGTCGACGAGGGGACGGTGATGGTCGCCGGTGTGTTCTCCGGCCATACTGGAAGGATAAGGTATTTCGAACTTTGATCTTCTGCTGCGGAAGAATGGGACAAATGGTTCCCATAGACGGCGCCACTGATCTTACCTGATCAGGAGGGCCTTCCAGTAATTGAACGTGAACAACAAGATGGATGGAAATGAGGGGGTGTACCTGCAAATCACTCTGATGCCAAAGTCAATAGAGGTACAAAATGGTAAGCAAGAAGAGTTATTTCAGAATACCTGACCCTTTAGTGAAAATGAGTATTTATAGTGAGCCCCCAGCGGTGGGCCAAGGTCCTTCTTGGGCTGGATCAGCGAGGCCCAAGGAAGAACTGCCAAGGTACAGGTAAGGAGCGTGTAGACCTAGCAAATGGTCTAGTCCTTGGTTCAATTGCCCTTATCTTTCAGGAGATAATGGGGGATAGTTGGGTGATGTGGCAAGTGGAATAGAGGACTTGTTATCTGCTCGTCTCGTAAAATGTGTGTCCGACCCATAAAAGGTCTGCCCGACCATCAAGCAGTGTCTGCTCGACCACCTGGTATACTTGCCAGAGTGCATGGGAACCTGCTCGATGTATTGGGCCACGATTCAATACAGTCTAGAGGCCCAGTCCAGAACAAAAACGTACCTAAATCCATATTCTTACACACATCCAATAAAAAGAGAAAAAAATTTAAATTTATTTTTAATTTAATTTAATTTTTAATTGGATTTATGGGATGATTATGATTATGGAGTAGAGAAAAAAGTTATTTTTATTTTTTATTTAATAAAATAATTATGGTTGATTATATATATATATATATATATATATATATATATATATATATATATATATATATATATATATATATATATATATTTTGTATGTCTGTGTCTACCTAATAATTTTTATAAAACATGATAAAAATTTAAATTTATTTAAAATTTAATTTTTTTATAATTTGAATCATAAAGTGGTTGTGACAAAGAAGGAGAGAAAAGATTTAAATATAAGTTTTTAATTAATTAAAAAATAGTGTAAAATTTTCCAAAAGGCATAAGTTAAGAATAGAAAAAGTGAAAAGCGTGTGATTGATTGGGCGTCGGCGTAGTTAAATTAAGAAGGAAAAGACTATAGAGTGTGGGCACAACCCTCATTCATTCATTCAATATTATTAATAAATAAATAATTTTGATGAGGAGAGTAGAATAATAACGTTGGTATGTGTGGCTTTGGATTCTTGTGTGCTCAGCTCAGGTCATCATAAACCCCACTCTCACCCAACCCCCCATCAATTACAATTTTAGGATTTTTGACTACACCAACAACAATATCCCTTCTTTTACTACCTTTTTCTGGGATGGTGGTGGTGATGCTGCTTAAGCTGTTGCTGTTCATCGCTACCTGCATTCTTCTTTTCAATGCCACCACCGCCACAGATCCAACTGATGGTTCCTTTTCAACTCTTTATTAATCATCATTCTTCTCTTACAATTACTACTTTGCATGCCATCGTCGGTTCACCCTTGTTATTTTAGGATTACCTAATTTATTCCTTTACTACTTCATTTGTAGTCAATTAATGCTCATTTAACTCCATCCATAACCTATTTTACCCATTCTCTTATGTTTTATGCAGTTGCTTCTGTCAAGGCTATCTTTCAAAGCATGAATTCACCTCCCCAACTTGGTTGGCCTGCTAATGGCGATGATCCCTGTGGACAGTCCTGGAAAGGCATTACTTGTTCAGCCAATCGTGTTACTGACATGTATATACTTTCACCTCTTTGCTTATTACTCAATCATCAGCAACTTATCCAATCTTGCTCTAAACATCTCTTTTCTTATTACTCAATGAATCATCAGCAACTTATCCAATCTTGCTCTAAACGGGACACTCGCTTATGGATTAGACCGTTTGACATCTCTCACTAATCTGTAAGATTATTTCCGCTATTCAACACATTTCCTTTTTTATTCTTATTCTTTCTTACCTTCTCACCTTTTGCAGAGACATGAGTAACAACAATCTTGTTGGACCCATACCATACCAACTTCCTCCAAATCTCCAACGCTTGTATATATCTGCTTCTCAATCTTCTATTTTTTTTTTATATATATATATATATCATATTATTCTTTTTAACAATCCTCTTCCTTTCTATGCAGAAATTTTGCTCATAATAACTTGACCGGGACAATCCCTTACTCTATTTCTAACCTCACCTCTCTTACTGACCTGTATGTTCTACCTATCATCCACTCCATAATGCATATCTATTCATTTCCTCATTATTGCTTTTTCTCAATGTAGGAATCTCAATCACAATCAGCTCCAGCAACCACTCAATCTCAACTTTCTAAATCTTTCTACCCTCTCCAAATTGTGAGATTTCCTCCTACCATTCAACTGCATGAAATAACTAGTCTACTTGGATGTCAACTTATTCTTACCGTCTAACAATAATATAGTAATCTTTATACGATTGAATGATTTATTTTATTCGCTTGCCATTTTGTACACGCAATGTAAAATTGCACAATATTGTTTTTTCATTTAATGTTAACACGTTTTATATACATTCTGCACTATCTCATGCCATTTAGTTTTGCTAGTTTCATAATTTACACACTCTTTGTTTGCAATTGGAGCAATTTTTAGGTTTTGATATAATTCATGACTCAATGAATTGAAATATTTTTCTTGTTGCAGAGACCTCTCTTTCAATTCTTTGACAGGCGACCTCCCTCAGACTATGAGCTCACTTTCAGGCATCACCGCCATGTAGATATCCAAAGCATTGACGTTTTGTGCTAATTCTTTTGCATGTTATTGATTTCATTCTAAGTTGGCATGTATACATTTGTGCAGGTATCTGCAAAACAACCAGTTTACAGGCACTATTGACATTCTTGCTAATCTGCCTCTGAATACTCTGTGCGTCTCTATTGAATCATATAATATCCTTTACTATATTTCCATGAGAAACCAGTTGAGTTTATTTTCTCAAATTATTCGCAGGAATGTAGAAAACAATAATTTCACAGGTTGGATACCGGAGCGGTTGAAAAACATAGACCTTCAGTAAGCATCGCCATTAACTAGGAATCTAATTTTCGCCATAAATTTCTCCAAGACATAAAAATGGGACAAATTTAATGACAGGACGGGTGGTAATGCGTGGAGCTCAGGACCTGCACCACCCCCTCCTCCTGGGACGCCTCCAATACCTAAAAGCAAACAACACCATAAATCAGGCGGGGGGACTACCACTGGCCAAGATGCTGGTAGTGACCCAAAAGATGAAGGCAAAAAATCTGGAATAGGAGGTGGTGTTATAGCTGGAATTGTGATCTCCATCATTGCTGTTGTGGCAATAGTAGCATTCTTTCTGGTGAAGAGAAAATCGAAAAAGTCATCTTCTGATTTAGAAAAGTCGGGCAATCAGTCTACTGCTCCCCTTCCTTCAAATGAAGCGCATGGTATGCATCTTGCATACAATTCACATATATTTATTATTTTTCATGATGAGTTCATCATTATTCTAAGTTGCTCATGTTTATTATATTAAGAACATTTTCCATATTTTTACTCTATAAGATTTGCATTTCATAAGTTAGTTATATTTTGAGAAACCACCTCTCTATTGGTTGTTCTTATACAAGATTCTGCTTTTTGATAAATGAGGTCTACATTTTCTTATTAGTAATTTTGCTTTACATAATTAATGCCTTCAATTCAACATTCAAGTTCAACAATTAAGTTGTGTTTCAACTTTGTTGTCCAAATTAACATATTTTTATGTCATAATGCAGAAGTTACATCTGTGCAGACTTCTTCCGTACTTGACTTGAAGAAGTTTGACACTTCTGCCTCAATAAATCTAAAACCTCCACCTATTGATCGTCATAAATCATTTGATAACAACGAATTCTCAATTAACTCACCTATTGTCAAGAAGACTGTGACACCTCCTGCAGATGTGCAATTATATTCTATAGCTGATCTTCAGATTACTACTGGCAGCTTCAGCATGGATCATCTCGTTGGTGAGGGGTCTTTCGGGCGTGTGTACCGTGCTCAATTTGATGATGGAAAGGTATTTCTTAGCCGTTATTCATGCAATTCAACTCTATGTTTGATTCCAATAGCAAAGATTCGTATTTCCAGATATTATGTAAATTTCCCGGGAAGGGATCAAATCTTAACAATATCATTACACATACATGTGGATGCAATGCATGCATATTTTTTTATTCAAATAAGGTTCTTTGTTTTAACTTTTTTAGTCTCTTGATCCTGAAAAAAAAAAAGCAAATAATCATGGAAATTCATGCGGACATATTAACATTACCGACATAGCTATTATGATCTCAATATATTCAATGAACTCTTCTACTGTTGACTAGACTTAAATTATTGCACGTGCTTAAAAATTATTAATGGTTTTAACTTTCTTTGTAAAATTTTTGTAGGTTCTTGCAGTGAAGAAAATAGATTCATCTGTCATTCCCAATGATTTTACAGAAGATTTTATAGAAATAGTGTCAAACATCTCCCATTTACACCATCCAAATGTAACAGAGCTTGTAGGTTATTGTTCAGAGCATGGACAACACCTCTTAGTTTACGAGTTTCATAAAAATGGATCACTGCATGACTTCCTTCACGTGTCTGATGAATTCACTAAACCATTGATATGGAATTCCCGTGTCAAGATAGCTTTGGGGACTGCACGCGCTTTAGAGTAAGTTAGTTGTGAACTAATGTGATTTGAAGATCCTATCTAATGGAGAATTTTGTCATTATTGCATAATTATTATTTTAATCTTGTAAATCCAGGTTTTCTGTCAATTTATTAACTCATTCCTATATCTCTTCCCCCTTTTTATATTTCACTTAGCATCTTACATAGCTTACATGAGGACTTTTATGGCTTGACTGGTTTGATATTTATCTCCTGTGTAACTTGCTCTGTTTTCCTAATTAAAAATGTTGTCTGGATTGTTACTATAGCTAGTACTCAAATTTGGGAATGTAAAAGCAGGAAGAATAGTTTGGATTGTTACAATTGATTTTAGATATGTGCCAACATATGGTTGGACATAAAGCATTGATTTATGTTTTACTTGAGAGCTGAGACTTCGAACTGGACTTATCCACAAATTTTTTTCTAGGTACCTGCATGAAGTTTGTTCTCCATCAGTTGTGCATAAGAATATTAAGTCAGCCAATATATTACTTGATACAGAGCTTAATCCTCATCTTTCAGACTCTGGATTGGCAAGCTATATTCCAAATGCAGAGCAGGTGATTTTATAGTTTACGGAACTTTATGTTGTGAATTAATAGTATTACAATTGGATGTGATTGTGTTTGACCTAGCTAGTTTTCTACATATTCGTAGGCTTTGTTGAGCATATCAGTTGGGTATTCTCAATTGTTGTTAATCTCTTTGAACTTTTGTACATCATATGTGCTGCCTAAAATGATGAGTTATGCCCAATTTTCAAAAACCCATCTAGGGATCAAAGTATGGTTCACAGTGCATTGAGTCAAATGTAATTTAAGTGGCTAAACTAGTGATAATAACAAAAAATCAAGATATGTAAAATTAATAGCAATTGATTAAAATGTTTTGGATAAAATAAAAAAAATCAAATTTTGGCACTAGTTTTTTTTAATTGATTTTGAATTGGTTCAACTGCCAGTGCTTTAAATCTTTTGGATTTTCGGATTCTTGTGACTTGACTGGTTCAACCTAACAGTCCAACTTTTATTTGTCATTCATTTGTAACATTTATTTACTTATACAAAGGTTTTAGTTGAGCATCTAATACATTTTATTAATGGAAAATTGCCCTAGTTGATTTCTCAATTTATGAGAAGTTTAGACAAACTTGGGGATATAACAGTTTTTAAGAGTCTTGATTGGGTTCTTGATTATGAATGATAAGAAAAGTGTGCTAGTTGGGTTCTTGATTGGGAAAAGTCATTTTTACGAGCTAATCTTAAAATCTAACAAGTAAACAGTGTAGTACCCTAGGGTTCTAACTAACTTACCGAAGAAAAAAAAAATGCATGCCTGAAATTGCGTTGGATGTTTATTATAATTGTTTTGCACTTTAATTGGAATGTCGATCATGCTCTTTGTCCCGTGTTATTAAGCTTAGTGAATTGTTGAATTAATAACTTTGTTACGTTCAGATACTAAACCATAATGTTGGATCTGGATATGATGCCCCTGAAGTTGCATTGTCTGGTCAGTATACCTTTAAAAGTGATATCTACAGCTTTGGGGTTGTTATGCTGGAGCTTCTCAGTGGCCGTAAACCATTTGATAGGTAAGAATTTAAAATATCGTTGGTCCTCTTGGATTAGTCGGTCGAAAGGCCGGATACCAAGATTTCAAAATAAAAGAAGAATATAAAATATCGATCTTGCAGATTTGAAGTTAGAGATATACAAATATTATGGGGTGATGATTGTTAAATCATTTTGTAACAGCTCAAGGGAAAGACCAGACCAGTCTTTGGTTCGATGGGCAACGCCCCAGCTTCATGACATTGATGCATTGGGTAAAATGGTTGATCCTGCCCTGAAAGGGCTATATCCTGTTAAATCTCTGTCACGTTTTGCTGATGTTATTGCTCTTTGCGTACAGGTATTGTTTGATATCTCCATTCGTATGGGTGTGTCTGTGGATAGAAATATTTGTCTGTTTATGCATTCTAATTTATATATTTTTTGGGACAGCCTGAGCCTGAATTCCGACCACCAATGTCAGAGGTTGTTCAAGCACTTGTACGATTAGTGCAGCGAGCTAACATGAGCAGGCGGACAACATTTGGAAGTGATCATGGAGGATCCCTACGAGGAAGTGATGAGCCAGCTATAAGAGACATCCAAATCGGAACATAATCCTTCTCTTATATTACTACAATGTCACCAAAGCTAATATTGTACTCACATTTTTTTTCTTTCTTTCTGTTTTTCTAACCCCTCAATCTATACATCTTTTAAGTTAGATTTATTGCACCATTCATTAAGCAATCTAGACAAAGGGTGTTGTATGATATTCGAGTGACTACTTTTATTTTTGTAATTTTGTAATATATAGTCAAGGTTGCATTCACCAAAAAAAAGAGTCAAGGTTGCAAAGTTGAAACTCAATTTAGGTTCTTGTTCAATTTAAAGATTTGGTTTCATTCTTTATCTTTTAACTTTTTTTATTTATTAAGTTGGACCTTTATGTATAAAAAAGGGGTATTTGCTTTTGTAACCAAAAAAAAAAAGAAGTTACTATACACATTTTAACAGTTTAAAAGGTTAGCATAGTTTAAACATGTGATTCATAAATGTTATTAACCATGAGATTGTTATCAAAATATTATTAACCATGAATTTGAACATGATTTTCAAGTGTTCAAATCACCTGAAAATTGAGGAGTGTTTTAGACATTTAGAAAATTTGTTGGGGAGAAATTCTCAGAAAAGTTTAAGTGCCAGAAGTTTGTATGGGAACAAATTCAGATAAACCATGTAACATGTTGATCAGACAAACTATACTCAGAGTATGTTACAAAATATACATAACAAGCAACAGTTCAGATCCAAATAGCTAATTCTATTATCATACAGTGTTGACAAATCCCAGTCAAAGCTATGAAGTAGAAAGATGAACCCTCTAACTAACTCATTCATTTTCTGTAACAACATTCGACTCCTCATCTTTGCAAAGATACTCATCACACAATGATGCTGATCCCCAATCCTTTCTAAGCTGCAGGATGTCTCGAGTGAAAGTTGAACCAGAGGATCCGATGAATACACTAGACATGGCACATATAGTCTTCTCCAGCATACCTTCCACCTTAAGCATAAAACATATTCACATTCAATAAAATACACAAAATACAGTGGCCAAAGCATCCAATAATACAGACTACTCATCTGATCTAGAAGCAATGAGAGCTCACCTGAGAATCTCCATCAATATGATGTCTGTATAACAAAGCATCCCATTTTTCTGCTGAATTACGTGGGGGACGCTTAACAAGTGGAACAGACCTACCATTTACCAGAATCAGTGACTGAAGCAGGCTGATATCAGATTCTGCCGCATCCGTGGACAGATAAATGACAGGTGCATTGGCTCTTTCTACCACACGCGATATGCAATCTGCTGCTTGAGGAATCGGATAAAAACAAGTCGTGTGGTTGGCATCATTACTGTCAACATACATGAATATGTATCATTCATTCATTAGAGGGAAATAATTAACTATTCCATTATTGAAAATGAAGGAAGAACACACCAGAATTTAAAAAATCTGTTTCTTGGAAAATGCAATGCAACAAAGTTTCTCCCAAGGAAAGTTTGAATAAAACGGTGAGCAGTAAGTAAAATAAGGCGTGTGGGTTGAATGAGATTATTGCAGCGGTGAGCAAAGGGACCACTGATCCACTCCATGTCAGCATGGTAAACATCCCCGATGGCGACAACAGGTTCGTCGCTTGAAAACTTGGACACAAGATCCTCCACAGTTCTTTTTGTAGGTTTCTTTGTATCTTCTTCAGCCCAAACTAGGTCTGGTATACTCATAGACAAACCCAACAGCTTCATTTTCTTCCTCAAGCGTTGTTCGTCTAGAAAACAGGGTTGAGGGAGTGCAAAGTAACAAAGGAGCTTAAGGTGATGGTGATGATGATGGTTATTATTAGACTTAGAAAATTCTTGTTCAAAGGGGATCACAACCTTCCTTCCCATGCATTGATTGATGTGATCAATATCCAACACTCGCTCGTAGTCATAATCAACTAGTTTGGAATTGGGAATGATCAAAACCCGGTTTAGAAGAGCCGCGATAAACATGTGCTTCTGCAAGCAAATGAGATGCTCCGATACGCATAAGGCAAGCAAATATTTGTTAGCTTTGGGCTTCCATTTTATGATTTTTGTACGCGATACATTCCTTCCCACTGTTGTGCATCTATCATCAGAATCTTCAATTCCATGGGGGTTTAGTAGAACCTGTTGAATTTGCGAGTTGAGAGAAATCTGGTGGATCAACGCCGATTTAAGACTGTCCAATTCCGGCGAAGAGGAGTTTAAAGCGCGGACAAGTAGTGAATTCTGTTGGCGGAGGAGGTAAAGGGCTCGTAATTGGGAGTGGTTGGATTGATGGAGAGAGGAGAAGGTGAGGGAGAAGAGAGAATGGGGATCGGGGGTGAAAAAGAAGAAGACGATGATGGAGAGAGGAAGAATGGCGAAGAGGTACCTCTTTTGAAACTTGAACAACTTGAAAAAAGGAGGGGGCTTCCTCTCGTTCTGTTGCTGGATAAGTTCGTCTTCTTCTTCTTCCTCGGAATCTCTCTGCATTGTTTCTTCTTCTTCCTTGGAATCTCTCTGTCGTCAAAAGCTATTCTGAGTCTTTAGATGAGTTGACGAAAACGACTAGTCGCCGCTTCATCTCATCCTGCACATTACAACAACCGGCTGTTAAATAGGCCCAACTACTTTCACCATCTTATCTTATTTTAGGGCCATCCTATATGTTATTTAAATACATCTGAAAATATCATAGCTGAGAGCGATTGAAGCTGCATTGAAAGGTATATCAGATGGTTCTTCAAGGTGTCATATTAGTACATGGTGTATGCTACTCCAAGAGATTAGTCGAGATCAACTCAGTAGAAGATACTAAAGGAGGAACAGACACAGTTAGATCATGTTGAGGATGTCTTACCTATATGTCGTTATAATGAAGATTGTACAAACAGATATTAATAGAGATGTCTTTTCTGATGGATCTGATGTGAGGCAGGTCCTAGATGTCATCATGACAGAGACACATGTGACATTGTTGTATCGGAAACAACATCGGAGAATAGAGGGATTGGTGACCGATGAGGTAAACGAGACAAAAGAGGAAGAGGAGGTAGAGGAGAGGTAATTAGACATACACAATAATGTCCTAGTATATAGTAGTAGTATTATGATCTATATTTTATTTTGACATCATACTACTGTATTGATCTCGATTCTATGATATTTTTGACATTTATTGATATTTTATGGATATATGACATTTTTGGATCATCTGGAATTATGTACATCTATTTTTTATTTTCGATTGTATGATATAATTTAAATATTTATTTGAATACAAATAAACAAAATATAATATGAAATACCAAGTTCGAAGATGTATCTTTGATTTAATTCAAATGTATAATGACTTCTTGTGATATATTGTATGTTTTAAATTATTACAAAGATGTATTTTCGAAATAGTTCAACGTTCATTACAAATTTGGTGTCCGAAAATACATCAGCGAAAATTAAAAACATTTAAATAATTTCGCGAGGTGGATAAAAAACCTAAAAGATAATATTAAAAAATCTAGAAGTGTTTTTAATAATAGTTTGTGTCATTGACCTAAACACTCATTCACATATTTACACATTAAAGTTTTATTTGTCATGCACAGTCAAATGCATAAATATTGTATTTTCTTAAAATACAGTCTTAGTGTTTTATTTATTTTCTTATTTATATTAAGAAATTTTGTTAACCAAATTTGTTTATAAATAAATATAGTTATAATTTGTTATAGGTACTAAAATTGAATGGGTTAATATTAAAAGGCATACAAAATTTTAGATCTGGCAAAAACAGATTCGATCAGTTGAGATGTCTCATTTTAGCAACAAAATTTTAAATCCGTATCATTTAATGTTTCTATCTTGTCCTTTTTCATAAGGGGAAACAAAATTTTAAATCCGTTTCATTTAATGTTTCTATCTGGTCCTATTCCGTTTTTTACAAAAAATTTAAACAGTATTATTTAATATTTCTATCTCGTCTTATTCCATATTTTATAAATTTTAACCGATACAAACTATTATATATAAATTTATAATTTTTAAATCTAAAAGATTCAATACGTCTTGCCCTCCAATTCATCCTCACTTTTTGGTGAAGCAGACCAAATCTTTTTATCTGAATTAATTTTTTCAGACTTTTGATAGATGGACTTAAATGGGTGAAACATTCTCTTTTGGCACCCTAGTTGGTTCTAGAGGGATTGAGATGTTGGTAGAATAGAGACACGTAATTATGGTACATTAGTGCCACGTTGAAAGTTGGAAGAGTCCAGAGAATAGTTGGTTCTATATAGTACTAAGGGGGAATTTACAATTGATCGAGCAACTAATTTACATGGAGAAGACAAGACACATATTCTGGGTTGGCAGGAAGTGGAGGTGGTCAAGTAGCAATTACAGAAACACCAGTGTTGTACATTCCATGTCTGTCACAACCAAGTCCTCCGACCGAGCAGCTGTTCATGGTGTTAAGTCACCTCTTCCTGATATCCTCCACGTACCTTACTCATATCCTAACCATTTTCTTGATTAATTAATATATCATTATCATGACTATCCTAACCATTTTCTTGATTAATTAATATATCATTATCATGACAAACAACTCAACTGATGTGTGCAGAAGGAGCAAGTAGAAAAACATATTGAGAAAGCCAAACAAGACAAAGAAGCCAAGAGGAAACATATTGAAAAGACTATACACTCCTACCTTGCCAAATATGATTCACCTTAATAATAGACTACTATGTCATTCATTGTCCCTTAACGTTATATGTTTTTTCATTTCCACTTCAATTCCTTATATGTAAAACCTTCAATTGCTCAAATAAAATTATGAAACTGAGTGTCTTTGTGTTGTATTTAATTGACAAGGGAATGCGCTATAAATGTAACATAATAATATGATTAATCAATTCATAGTTTAATGTAACAAGATCAAATGAAGTAGATGATTCTATAAACTAACATAAGTACATTCTCTCTTTAGCTATAATGCTATTTTAGTCTCCATCTGCCTACACTTGGTTGCCTCATAAATCATTTGATTTAGTTGATCACACTGTTAAGCAAGGACAATTGTGGTGATCTGTGTAACATGCAAAAACATTTTACTGTTGCTCTTCACTCACTTCGACAAGCCTTCCGCGAACCCACTTTTTTGTTGCTACACCTGATCTTGATAGTGTTTCATCTGATCTTGATAGTGTTTCATCTGATCTTGATAGTGTTTCATCTTCAGCTGGAGATTCAGATCTTGATACGGGAGAATCATCGGTTTTGTTTTCGCTGCTCTCATACTGTTCTGTTTCTTTTTCCTGATTGGATGACCTATATTGGTTTATCTGGCTATTCAAACTGAAAGGTAAGAAAGCACAACCATTGGTTAGGTGAAGTTCTGGATCACCAACTGGCCTCCCCAGAGAAAGATAGTCAAAATCTTCAGACAACTTGTAGACACTTGATGATAGTGTTGTGTGTCCATTTACATGAGTCATTTGTGAATGGTTTTCAATTTCAAATGTTGATTTGTTTTCCTTATTGACCTTCGAAGGGACATTATAGTCGTCTGTCTTTTGTGTATCAATGGATTCAAGTGATTGAATAGCTTCAGCTATAAGCTTTCTTGTTTCAATTAGAGAAGACTGAGCAATAGGATTCGTTGCCGCAGCAACCTCAAGTGCCTTGGCAGCTTTCTCAGCTTCAGCAATCAATAGTCTGCACATATAACATTATTTCATCAATACATATGCAGGAACCTGTATTCTTACAACCTAATCTCAAAAGCAAAACAGAAGTAACCATAACCTAATCTCAAAAGCAAAACAGAAGTAACCATAGTTCAGTGCATCCGTTGTTAACATTTTCTCAAAAGAAGTGACTCATATACAAAATTTTAATTTTCAGTGTATGTGCATAAAAGTTTTAAAGAAATTAATAAAAATAGAAGGAAATGATATTGCTTATCTGTGTTAGTAAAGAAAAAGGTTCTACCTTGCTTGTTGAATGGCCTGAGTTTGTCTGGTATCCTCGAAAGCTCTCTGCGCTCTAATGTTCTTTATCATCTCAAGCTTGGAATTCACCAAAGGATCCTTATAGGCAGGGGATTTTATTTTTCTCAACTTGACCGGCTTAACAATTTTGGAGGAACTCATTACAAGAATGCTATTATCAGATTTTTTTTTTGTAATGGGTTTCTTCTTCTTGGAGGGTTGCGCACTATAAATTGGCCTTGTTCTAGGTTTCTTTTCAGTAGAAATATGATACTTGGTCAATGCAGAAATAATTCTTTCACGGTAATCCTGATATGAGAAAAAAATATGAAAAGAGAAAAGTACCAAAAACAACAAGTCTAAGAATAGTTCTTTTAGAGACAGAATTGATAATGCTATCTAACTAACTGATAATAATTTCAAGACATTAAAAACATACAAGTCTGAGAATCCAGTTACCTGAAACCACACATGGTTTCTAGTTAATGATGGGAGGGACAATGCTGAGTATTAAAAACAAGAAATTAAATAGGCGGGTTTGAAATGAATGACTTACGGGATCGGCCCATTTTGCAGTAATGGCTGCTGCGATTTTTTTTCTCTGTTCAAGGGACTTGGGTGCTCTTCTGCCATCTGGTTCACTTGCCATTAGTTTCCTTCGTTCCATTAATACCAAGCGCTCCTGCTTAAGCTGAACCTCCAACGTTTCATAGGAATTCCATTGCAACTCTTCCTGACCAATAAAGCCTTGCCTAGATGCTTGGGCAATTAAATTTTGCCACTGAAAGCAGCAAGTCTCTTGTACAATCTTCATTCGACGCCTATTTTCCCATCTCTTTCTCACTCCAATACCAATCTTGCGTTTTGATTCTTCCCTGTGTAAATGAATAAAGGAGGAATTTGTATGAGGTAAAAGGAACAATAAAGAAAGAGGAATTTGTATGAGGTAAAAGGAACAATAAAGAAAGAAATAGCATTGATGGAAGGGTTATAGTTACGTTTGTAAATGTCCAAGATTCATTAACTTCATTTTGACCTGCATTGAGAAAGAAAAGAATTGGAAAATGGATAGAATGAAAAGAAAAAACAATTTTATTGAATAGGAGACAAGTTTGTGAAGGGTTTCCCCCATCCCTAAGTGACCCGAATAAGTGGGAGGGATGAGGCAGATGGGTAAAAAATGGAAATGATTATGATAAGTCTTGCATGACATCACCTTAAGGTTACTCAATGCAATGCTTAAAATGGAAATGATAATGAGGAAGTCTTACATGACATCACCTTAGGATTCTGCATTGCAATGAGTGTTCTTTCCCTGATCTTGCGCAAAGTTTCTGGTGAAAGATGAAAGAAGATTATTAGAATATAAGAAAAATAATAATAGTAATAAATAGAGAGAATAGTTAGTTACCGGGAGGATGCTTTCTTCCTTTGTTCCATGCAGATTTTCCTTTATTGGCTTTAGAAATTCTGGATCTTCTCAACTTCTCCCTATCACCAACTGGTTGTTCAGGTAAATCAGGAAGGTGATTGTCAGGAGCAATCTCCGTGTCGTTAGGTTTAGGTTCAAGAATGGTTGCGGCGACGGCTTTGATGATGAACGGCAACCTAGGGCGAGGAACATTGAAATTGGTTTGTGGGAATAAATTGGAATTCCGGGGTAAGAATTGAGAATGTTTGACATGATAATAATATGGCAATGGAGCCCTCACTAAATGTGCATTTGTTATCTCTGCAAACATTTCATTTAAAAAAACAATAAAAAGCTGATATGCATAAATGATAATATATAAAAGGAGGATAGAATTGAAAAGTTACCAATCAAAGGCATGGGGAGGATGAAATTAGAAAAAGGAAGCAGAAAGAAACATCTAAGAATATATCATATGTTTCTATGTTGTCGCCGGGATGCTTGAATGAATGAATGAATTTGGTAATGGTGGGATGGGAGCAAGAGGATAACGTTGTGAATTGTGAATGGAATACAATCGGTATCTATTCACCTCACTCACGGGCCTCTAACTACTCTCCTTTTTTTCATTATCTCCACTTTTACAAATACACCTCTATACTCTCTTAACTTCTTTTTTTAAATAATTAATTTATCGTGCATTTTCATTTATTCATTTTATGTTTAATATCAATTTTAGGGTTTTTTTTTTTAAATTACAAAATAACAAAATATAATTTGCATTCTTTTTAACCTACTAATTAAATATTGTATATGTATTCATGTTGTAATAACTACATCCTTTTATCATACACTTGATAGACACATGTCTATGTGGAAATATCTTTTAATAAAATAATTTAACAATTTCAGTCCAAAAAAAATTCAACAATAAAATTATTGCAACCCTTTTATATTTTTCTTTTATTTTATATATAAAAATCTTTTTTATCAACGTTTCTCTTTTCTTTACACTATTGTAAACTCTCCTCTCATCCGTCTTCTCAATGATTGAGTTCTTTTCTCAATGATTGAGTTCTTTTGCATTTTTGACCTTATGTTGAATTTTAGCACGAAGCAAGTGACAACTCATTTCTATGTGTTTTGTGTAAGTATGAGATGCGCATAAGAGGGAGGAGTTGAATTAGGCTTTTAAAATTTCTTTTAAAGTTTTTTCGATTTTTTCGATTCTTTTACTTTTTTATGAGAACTAAGTGTGGAAATGATAAATGCGGAAAGTAAAAGAGACACAGAGAATTATTTTGGTTCCCTTCACAATCCGAAGGTACATCCAGTCCCTTTTTCCAAATCGAAAGAGATTTTCACTATTGTTAGATCTTTGTACAAGCCTAATCCCAAAACTTATCCTACAATCTTCTAACAACAACTCACCAAGGACAACCTCTTGGATTTTACAAATCTAAAATCCTATTGAGAACAAATCTCACAATGGACCTCTTATATTCACAATCCGGATAACAAGGAAAACCACCCAAGTAGAACAAGAAAACAATTTTTTCCTTTCTACTCTCTTGTTTCCAACAATCCTTTGGGTTATTCCAAATTGTTCTTCAATTATTGAATATTTATTGAATGATGTTTGAAGCTTGATCCAAATGATTTTCTTCCTTTTTGCACATACACATATGAGCATAATTTGTTGACTTCATCAAAACATGATATTTGAAGGAAGCTTGTCTTCACAATCTCCCCCTTTTTTATGATGACAACCTATTCTTGAAAATTTGCTCCAACTTTGTTTCTCCAAAAAAAAAACCCCTTGATTGATGCTCCCCCTCAATCAAAGAAGTTATGGATAAAATTATGCATAATAGAGTTAGAGAAACAACAATCTTTCTCCCCCTTTGTCATTAGCAAAAAGGATGGGAAAAGTCTTGAAGTATATAAGGAAATCTATGAAAAATAAATAAACAAAACATAATTTTTACCTATGAGTTTTACCTCATGAGACTTCATCAAACATTTATCCTTGTCGTAACATGATTTTAAAGTCTTTGTCACAAAGTTGATTTGTACTTGGAAGATTATGCTTTAGTTCGTCAACTTAAAGTATATCTTCAATAGATGTGAAAGTTAGTGTTGCAACTTTGCCGATGCCAAGAATTCTTTCTTTAAGGGAATCCTCATATGTGAAATAACCCTTGGACTTTGGAACTAGATTTGAAAGTTAGTTTATATCTTCCATCAAGAACTTAGAACAACCACTTTGTTAATGAAACATTGATTTTGAAGTGGTCTCCAAGCAAACCTACAAAACAATTTAAGTTTTATTTGGTAGCCAATGTTCTTTGGGTCCTCTTGGGTTAGATATCTTTCTCACACATACATACTCACCATAAGAAATACCATAATTTTTTATGTAGCAAGCATTAGAAGTATGACCTCTTACATTATAATAAAAACATGTAGGCTTAAAAACATTATTCTTTTTATTGACATAAAAGTTATTTCTATCACAAGGTATTTTATGATGATCTACAATATGTAATTTCATTGATTTCTTGTTGAATTTGCTACTAGCTTTTACAAAGATAGTTTGACTTTTACTAGGTTTATTAAAATTAGAAAAGCCAAGTCCACATTTATTACTTGAATATATTTGACTACTTAGCACATTATCTAAACCAATTTGACCTTTTTCATATTTCTTGATCACTTGGTTTAGTTCAAAAAATTTGGATTCATATTCTTGACATTTATAGCATGTAGAATGTTTTACTTCTTCTAATTCTTCTTTTTTGTCATTAGTCATACTTTCTAGTTTTAAAATAGTTTTCTTTTGATTTGAACATTTTCTAGAAAGTTTTAAAAATTCATCATATAATTCATCAAAAGCACTTTGTAACTCATCATATGATGGTCTATCATCAATTTTATAATCACTAACCTCATGTTCTTCATCACTTGAAAGATGTAAGGCTATCAATGCCCTGTTTGCATGATCTTCATTTGAAGATGAACTTATTTCATTGTCATCCCATGCTACATATGCTCTTATACCAATTGTAAGTTTAAATGCGCCTAAGAGGGGGTGAATTAGGTGGTCAAAAATTTATCTTTGATTTTTTACCGATTTTTTATTCTTTTTTTGGATGGTTAATAATGGCTGAAAAATAAAGTGCGGTAAAAGTAAAAGACACAGGAGGATTATCTTGGTTCCCCTCACAATCTGAGGGTACGTCCAGTCCCCTTACGACTCGTAAGAGATTTCACTATAATTTAGAGAATTGTACAAGCCTACTCACACAATGTGAAGCCTGCTATCTAAGCTATAGGTAATTTAAAGTGAATGAAGAACAACCCTCTTCAAACACTCACTTGTTTCCAACAATCTTGGATGTAACGCTCCAAAAATCTAAATTTAATTATTTATTCAATTATTTAATTAATTTAGAAAATTTGGATTAAATGGAAAATTTGGAGAAAAAAAGTATTTTTATATAATAAGGATAAATAATGTTTTATTATACTATTTTATTATTATTATTGAAAATATATTAAAGAAAAGGGTAAGGTGGTCCTTTTGTGAAATATATGAGGGTAAGGTGAGAAAAGACTTAACTGGGATATGTTTTGGTAAAAAAGATTACACGATCAGTTTTTCTCATTCTATCGTGTTTTGGTGAAGTGCTCTGAAGAAAGAAGAAAGAGAGGAATCTCAGAGTCAGGAAGCTGTGAAGAACCCCAGAGAAGAGTGTCAATCGGTGAAATTCTCTAAGGTATGGGGGGTTTTCATAATCTATTGTAAATGTGTAGGAATTGGATTATGAGTAGATTAGAATTTTAGGAGTTTTGTGAGTTTATGAGTTTTTTTATTTAGGTTGAGTTTATGAGTAAAATCTTGATGAATTAGAGTGATAAAAATGTGTTGAATCATATAATTGATTGTGTAGATTGTTGTCTTGATGTTATTATATTGGATTGATGCATTGGAATGGTTTTGGGATGATTTGTTATGAAACCCGTATTGAAATTTTGGGGTTTTTGGGGTTTGAATGCAGTCTACATAAAGTAGCAGAAATCTGCTGTAAAACGTGCGTTAACCGGTTAACGCTATTGGTTAACCGATTAACCATTGCAATTTTGGTGTTTTCTGAGGTTTCGCATGCGTTAACCGGTTAACGCTATGGGTTAACCGGTTAACACTGTTTGGGAGGCAATTTTAAATTCTTTAAAAATCTATAACTTTTAAACCGTAAATCTGATTCGCATTCCGTTTGAAGCGTCGGAAAGAGCATGAACTAAACTTTATTTTGATGAATAAAAATGAGAAAAATGCAATAATTTCCAGAACTGAATTTTTGAAATAACCTTGTAAATTGTCTCATAATTTTATCGGGTGCGGGTTAAGTCTTGATGAGTCGAAGTGGTTATAGAATTAGAGTTTTGGTGTAATATCATGCTGAAATAGATGAATATTTGATGTTGGATTACTGATGTGAAATGAATGATGCGAGTTATTTTGATAAAATTTTACGATGTAGCGCATCATTGCATTTCATGACATTCACGATAAGGCGTCGACCTATTTTGTAGCTACAATCCCTTTGTGTGGATTGAAGTGTCTCGATGATTACGGTGTGCTCCCTTGTGGAGGGATGATGGTCATGTATCCATCTCACGATGAAATTGGTACCACATGCATATTGCATATCAGGATAGTTAGAATTGCATATTCTGAAAGAATTCATGACTGTGTTGTTGTTGCTGAATTTTATTATTAATGATGTTATGATGTGCTGTTCTAATTTATTTATATTCCATATTCTTGTATGTTTATGATATATTATGACTACTCACCCTTCCTACTTGGAAATATTTCCTTTTTTGTGGGTAACTTGCAGATGAGAAAGATTAGCCTTGCGCTGTAGGAGGAGTTTTTCAGAGTCTCAGAGCATACCTTAGTTTTCTTTAGAAGTGGTTTGGAGTCAATGTGTATGTAACACTGGGATGGATTTTTGAGATATTAATTGATTTTAGTTATATTTTTATTTGATAATAACTTCTTATTTTATGATGTTGAAGTCTTGATGAAGGATATTTTAATTTATGAAATTGAGATTAATGATTTGAATTATGAAGTTTAAATTCCGCTACGAAAAAGCTTATATGTTATTTATGATGTTGATTAACTTGTGTTACGAGACAAGACACTATATGTTTGATATTATGATAAAATGTGATACCCTTCTTGTTGATTACTCTGATATTACTCTAAATAATTTGCTTGGGGTAGAAGGGTGTTTCATTGGACAACAAGGTAATACAAAGAAATTATCTTGATAAAAATTCTAAGTCTTGAAAGAATGGTGCTACTAATCTTCTTGATCGATCTTCTGCTTGAATAAAATGTCACTCAAAAAGATATATACAAGTGTTCTTTTAAAAGAATTAGATGAAACTATGAAAGTGTATGAAATTTATGCAAAGGTTTCTCTAAAAAATGAGTTTGTATGAACACTTTTAGAAATAATGAAAGTTGAGTAGAATGAGTGAATTTTGAGTATTAAATTTCTTGGAGATAAAAAAAAATTATGATTATAAAATGTATTTATAAGTGCATAACACCTTTTTGAAACATTATGAAGTTATGCAAAAATATCATGAACAATTGTTAAGTTAAAAGAAATTGTTTCATGAAAAGGTGTTAAAAAAATTATTGTTTTTTTTTCCAAATTCGTACAGGACTTGTTAAGTCAGTTAACAAATACCTGACTTAACAAATGCAGAATAATTTTTTAATTTCAAAATTAAAATACTGTTTCAAAACGATGCAGATTACGGCGGTTTTTAGGCATGTTACGTCGGTTCAAAACGCCATAATTTGCACACACAAAAAATGTATGTTTAAATAAATTAAAAATTTCTCTAATCATTTGGAACTCACGGATCCCGACAGGATGACTGAGGGTACATTTTAGGTCGACTCATTACTACCCAGCAAGTCGACCTAATTCCTAAATTAGGTCGATGCATTACTGAATATATGCGTTTCCTAATTCTCCCTCTCTCTCTCTCTCTCTTATTTTGTTTTAAGTTTTTCCTTTATTTTTTCTAACAAGTATAAATAGTTGTGATATTATTTTGTGAAAACTAACAAGAAAAGTGAAATAGATACGCAAGTGCTCTCTTCATCTTCTCATTTTCTAGCATTCATCAACAACTACACACAACAATTTTTGTTGATCAAAGTGTCAGATTCAATGTGATAACGTTCAAACGGTGAAATTGTGATTTCAGTTTGGGTTGATAGATTTGTGGAGTTTTCTTGAATAAACCTTGAGGGTTTGTCCTCCAAGATCATTGTGATTTGGGGGGTTTTGCACGCATCATTCGTTCGTAGATTCATCTGAGTGAAGAGATTTGAAGATCAAGGTGATTGCTCAACCATATCACGGTAACCAGAGGATTGCAAAGAACGGTGTGGGTTCACAAGTTTCGAATCAAAGTGGTCGTGTTCAAAGTTTGGAGAATTGTGGGTTCTTGCAAGAAGGGAGTAATTAATCAGAGGTTTGTTTGACACGTGTGAAGTATTTGATTCGACTAGGATCAAGGGGCAAAGAGAAACATAACAACAATTACAATTAGGATTGGTTTGTCGTTCCTATTTTCTCTTTGTATAAAAATTGCAATTTTAATAAAAGGTCCCAATTTGGTTTGTGAATTGGGGGAAGAGGTACCCTTAGCGAGGATGATAGGGGAACTGCCTAAACAAATTCTTGTCTTCCGCATTTTCATTCAGTAATTTTTCTGCACAAGTTGAACTAATTGAGTTTTAAAAAATCTGATTTGCATAGTTTAGTGCACACCAAGTGTTTGTAAAATTGTTGCTATCACCATTACATAGCAAACTTAGAGAAAATTCAGCACTAGACTATTTAGCAAAATACACTAAGTGTTTTGTGTACACCAAGTGTTCGACGAAATTTTAAAACACATTATCTCTTGTTGGTTGTGCTTATTTCTTATCTCTATACATTGTTGAAAGTAGTTTAATCAATTGTTTCAAATTTAAGTGATAAATTTGCTTGGTATGGATTAGTTAAATCATCTTCATTATTCTATTTGGTTTGATAACACATATCCGATCACCGATGACAAAATAATTTAGACGTGATTTTTCCGGGGAACTTCCGTAAAATATTTTTCAATTAATTTTTGAAAGGTAAAATTTTAAAAAGGGATCTATTTAACCCATCCTTCAAGATCCGCGTCATCGTCTAACAACTTACACCAACAAAAGAGAAAAATAATAAGAACAAAAGCAAGTATCATCAAGTAGATCACCATTTTTCATCAAACAACAATTAAACAAACACACTTAAACATACTACTGACATTATACACACAAAACAACTTATGCAATGAGACTCTTCCAACTTTATGCATACGGTACCATATATCGATCTCTATTTCAAGATCTAGTTCCCGTCGGTACTCTCTGTCGCTCCCCGGACTTTCGTCCCAGTGCAAACGCGAACTGGTGTCGGCGATGTTGAAGGTTGAGGTTGAATGGAGTCGCCAGCTAGGCATTTTTATCCGAAGGAAGGTAATGCTGCATAAACCTAGAAAGATATGGATAAGACGGTTACGAACCAAAGAGACTGGGTAAGGGGGTTGGTTACGACCTGGGAAGGTATTAGCACCCAGATCGCCTGTCGTACTCGACGGGATCCACGCTTACCTGATTGTGTTGAAGGGGGATAATATATGTGCTAGCTGTGTATAAATGAGATGGATGTACAAAGTGATGGTATACAAAGAATGAGAGCTTAAAACTGAGGCTAAGAAAAAAAAGCTAGAAGGAGGAGAGGGGGGGGGACCTGGGGACTTTTGTTCGATAACCGTTAAGTTATGCCTACGTATCCTCTCGTGCAATGAGGAAGTCAGAACATCGTAATTCGACTCAAAGAGACTTGGATGTTTTGTGTGAACTGCTTGCTTGTCTATGCTCAAGTGTATGACTCGTCTGGCTCGAGTGCTAACTGTCTTGCATTAGACGGGAGAAGTGAGATCTCATTTTCAGAGTGAATGTGATGAGAAAAGAATCCCGGAGGAGACGTTTATTGTTTTTTTTGTGTTTTTAGTTTTTTATTTGTTTTTGGTGTTTTGTATAGGATAATGAGCTTAAGCCTTAACCAAGGGTTTGTAAACTCATTATATCATCCCTGATTAGGGATAATGAGTCTACTTAAGTATAAGATGAGAATCTCAACTTAATTACCCTAATGATACTGGATTATGATCATTAACCCATTTGTGATTATTAAGTGTTTTTGGATTTTTGTTTTGTGTTAAGTAATGAGTTTAATCTCTAATCAAGAATTAGTGAACTCATTGCACCATCCTAAGATAAGGATGATAGATGATGACACTTAAGATGAGGAAGATACCTCAACTTAATCCATGGCCTGTGATTAAAATCATTATATAACAAACCTTTATTAGTGAATTTTAATTAGAGATGAGGTTAAGAATTGAATTTTATGTTTGTAAGACTAAACCTGAGGGGGACTTGTCCATTAAACACTAGGGTTAGTCCCTCTGACCTAGAGGCAGAGATGTAACCCTAATATAAGGCCCAAGTTACAAGCTTAAGTCTTGATAATTATTAGGTGTTTTAATTAAGAGGTGAAAACAACTTAAAGGTTTAACACTAAGTATTAAATTTATACACTCCATCCTAAGATAAGAATACAAGCATAACCCTAATACAGAGCCCCAAAACTTTAACTGTTTAGCCTTTGTTATTGAGATGAGAAGCAGAGACTCAAGGAGACCCAAAAGGTAAAAGACTAAGGGGGGCTATTCAAAACCCTAAAATTTTCATGCTTGGATGTTCCTATGGTTTATGAGGCTCAAAGAGAAGTCTTCAGATGGCCACCAAGGAAGAAGCAGATGAAAGAGAAAGAGAGAGAAAGATATGTTACTTACTTCCTGAAGAAGTTAAGTAACCTAGGAGTCGGAGAGAAACAAACACAAGTGAATTAAATTCACTTCAAACACAAATAAATAAGAGGGTGAGAAGATATTGGATGTAGATGCACATCCATATCCTGATTAACTTACCATATGCACCTGAAAAGTTAGTATACACATATGCACAAAGTTCATGATCAAAATCGGAAGTAAACCATATGATAAAAAATTGAAATTGCATCCAAACAAACCCTAAAACTACAAAATAACACCCTCCAAAGGTGGAGGTCTAAAGCTAAACCCAAGTCAAGTTATGGTTTTCCTAAGTTTGGCTAGGATTTTGGACACTTTGCAAAGAAAAAGTCAAAATAAATTGAAAATGAAATGCAAAAATATATTTAAATATCCTAGATATTAGATGCAACATGTAAAAGAATGCAAAAAGAACCAAGTACAAACTCATTTTGGTTAGGCAGAAATGAATTTTTGAATTAGGGTTATGAAAAAGGGGATTTTCAAAACCCTAATTCAAGTTTAATTGTCAAAACATGATCAAACCCTAAAATAAATTTGTGAAATGAGTTTGTAAATTGATCTTAATGTTCAAAGAGGCTCTCTGATTTTTTTGGTGATTTTTAAATACTTAAAAGTATTTTTAATTAATTAAAATGAATGAATTAATTAAATAATACAATTAAATGATTTTAAAATATTTTTTTAATGTAAAAAATAAAAATAAATTTGTTTTTGGGTTTTTAATATTAATTAGAATGAAAGTGTAAAAAATCAGAATTTTTGAAAATGTTTTACTATTTTAAATAAATAAAGGAAAAAAAATGAAATAGATAAAATAAAAATGAAAAGTAATTGAAAAGTAATTGAGATTGTGAGTCAGCTTGACTGAAGGTATGAGAATCCAAGGGTCCAGGTTTAAACCTATAAAACGTGTACAATCCAATGGCTGGTATTAAATCTGATTTAATTAATTAGGATTTAATTTAATTAAACATAATTAGGGTTAATGACAAATCTGAACCGTCCACTCACTAACCTAATCAGGATCTAAGGGCTCACGTTCAATCTGGGCACCCTAACCCTAATTACTCTCAGATGACCGAAACAGTGCTCCGGTCATCTTCTTCGGCCAACCCAAAACCCTATCTTCTTCCCCAGGCCATCCTAAGACCTCTAACCTGCCCAGAAACACTCCCCACACTTCATGGAACACAAATCAATAATCAAACAACATTTATAACACATGAATCAAGCAAATCGAAGCAAAAATCAATGTACGGGTAAACTTTCAGAACAACATGAAATGGTCATTTCTTGCTCATTTTCAATTCTAAAGACATCTATGTGATCAGTGCAACATGAAGATTCATTTTGTAACAAGAAAATGAGGTTCTGATAAAAAAGTTCTTGAGTTATACCTAAGCTGGAGACCTTCGAAAGTGAGCTTTCAGAGCCTCCCTCTTGTGTAAATGACCTCCTTTGAACCTCCTGAGGCTAATAGAATGCTTGAATGGAGTTTAAACTGGCTATTTTGAGAGGTTCAGTTCTGATATGGCAGAAAATGAGGTTCTTGTGTGTTGTGTTTCAGGCCATTGTGAGGGGTGGGATTTGTTCTATGGGTGATGTGTGGTTGATTGGTGAAGGAATTTTTGGAGTTTGATGGCTAGATTGGGAGAATCGAAGATAGGAAGTCTTTTGGGAATTTTTGTGCAATCTGAGTGTGTGTTGGTTCTGAGCTCTTGTGCCTTCTCTTTTACGATCCTTAGGCATTGTATAAACAAATGAAATGAGTTAGAAGAGTTGCTATGCACTGTGGGATTGGCATGGCTCAATTGGCCAAAAAGTCAAAAGTGGTGTACTTGAGGTATGGGCCATGGCAGAGCTGATTTGAGGGCTTGAGCTGCCTCAACTGGCTTCAAGGAGAACCCTAGGATCAAATGTTATGAGTTGTATGGCTTGGATCAAGAGCTTGCATAGTTTTTGCAATTTTGCAACTTTGTGATTTCTTGAGAAACAAGTCATGGAATCCTTTGGTTCAAGGCTCAATTCTGACTTTGAGATGTTGTTTGATCATGCCATGATGTATTTGAGTGGATAAGAGGTCATGTAGAGGCCTGAAATTCACTTTTGCAGATTTCCCTCTTTGACATGAACTTGAAAATTACAAGATTTTTACCAACTTTGACTTGCCATATCTTGAGTTCTAGGATGAATCAAGAGGAGTTCTTGTACTTTTTAAAAATGGGAAGATCCAATCTACAACTTTCATGTTTGAAGAAAATTCATTTGAAACCTTTTTGATCAAGAAAGAGGAGGTTGAAAATCTTTCCCAAAATGGAAAGTTTTCACTTCAAGTCATGTCCAAAAATGGCAACTTTTGCAATGACTCAAAATTCTTCAATCTTGTAATCTTTCAAACATTCCTAAGACCAAATAAAGGTCATAGGACCTCAAATTGATGATGATGACCCTTTGGGACCCTTGTTGGAGGCCTCAGATGCCCTAATCCTGACTTTTCTTGCACAACAAGTCACAACTTGATCAAATGACTTCCTCAATGAATTTTTGCATAAAACTTCTTACACAAGTTCCCTATATCATATAAAGACCATTTGAATCAAGAATGACCAAAAGTTTTGGTTGTAAGGGCCTCAAACCCAAAACCCTAATTTCAGGTCATCTGTGTAGGAGCCATGAGCCTGCCTGGGTGGCTCTGCATTCTCTTGTGATTTTTTTGACTTCCAAGAACCCTTGAGGGTACAATATGACCTTATAACACTCAAGGACCTTCTTGTCAGGCCTCATGGCCTCTAAGATACCTCATACTCTCTTCAAGATTCATCTGATCACATACCCTAGCTGAGCAGAGATGCAATGAGATATTAAAGGTGAATATGCAATGTAAGATGTAATGATATGTTATGCAATATGTGTGATCATAAGCCAAGGCTTGAGAAAGTGAGAGGGAAAATTTGGGGTGTTTACACTCTCGACCCCTCTTTCATGGTCCAGTATGATCCCTATTTTATGATCACACCCTCGACCCATGTTTCATGGTCACGTACGATTCCTATTTTATGATTGCACTAACAACACAATGATTCACTTTGGGATTTGGATGGATGTACCCTACCTTGGTACACCATCCCCAACTATCCACATGCCATGCACCATCAATGACAATATGTAATGTCTACAACATCTACCTCATGCAACAATATCAGCAACAACATACAACAACAACTACCTCATACAATAACATCACCAACCACATACAACATCAATTATCTCATGAAATAGCATCACCAATAACCTACAACAACTATCTCATTCAAAAACATCAACAACCATATACAACATCAACTATCTCATGCAATAGCATCACCAACAACATACAACAACAACTATCTCATACAACAACATCACCAACCATATACAACATCAATTATATCATGCAATAGCATCATCAATAACATACAACAATGGTTTTCTCATGGGACAACATCACCAATAACATATATCAACAACTACAACAACACCTAACAACTACTACATCATATAACCACAACGACAACAATGACACATAACAACATCGACAACATATATCAACAACTACAACAACACCTAACTATTACTACTACATCATATAACCACGACAACAACAACACATAACAACAACTTACTATAACATCAAACAATAGCCACAACATGCATCTTCGAATACAACAACGTATATCAACATCAACAAGAACACATAACAACAACACAACACACATCAACACTTACATCAACATATATTAACATCAATGTCATGTAACAAACAACAACAACTACACATAGCAACATCAACAACAAGTGTACATATCAACTCATGTTCATATCAAGTTATGCTTATTATTCTTCCAATTAAACTCATAACCCATCTATACCTACCTCTAGTAGCACTACATCGATCTTCATCCCTTAATATATCAATTAAAGAATTTTAGGCAATTTTTTCAGAATAAAAACATTTTATTTTTCACTCTAGGTCTCGCTAAGCGAATGCCTTGCTCGCTAAGCGAAAAACTCTTTGTAAAGAACAATCCAAAGTTTCCCTTTGCTCGATAAGCGAGGACTTTGAATTCTGGGGTTTTCCTTCTACGACACAAGCAAAACCCTGCTACGATTTTCATACCAAAACCAGTTTTTACAGCCAGAAAGCATAGAATTTCCACAATTAAACACCTAACTCATACAAATACTACAAAATCAACAATTTCTAACAACCTAACATACTTTTTCATCAAAATTCACCCAACCTCAAATCCTCTACTCAACAACACTTTACCTAAAATTCATATTATCCAACCCTTAGGAGATGAAGAAATCCCACTCTTACCTTAGTTTGATGAGCGATTCCTTCTCCTAGCCCGAATTCCTCTTTAAGCTCTTGCCCTTTATCCTTCATTCTTCCTTTATTCACGTTTCCTCTTTACGATCAGTTTTCACGATTGATTCTCTTTTTTCCAAAATTTCAAACATAACCCTTAGATCCCAACTAAGGATTGCGCATCTTGCCCTCACTATTCCCTCACCAAATTATCATTCTACCCATTCTCTTCATATTTCCAATAATTATTTAATATCATATAAATTATTTAAATTCATAAAGTATTAAAATATAATTCTGCCCTCAACACACTACCAACTTCACACAACACACAATACACCATAATTCCAATTATTTAAATTAAATAATTAAATAAATAATCAGGGCGTTACATGGAGACTTAAAGGTATTTTCTTATAAACCTCTTCATCAAAGTCTCCATGGAGAAAATGTTGTATTTATATCAAGTTGATGTGAAAAACTAACCTTAGGAATAGGTAAGAGAAATAATTGGTTTTAAAATGGTCATATTAATAATAAGACTAAAGGTTTCATGATAATCTAAGCCTTTGGGTTGTGTGAAGCCTTTAGCCACCTAGCATGCCTTATACCTTTCAATGGTACCATTGGATAAGTACTTAAGTTTGAAAGTGCACTTACATCCTATAATTTTCTTATTAATGGTAAGAGTAGTTAATTCACAAGTATTATTGAAGGTTCCATGGTTTTAGGATTGGCAACAATTTTACAAAAATATGGTTCACAACATGATGTTGTGTCTGTTGTTATAACATGCTGATTAGTTCACATATTAAGCGGATGTCCTGACATAAGTTGTAACATGTTGTGAGGTATCTCTCTAAAGAGATCTGACCTATTTATGATAGCTGGTGAAAATGAAGATCAAAACACCATCAACATTGGTGGATATTCTTTAGGTCAGTTTATTTCTGATCTGGAGTTCAAGAGCTTGGCTTTTTATTTATGTTTCTCTGGAAGAGCTTGTAGTCTTATTCCTGATGAAGGACTATGAAGGCATCTCCACTTGGGTTTGTGCAAATGGATAAATGTCCAGGACATTCACCCTGACATCTTGAAGATTCTTCTGCTCTAGGAAAGTTGGATCTGATTGATCTTGCAGATAGTTGCGTCTATTGTGTGACTACCTTTTCTAACATGATAGGCTATGTTGTGGACTCTATTTTTTGAGTGGATGTGCTGGATGATTCTCTCGGAGAATTGTGTTTGAAATAGGTTGTTATCAAGGTACCAATCTGGTTTTTTCTATCATTTATATCCTATAGGATGAAGTTTTTTTCTCAAACTTGATATCTTGATCAAGTCTATGAGAATATGGAACTTTTTGCTTTGATGTGTTGGAATAACCCTTCAAAAAGGAATGATGACAGAGAGCTAAAAGAGATAGATCTTAAAGTCTATAGATCCTTGTGTGACTTCATCAATTGTCTAGATAAGTCATTGATGTTGATTAAATGTCTTGACATTGTGCTTAACATCAGAAGGTTCTTGCTAAAGCTATCTTAGTAGGATTTAAAGTTGAAAGAAGATGAAATCTTTTGTTCAAGCTTGGAATTTCTACTAAGCATGATTGGTATCTGGTCTTTGTGTGTTTCAGACACATGATTGAATAAAGAAGTTTCTGGCTGTTTCCAAGTGTCTATCTTCAACTATGTTGTTGTGCGTATGGAGCTATATGGGGATTGTGAACTGGAATTTCCAGTTCTGATGATGTATGCTCATGATCAAGGCCCTTATGTAAAGGATTATGTTTGGTCTCTTATGGTAGATGTGTCAAATAACCACAATTATTTGCGTTTTCCCTAAGCAACTACTTGGTCAAGCTTATTGTCCAAGGATTATGTAGTCACCACATGTTGGATCATTAGCCTTTGCAACTGCTAATGTACTTCATCTCTTGGTGTTGTTATGGACTATACAAGGAGGAGTCTTGAAGGATAGAGGTAATGTAGTCTTAGTGTTTTCCATTTATGGGAGGATGCTCTGGTAGTACCCTGAAGTCTTTAATCATCCAAATTGATACATGTTAGAGGGAATCTTCTCTTTGGGTTCATAAAGATGGTTGCTAACACCTTAAATATCAAACATGATGTCTGGACATTATTCTTTTGGGTAGAAGCTTTCTTTGGTGTGTGATAGACTCTCTTTGTTGTAATGGTTACTGTAAGGACCGATGATCTGACCTTGGAGGATAATGAGTTGATGTACTTTTCATGGGGATGTATATGGATTACTATGCAGATATAAATTCCTATGGAAGTTGTCTCCAAAACCATTGTAAATGGTTAAATCCTTGTGTTTGAAACTAATGTCTGAACTGATACTAGAAAATCATCTTAGTTGATCATCTCTCCATAAATGAAAGTTGTTTTCCATGGGAGCTTATTTGGAGTTCATGGTGTGGAGCTCGTTGCTCACCATCGGATTCAGAATTGAAATGTTTGTTCTTGGTAGAGTTTAATGTAAATCTTCTAGCCATATCTAGTGTGGATTGTGCTATATTCATAAGATTCTATCATGACTGCGTGTCATGGTGGAGGATCCACTTATGCGTATAATTGATGTGATGTACATGATGAGAAGGATGTTATACCACATGTTCTGACACTATTTGTGGTGTTCTGCCTTCTTGAAGGGTTGTAACCTTTTTCGACAGTATGAGGGAGTTTGTGTTAGTTGTGAGGGAAGGAACTTAATGAAATTTTCTTCTCCTATTATGAATTATGTGCATTATGTTAAACCTTTAGTGCATAACATCTTGCCTATCTAAATAGTTAAGAGATATTTTTTGTCCCTTAAGTGTATGCGAGGCTTTTATTCCGATGTGCATATGCATCTGAAATGTGAACTGGGATAGTTTATGTTTTGCTTGGACATGTCCTTATGGAACAAGGTTGTCTAATGTCTAGGAGAATCAAGTTTTTTCTGTAGTGTACTCTTAATTGAGGGTGTGTGTGCTTTTTTCTCTTCATGGTTGTTCTGTTGATTATGTGTGAAAAACAATAGCTACACCAACTGCTTTTGGGCAGAGGCAATTAATACAACATGTTATATTCAAAATATAATTTCAATAAGACTTAATTTGGGATAAAAACCCTATCAATTTTGGAAGAATAGAAATCCAAACATTTCTTATTTTCATACTTTTAGATGTATCTGCTTTATGTTAAACACCAAAGAGATTATGGGAAAGTTTGATTCCAAACCACATAAGTGTTTGTTGTTGGGATATTCAGAATGCTCTAAAGGTTACAAAATCTTAAACACAGAATCATATATTGTGAAAGAATAAATTCATGTCAGATTCAATGATAAGCTTGACCTTGAAAAGTCAAAGCTAGTTGAAAAGTTTGCAGATTTGGAAATCAGCTTTTCAGAACCTAAAGAAAATTCATAGGAAGTTAAAGAGTCATAAGATCCTACTTCATATACTATTAATATTCCCTTTGACAATCCATAAAAGAAGAAAATAGTTACAATGTCACATCCTGAGGAATTGATTATGGGAAACAAGGATGCTCCTATCAGAACCAACTCAACTCTCAAACCTATAGAAGAAACACTCATGGGTTTGGTGTCTTCAATAGAGCCAACATTTATTGATAAAGCTCTTCTGGATAAGGACTAGATTCTGGAAATGAAGGAAGAACTTAACTAATTCTAAAAAAAATTATGTTTGGGATCTTATTCAGAAACCTAAAGGTGTCCACGTCATTGGAACTAAATGGGTGTTCAGAAACAAGCTCAACGAAAAAGGCGAAGTTGTTAGAAACAAGGCACGACTGGTCGCACAAGGTTATGGTTAACAATAAGGAATATATTATACAAAAACCTTTGTTCCAGTAGCTAGGATATAATCTATATGCTTATTAATTTCTTTTTCCGTAAATCATGATATTATATTATATCAGATGGATGTTAAAAGCGCATTTCTTAATGGTTATATTTCAAAAGAAGTTTATGTCAAACAACCTCCTGGATTTGAAAACCCTGAGAAATCAGATTTTGCTTTTAAACTTAAGAAATCTCTTGGTACGACATATTGAGTAATTTCTCTTAGAAAATAGCTTTACTAGAGGAATGGTTGGCACTACTCTTTTCTGTAAAACATTCAAAAATGATATACTCATAGTTCACATCTATGTTGATGATATTATTTTTGGTTCTACTGATCCCTCTCTTTGTGAGAATTTTTCTAAGATAATGGAGGCAGAATTTGAAATGAGTCTGATGGGTGAATTAAAGTTCTTTCTAGGAATTCAAATTGACCAAAAATCAGAAGCTACTTACATTCATCAAAGTAAGTACACCAACTAACTTCTAAAGAAATTCAACAAGATGAATTGTACACCAGCCAAGACTATAATTCATCCAACATGCATTCTGGAAAAAAGGAGAGGTAAGTGGAAAGGTTTGTCAGAAGCTCTATCGTGGTATGATAGGCTCTCTTATGTACTTAACCGCTTATAGACCTGGTATACTTTTTAGTGTGCACATGTGTGCTAGATTTCAATCAGATCCTAGAGAATCTTACTTAACTGCTATTAAAAGAATTCTGAGGTATTTGAAAGAAACTACTAATCTTGGCTTGATGTATAAGAAAACATCAGAGTACTCTCTTCTTATTGTGATGCAGATTATGCAGGAGAAAGATTAGAACAAAAAAGCACCTCTGGAAATTATCAGTTTCTAGGAAAGAATATGATCTCATGGTCAAGTAAGAGGCAACCAACAATCGCACTCTCAACATCAGAAGTAGAATACATATCAGCTTCCTTATGCAATACACAAATGTTGTGGATGAAGAACCAGTTGGAAGATTATCAGATACACGAGTGTAACATTCCTATCTTTTGTGATAATACTATTGTTATGTATTTAAGTAAGAATTCAATCTTACATTATAGGGCTAAACACATAGAAATTAAACATCACTTTATTATAAACTATATTCAAAAGGGAATTTTATGTTTAAAATTTATAGATATAAACCATCAATGGGCTGATATTTTTACTAAACACTTGGCTGAAGATAGATTTCTATTTATTCTGAAGCATATGAAAATGGACTATTGTCCAGAGTAAGAATTCATCAGAATCAAATGTGTTTAGTCAGAGTCTGAAGAAATTGTATTTCCTACTTAAGAGGCATTGTTTAAATCTCAATCATCATAGAATGCTTGGTTAAAAGTGTCACTGATCAGATGGAAACATTTTGCTTACCAAACTCTGAGAATATCGAAATGTGTCACTTTATTAGATGTTGATTAATGTGTGTAACCTTGGTTATAATCTAGATCAAACATCTAATCAGCGTGTTCAATGAACAATATTTTTCTTGGAATTGATAAAACCATGATTAATATTCATTTATTAACCCTCATTATTGTGTTTTATTCTCTTTCTTCCTAGCATGTTATAAACACTCTCACACTACTTCACTCCACTTATACACGTTATAAACCCTAAATTTTTTTCTCAACTGCTCATCCTCTGGTCTGCACCTCCTTCAACAAACTCCATCCTCATCTTAAAATCAACATGATGACTAATTCTGAGAAGGAAGTTGTTTGTTTCTCCGTAGAGTTGGATAAATCATTAAATCCCTACACTGGGTTACCATTTCGACTAGTTGATCCATCTATGATGTTTGTAACCTACACAACGATCACTTCAACTTCATCATCGCTCACTGATAATGAAAAAGTTCATATAACTCAAAGGGAGGCATCGATTACATGTATTGTTGAACCAAAACATATGTAAGTTCTTAAAGAACTACATGTAGATTTACAAAATCTTCCCCTAAATGTGTATGATCTTTCTGTTGCCATAAACACCCAAGGATGGAATCACTTTATTGAAAGACTTAAAGGTCCAATCTATGATGCTCTAGTGAAAGATTTCTAGTAACAAGTAGATTGTGACAGTCTTCACATTGTCTTTCATGTTTTTGGGATAAAAAATATTATCACTGAGAAGTCCATATCAGATCTTCTGGGGATGAATTTCTTGGAACATAAGCGAGTTTATAATATGGATGGAAAATCTCAAGATATGATGAAGGTCATCAATAAAGTTATCTTCTGTCAGGATAATTATTCTTCAGAGAAAACAAAATATAAGAGCAAGGACTTGATTGATAACCTGAGAATCTGGCACATGATTATACTTGGTAGTATCAATCCAAGATTTCTAAAAAAACAAGGACAACAACTTTACCAGGTAAGCCTATTAAGCACTACATTCCTTTTGGAAGATTGCTATTGGACATTTTTGTTGAAAATGGTCTAGTGGATTCTCTAATTAATGACGTAAATTATACAAAGGATTTGACTCCATGCACTAGAGAAGCCTTTAATAGAACAACTATTAAAAATATGGGAATGATCAAGAAGTTAATATTGGATCCTCTTCATCCTGCATCTCATGATGATATAGTTGGTTGCAGAATCCCAATAGAGAATTATCCTTCCTTTAACTAAGTTGATGGTCCTCATATAATTATTGAAACTGCAGTGGCAGATGCATGACATGACTTGTCTTGGGTAAAATATGAAGATCTTGCCCCTGCACCCCCATTGATCCACTTACAGGCAAGAGGAAACAAGTTGATGAGACCTCTACGCCTCAGAAAAGGAAGAAGAATAATATCCAATCTAGAACTTCAAAGACCTATGCTCAGACTTCTCACATTAATCTATCTAGTAAGTCAAGTTTTGCTCCTTCTGTTTCTATGTTGCTGAAATTATTACAACTTCATCACCAATACCACAAACCACTACTAACCACAACACCGTTCAAATTCCTATTTCCTCACCTCAAGTTAATTTTAAACCACCTTCCTTTTCAATTTCACCTCCAACAACTAGTATAACAACAACCTTTTCACAAACTTTCCTTTCACCAATCATCTTGCATATTCCATCTGAAACCATTTCAACTTTTACACCTTCAAAAAACATTCCATTTCGTCAAGAAAATATACCTGTTTTTCAAAGTTTTCTTCAATATGCATTTGCTCAACTGAAATCAAACACTAGTGCTTCGACATCCCAAATTGCTGGTCCTCATTCCCCTAGCACCATTTAAATTGTTACTCCTGAACCTTATACGGTCTCAAAAAATTTCGATTTAACATCACCCTCTTCTCCATCAGTGTCTGAAACCAACTTTGTTGAACCTAACCTAGCTATAGTTATTTATGATAAATCCCTTCCTAAAACCCTTGATGAATGCATTAGTTTGTTTATTGACAAGGTTTTAGAGAAGGAAACTAGATTAAGAGCAGAGGCTAACATAAGCACCAAGCCTCTGAAACTTGAGCATTCTTGGAAAATGTTTCAGAAGTGGTTAGAATCTAAATTTGCAAAGATTTCAAGCTTCTCTGAAACTACTAAATTTGCTGGAATTCAGTTGGCAAAGGATAAAGAAGAAAAGCTAGAATGTATAAGAAAATCAAGCTTTTGGTTGCAAAGCAAAAAGAAGTTGAAGAAAAATCTATTGAAGAAACAAGACTTCTAACAGAAGAAGATGCCAACAAAACAGGAGCTGAAAGAATTACACAAGAGGCTGATGAAGAAGAAAAGGCCAAGTAAGATGCTCTGGTTGTTTATTCATCTTAACTTACTCTTGTATGGTTGGAACATGCAATTACCTAACTCAGATGAGATCAACAAACAATGAAGAATGAACAGAATACTTTCAAAGAAAGCATTGTTGCACAAAAAACTATTAACGACTCTCTTCAGAGCATGCTTCAACAAATTCTACAAAAGATAGACTCTGGATCTTCTAAAACCTTTGGACCTTAGGCACCTAGGCAATATTTTATTTTTCACCCTTTGACTATTATTGTTATATTAATCTTTTTGATTATGACAAAAATGGGGATAAGTAAATGAATCTTATATTTTGGTTTTTTAATCAATTTCTGATAAACAAGCTATTTACATTCTAACCAATAAACTTTTGTTTCTGTTAGATTTGTTCTCTTGTTTTCTCTTTCAAGAATTATAAATCAGATCAGGTTTCAAGGAATTTGTTTCTCAAAGAATATGATATTTGAATGTTCTTGGATCTGATGAATCAAGATCTCGGTAGATGACTTCTGGAAAACTGAATCAAGACTATAAAGATCTCAATATTTGATCTATTGTAACCAGAAGGAGTTTACCCATAAGGCTCATAAATTAGGATATTCGATTTTCACCCAGTCTGAGATTCAGGGGGAGTTTCTCATCTGAAGGATAAGTATTCCTTAACCTTTGAAATTTTGTTATCCTTTATGATATGTATAAAATTGTGTCATCAAAATACATAGTTTTGTCATCATTAAAAAGGGGGAGATTGTTAGAACAAGATTTGGTTCTACAATAATGCATATGAGTTTTGATGATTACAAATATGTATGTTTGTATGAAAAAATTTGGTATACTAATCTTTATTACTATTGGGAAATTAACAAACAGATTATGCTTCTGATAAATAGCATGACTAAGTTATTAGAAGAGAATAATTCCGCTTCTATGCTACACAAGTTCTGCCGAATAGTAGCATCCACTTCAGAAGGCTCTGAAGCTAAGTCACTCTGATATAGTTCTAAAGAAAACAAGTTCTGAAGACAAAGGTTTTGTTGAACAAAGTCCAGATGTTGAAGACTTAAAGCTTCTTTAGAAGACAGGTTCTAAAGACCAAGTGCTGAAGACTCTAAAGACACATCTCTGAAGACTTGAAGTTCTTAAAGACCCAAGTTACCATTTTTATTCTTCTAACTCATGCTCGCATAAGCCTTTGACGACATAAGATAAGAAGGTTAAATCAAGTTGTATGATAAGACAACAATACAAGACATTTTTCTACTTTTCTTGAATATGCGTACACAAACGTACTTCAAGATCTTTACAATCTTTTAAGCTGCCAACTTATAGGAAAAGCCAGAAATATCCTCCAACAATCATATCATGGCTATACAATGCAATGAAGGCTTCAAGAATGATGTGGTAATCAAAATTGATGAAAACACCTTGTATATTATTCAAATCATTCTTAAGTCTTTTTGCGCTAGAAACTCTTTACACACCAGCTTTTGTGGAAGCAACATCTTGTAAACAAAATCTATTTAAATTGTTGTTTGATTTCCTTAAGAGACCAGTTAGGTCAGAAGTCTTAAGATGTCTAGGACTTGTGTGTCTTAGAGGTTGTTGTTAGTCACCAACAATTAGCTTGTGTAGTGTATTAATCTGATTGATTAGTGGATTAAGACCTTGTTTGAGAAAGTAAGATCACCTTGGCGGGTGGACTAGTCTAGTTTGAGGGTTTCTCAAGTGAACTAGTATGAATATATTGTGTTACTTTCATTTAGCTCTTTAAGAGAAAAGGTTTTGTTAAAGGGTAATAATATTCATAAAAAAATTATTGGTAAAACCTAATTCAAACCCCCTTTCTTGTGTTTTTTGCACCTTCAGTGTACTCCATTACCTTGACAATATGGTTGTGGTTATGGCTATGTGAGATTGTGTTGTGTTGTGCATGTATCTTTGATATATGGGCTAGGACTGTTCTTATTTCTTGGGAATGACCTAAGAAATTATTGGATGTTTTCTAGGAGAGTTTATTTTTCTCTGCAGAAGGATGTGAACCCCTAAGGATATTCTGTTGAATGGATGTGAGATGTCATACATAATGTCTTGACATCGTGTGGAGTTTTTTTCGATAAGCCCTACTGAAGTTATTGTGCATGAATTCAAGGGAGTGTTTTGACATCATGTGAGATTGTGTTTTGTTTTTCTTCCATTTTTTTGTAAGCCTCTAATTGGTTCTTAGGATGGTACTTCCTTTGAAACACTTTTTATGTTGTGGGTATGAAAGATAAAATGTTATGTTTTGGACTGACTGTGAGGTTTAAGGAGGTGGAATTTCAATGTGAGTAGTTTGATAGTTTGTACAATGTCAAGCAGGATGTCAGGACATTGTAATGTGACTAGCTTGTTCAATTAGATTTGACAAGTTGCCTTTGTTCTAGTTAGCATGACAAGTTTTTTACTAGTCATTATTGCTTTTGGAGATATGTGTTACAACTTGGAAGGCATGAAAAAAGTGTGTTTAGTGCTTATGTGTTCAAGGAGAACATTTTCAACGACTTAGGAACTGTCATTGCATTTGCGAGGGTCAAAACTTGGAAAGAAAGGAAATTAAGTTGCGCACGATTATTGAGGGTTTTTTTATTCTCTTCAAAAAATGCTATCCTTGATTGGTCTATCGTTACTAACAAGGTTTGTTACAATCTAAGTAACACTAATTGTATTTAAAGTTCGTCTACCTCACCATTCTTTCAAGCAGCATTCTAACATGAGTAAATCCTCCAAATATGCTTGTGAAGGTCACATCAAGTTCATTGGGTCTGGTGGTAGTCTTGGTTAGTTTATGTGTGTTATCTCTTATTGATAGCTATCTTTTTAGTTAGTTTAGTTTTTTTTGTTGCTTGGGTTTTTTGTTTCAACTGAGTCATCTGTTTTTGTCTTGTTAGTTTTGTCTCTTTGGATAAGTCTATTTTTGTCAAGTTTTTTTGTCTGTAGAGTCACTTTTTTTTGTTAATTTTTGGCTAAAAAGGGGGAGAAACATAGTGAGTCTTGCATAGTTTTGTTGCTTTCTATATCCAACGGTTTATTGGGAGCATGATCATTTGTCATGTGATTTTTTCGTCTTGTGAGTCTTGCTACTTTTGTTGTAGTTGTTTACAGTATGTCTTATCAAGATGTACTAACATCATGTTATTAGTTTGTGTCAAGTGGTTGTTTTGGTCTTGTGTTTCTAATGTGTTCCGCTTTTGTTGTATGTGTTTCTAATATCTTAAATTTTGATAATTCAAAGGGTCAGTTTAGGTTGGTGTTCTTGTGCTCCTTGGGAGGAAGATTTATTCCTCTAGGACATGAATCAATTTTGTGGTTTTGGAGGACTAACTTGGTTGGTTCTGAAGAAGAAGTTTATCTTCTTCCTCGTGTACACCTAATGTACAAAGTATGCATGTGACTTGTGTTGTTGTGGTTTTATTCCTCTCTCCAAAATTTGCTAAAGGGGGAGCTATAAGGTTCCATGATTTTTGGATTAGCAACAATTTTGCTAAAACATGGTTTACAACAGGATGTTGTGTGTGTGTGTTGTTATAACACACTGATTGTAACACCCCGAAAATATAAATTGATTATTTAATTAGTTAATTAATTGATTTAGTGTGATTATATGAGTTTGTGTGATGATCGTGAATAGATGTTATGTTAAAATAATTATGATGCATGACGATATGATGATATGCTATGGGGTAATGTTGGATTAAAAATAAATAACGATGGTTGGTTATAATTTAAATAATTTAATTATGATTATTTAGATTTAATAAGGAATTATTCAAATTATTTGGATGAAATTAGAATATTAGAGATTTTGAGGGTAAGGTGGTAATTTTGGGGGGAATAAGTGAGGATAAAGGTGGAATAACATATTAAGGGTCCAAGGGGTAAGAGTGACAAAAATAGAAAATTGGAGTTGGGAGAATCACTTTTGATCATCGTGTTTTGGGAGAACGACTCTGAGGAACAAAAGTGGAAAGGCTAGGACTCAGAGGAGAATCTGGATTTTTACGTCTAAGGTATGTGGAGTATAACTTTCATTATGATTGATCTAGAAATTTGAATATATATAAGTTTGAGATTTTATGGGATTTTGGGGTTTATGGTGATGGTTGATGAAATAAGGAGGAATTGATGAAATAGGATGTAGAAATTGATGATAATTGATGTATATGTTGTTTGTTATGATGAATTGTTGTTGCATTATGAATATCGTGTGAATTTTGTGCAATTGGAGTTGTTTTTGGTTGAATTCGTATAGAAATTTGAGTGGTTTTAGTGCAGATTTTGTAAAACAACAGAAAACTGCTTTTGTCTCGCTGTTAATCGGTTAACAGCAAATGGTTAACCGGTTAACACATTAAAAATGCATGTTTCTGGGCATTTGATCTTGGTTAACCGGTTACCAGTAGATGGTTAACCAGTTACCACTGAACGTGACAGTTTTTATAAATTATCAAAAATTCATAACTTTTGACTCGTAAATCCGTTTGGGTCGCCATTTGAATTGTTGGAAAACTGAATTCGTGTACTTTCTACTAAATATATTTTCAATGAAAAAATTCCAATTATTAAATGCTATGTAATGAATAATATGAATGAATACATGAATGATGGTGTAAGCTTGATGACTTATGTTGATAATTATGACGATGTTGATGCATTATGCATGCATGGCATTGAAGTGACTATTTTGGGACTTCGATCGAATTTTGGCTTCAATCTCATTGTGTTGATTGAAGAGATTATGTTATGCTCCCTTGTGGAGGTTTAATGGACCAATGTCCATTTATGTTAATTTGTACCACATGCATGTTCTAATGACGTTGCATTTCATGATAAGTGGCATTGCATGTGAATGAGTTAATTGTTGATTGATGTATACATTTTATTGATGATGTTATGAAGATTTTGATGTTGTCCTATTTATATTATTTTATTTATACCTTTCATAATTAATTGTGAATACTCACCCTGCCTATTTGAATGCTGCCTCCACGTGGGTAACATGCATATAATCAAGATTAGCTCTTGGTGCATGAAGGTTTAACTTGGCGTCATTTATTTTCATTTCTGATGAACTAGAAGGGTCTTGCTTTGATAATGTAACATCGGGTCGGGGAATTTATAGTGAACATTGGTGTTCTTGTTTCTTTTTTTATGCATGATTTTCCTAAGAGTTTTATTTTGATTGAGAAGTTGGAACATGTTTTTATAATTGAATTAATAAAAAAAATCGCTGCGATATTTTGAATTAAATATAATGAATAAACCCGCGTTACGGAGCAGGCATATTAATATGATGTTATTTTTGAATAATATATGACACCTTTTTATGTTGTACCATGATACAATTATTATTTTATCATGTATTTTATGTGGGGCTAGAAGAGTATTACATTAGTGGTGTCAGAGCAGGTCAGTTTGTCCGTCCATGTCTTGGGTAGACTGAGAATAACACCGTACAAGAAGGAAAACATATGACTTCTCACTGTCTTCACCACTGCTAGCTGTAACACCCCAAATTTGCCCTCTTCATTTTAAGCATCATATCAAATCATATTCATCATGAACATATCATTTTCTTAGCATCCTAGCATGGAAAGATGAGGCATAACATTTCTCATGACCTAACATTAGGCATATGATCATCTGTGGAGGTTCTTGAAGCATTTCAATCCATGACAAGGGACCCAATGGTTTTGTACAAGTCCTATGAGGGATCTACATTGCATTTACAAGCCCAAGTTCATTTGCAAAAGCTCAGAAGGTTGGAAGATCATCAGGAATTCCAGGCTAAGGCAAAGCTCTTACACAATGGTCCTAAACTAGGGTTTGAGATTCAAACTTTAAAACCTTAAAACTTTGGCCATTTCATTTGGGCAAAGTCTTTTATATGTCAAGAGGATCCTAGGTACCAAATTTGGTGAGAAAATTCCTTGGGGAAGTCAAGAAATTCTTCAGTTGCTTGCAGATGAAGTAATTGGTCAACTGTGCCTTAAAAAAAGTCAACTGTGTGATTTCAAGGGGTCCAACCCAATTTTTCTAGCCAAGGGATGTTCTTACAATGTTATAAGAGGTTTGGCAAGTTCAAATATCAAGAATCATGAAGTTTTGAGGGTTTTTGCAAAATTGGTACAAAGTTGGTTTTGAGAAAATTCCATTTTTGGCAACTTTTGCCCTAAAATTCAAGTGACCTTAACTTAATGAAAAATTCTTCAAATGGACCAAAGTCAAACATGAAAGTTGGAGATTAAGGCCTCCCATTTTCAAAAAGTACAAGTACTTTTTCATAGCATTCTTGGTTAGGAATCTAAGGCCCTCGAAAATTTGACAAAATTAGGGCAAAAAGTTGATTTTCATGCATGCACCAAGAGCCAAAAGTCATGAAACTTCATTTTGAGTGTTGGAATGGATCAAGTGAGGTTCCAATGTTAAAATACAATGTATTTGGCATACTTTGCTCCAAAGAAATTCACAAATTCGTGCACAACAAGAATGTTACTTCATAAGGGCCAAAAAATGCATGAACATGAAAAGAGTGTGATACTTTAATCTAATGGCCAGGATTTTGTTTGTTTGAGATTAAGGGCTGGATTTGGAGTGCACATGAGCAAGAGGCCAAGGAAAGCATGAGGATTACCTGATATCACACCAAAATTGCAAAATTTTCAAAATCACCAAAACTTGTGATCTACAGTGCAAACTTCTTCATTTTTTCAGCATGGGTTCATGACATGATATAAAACAAATTAGGGTTTTAGCTTGCCTCAGTTCTCTCTCATTCTTCAGCTTCCAAGTTTGTGCATAACTTTCATTTTCTCTCAAATCTCCTCACACACTAGCTCTCTCCAAAAACAAATTATAGATCCTTGATCCTTGGAAGCTCAGGATCATTAATCTCACCCTTGTTCAAGCTAGCTCTCAAGATCAAGAACCTTGCCATTTCAGGGCAGTTTCTTGCAAAGCTCAAGATCCATCAAGATTCAAGGCTCTAGTTGCATTTATTTTGCAACTAGAGAGCATTTGGAGTGGATTGGCTTCATCATCTGGACTTCTAGCAAGTTTTCTCAAGATCTGCAAGTTCAGGTAACATCCAAATCTTCCGATCTGAAAATGAAATTGATTGTGTGCATTATAATCCTCTTGCTTCACTGATGATTCTGCTAGTCTTGGTTTCAAAATTGGTGCACTAATGAGTTAGATATATGAATTTGAAATTTCATGGTCCTACCTGTTTGTGCTTGATCCAGGAGATTCTTTGATTTTTTGAACTTTTCAATGCCATATTTGAACTCAGGGCACATCAATTAGTCAATCTGGAGCTTCATGTTTATTATTATTGTGATTTCTTCATCTGGTGTAATTTCCGGTGCCGGAGCCCTAGCTCCGGTCACCGGAATCTGCAAATTTGTTGTTAGGGTTTCTCAACGAAGAAGACAGTCCATGCGCCCTTGGATCATTTCCTCTCCTCACTCAGAATGATGACACCTCATTTAATGAGGAGCATCCCATTCACGTGCCTTCCTCTCTTCTATTTTCATTCTGAGTGTGTGTTGTGTGTTGCGTCCCACCATAACTCTTGTGATCTCTCACCTCTTATCCAACCAACACGCCACATCATTTAATGAGATAGTTTATAGGACGCGTTGGATCAATCCTTTGGCCTCTCTTTTTCCATTTATTTCCTCTGAATTTACACCTTATGAATTGTATTCCAGCGCAAATTGGGCGGGCCTTGCCTACTTTTCGCACCCCCTGACTCTTTGGCCCATCCCATTTACACTGAATCCTTTAATATTCTCACCTCCCAGCCTCTCCTTCATTTTATTTCTTTTTCTTTTATTTTCTTTTAACATCATTTTGGTTTCTATTCTTTTAAAATACTTCCAATAATCAAAACATTCCAAATTAATTCTTGAATGTTCATTTGAGTTTTCTTTATTTTTTCATATTTTTCTTTTCCATTTTTGCTTAATATCCACGTGTTAATTAATTTCCTCTTTCATTTAATTCTTTTTTTATTCCTTTTTGAGCATCCTGATTTGTCTAATTTCCATAGGGTTCATGATTTTGAGTTTTGTGTTGGTTCTTTTTGCTCTGGATTCATAAGAGGATGTAGTTAATGTGTGATTTTTGCCCTGATTTTTAGAAATTTGTTCATTGGGTTTTGGTCCTTACCTTGTAAGTGAAGTTTCTTAACCCTAGTTCATGTTCTTGTCCTCATTTGACCTATCTAGCTTCTGAATTTCTCCCAACCCTTTTGGCTCATTGTTATATCATGTTTGAGGATCACTTTTCCTAAGTTGTGGAATTTTTAGATGCATTGTTGATTTGATTTGAATTTTGGTTCATAGCTTGTCCCATTTTGCTTCCTTTGATCATAAGGTCTCTTATTATCTTAGAAGGGCATTTGTGCCAACTTCTTCTTCTCATTTGGGGTCTCTTTGGGGTATAGGTATCATTCTGATCTTGGTTTAGGGTTTGTGTCTTAGAAATTTTGTGTTTGGCTTGCCTTTTAAGTTCTTCCATTTCTTATGTGCTTTCACCTCATCTCCTTACTTCTTTCCTTCCATAAGTTGATTGTTTGACCTTGTACTTCTCTTCTCTTCATCTATCTTGCTTCTTAAGCATTTCTTTGACTTTATTTGGTTCGGGTTGGGTGCCTTGAGTTCATGTTTTGTGCATTTTGCTTTGCATCCTTCTTAAGTTCACTTTGTTTTGCCATGTGTTTCATGTTGCTTCATAATTAGCTTGCATGTTTCTTTCCTCATTCTTGTAACTTGCATATCCATTGAGATTTTGTATATATGACTTCATTTCTGTTTGTATGATGTTGGCATGTCATTTTGTTCATCTTGTTTTGCTTATATGTTTGTGTTACTAACCTTTCAGGGGCTATGGTAAGTGAGAGGTGTGGAAGTGATTCCCACATCTCCAAATCTCATCTTTCCTCTTCTTATTCTTAATTGTGCTAACCTTTGATTGTTGGGCTTAAGCCTTACTCATCCCCCTTCTTCTTCTTCTTCTTCTAATTCTCTTCTTCTTTCTTTCTTCTTTAGGATAGTAAACCACACTAACCTTAGGACATCCATGCATGACAACACTTAGGATTCTTTAGTCCCCCATTAGACTTTTGCCTTTGTGATCCTTTTGGTTCTTCTTCTCTCCTCATTTCATAACCTTAAGGAAAACACTTAATAAAGTTTGAAGTAATACCTTGAGCAATATCCTTATCCCATGAGGTACTTGTAGTCTTCCCATCTTGGGATAGTACAAGCTTACCTTGTGATGCACAAGTCTGATCAAGGTATATTCTTCACAGAGAAAAGCATAAAAAACAATTCTTCATTGTAAATACCAAAAACACTTAATAAGTTAATGAGTTAGTGAGCTTAGGCCCTAATCTCTGGATTCAAGTTTTGGGGATCTTCTCCTTACTTGAGTGTGCTTGTTCTATTATTCCATCTTGGAATGTAGTGACAAGTGCACATTCCATGGAAAAGAGCTTGAGTTCACTTCCTTGTGACACACTCCTAAAAGCTTCATAAAAAACACAAACAAACAATAAGCGTCTTTCCTTCGGGAATTCTTTTCTCATCTCATTCGCTCCGTACGCGAACTTGCTCCTACTTGTCATTTTGCAAGACGGTTACGCACTCGTCGTCCGAGTCTGCAACACCTGAGCATTGACATAGGCAGTTCAAGCCTTAATTCACAAGCAATTTCTTTTCTACCCCTAGTTAGGGGAACTACGGCGTCTCTGATCCTCATTGTCCTGATGAGGTACGTAGGCAGCGGGGTAGGGCCCGTTCGAGCACAATCTTTATTTTCCCTACATTTTTTCGTTTCATTTCTTTTTCAGTTCCCTTCTCGTTTCTTTTATTCAGTTTCAGTTTCTTTTCTTTTGCAACAGCTTTCATTTCTTCACCCTTTGGAAACATTTTCTTTGTAAGCGTGGATCCCGTCGGGTACGATAGACGATCTGGGTGTTAATACCTTCCCAGGTCGTAACCGACTCCCGAACTTAGTCTCTTTGGTTCGCAGGACCTGAGTCCTTCCTTTTCTTTTCTTCTGGTTTGTGCAGCATTACCATTCCTGTTCCTTCGGGATAAAAATGCCTGGCTGGCGACTCTATTCTCTTTCCGCGCCACTTTCGCGTTTGTACCAGGATGGAAATCCGGGGAGCGACAACTGGCGACTCTGCTGGGGACATCAAACCCAGAATCTCTGGTTCCCCTGTGAGTCTCTCCTAGCGCTTGTGTGTTTCTGTTTCTTCGGGTGTTGCTTGTTTGCTGTTGTGTGTTGTATTTTTACTGTTGTTTATTTACAGTTTTATTTACAGCTTTATTTACAGTTTTCAGTATTTATTTTCTGCATCATATTATATACTGGACTGTCTGGACTGGATTTTCTGTTTGGTGGGTTGGGTAATACTGTTTTTGAGAGATGAGCTCATTACCACGACTCGAATGCACCTTAGGACTTAGAGTGGTTCCACTTTGGCCTCATGAGATCTTGTCATGGGGGTAGTAGTGAGTTCCACGCCTTGATTTGCGACCGTCTTGGAAATGTCTTGATTTGGGGATCTTCCTCTCTCATTTCATAACCCTGACAGTTATGTGCAGCTGGGGACCGATCATTGTGAACCTTGTGGAAACATCCCTCTCTAGTGATGACAGTGGCAGACCACATTTTGTGGCAAACCTATTCGCATCCGAGGGCCCACTTGGGACTTACATAGGATGACCTTGTTTCCCGGACTCAGCTGAGGCCTCCCTGCGTAGTATATAATTCCTAACCGATTCCCTGATTTGGTCATGAGGCATTTCTCGGAGATGGTGAAAGTATTATTGCTATTCGGCTTTTAGAGTCCGTGATGTTTGACCCGGAGCCTACCAGTGAGATCGGGAGGGGTTTACAGGTTTGCAGGAACCCTTGGCCTCTACATACCTCTTTATCAGTGGTCCTTATTATGATTTCTGGTCCTATGGTTCTGGTGTTCTGGTTTTCTTGGTATTGTGGTTCTGAGATCTTCTATCAGAGAGTTGTGATTCAGAGGACTTTTGGTTTGCAGTTGATCAGTGGGTCCTTGTGTTCAGTGTCTAGTATCCAGATGGTCCCAGATTGATCATATGCCTGCATTGCATTTGCATTTGCATCATCCTTGCATTAACTGTTTATGTTTCCATTTTTCAGGTCATTGTTCATAGTCAGATCCCAGTTCTGGTAAGCCTTATCTCCAGATGGCAGAAATCAGAAGAGTTACAAGGAAAAAGAATGTTCACTATACTTTTCTTCAACTTGAAGTCAGAAGTGTTCGGAAATTAGCAGGTCTGATGAATGACCAAGTCTTGGGCAATTTCAGAAAGAGATATGGCCAGATATTGAAGTATGTGGACAAGCCCACTGCAGACCAGAAGGACAGTTTGCATACCTTGTTGCAGTTTTATGATCCCCTGCTGCGTTGCTTTGTGTTTCCAGGTTACATCTTAGCTCCTACCTTGGAAGAGATTGCCAGCATTCCGAATGTTCCAGTCAGAGAGACCTTGTCTTTCTATGGGTCTGAGGTGGTGCTTAAAGAAGAGGACCTAGCCAAATTTTGTCGTTTGCTAGCTGCTACAGTCAAGAAAGCTCTGAAGGATAGTGAAGGTAAAGGACTCCCTTGGAGTGTGCTCATACCAGAGGCAGAGGAATATGCTAAAGAGGGTAAATGGGGGGATTTTGGTGCTGTGCTGGCTTTGATGGTGTATGGGTCTAGCTTGTTCCCAGGAGAGAAGGAATTTGTAAGCTTGGAAGTGATCTCTATCTTTGCTAAAGGCAATCCTGTGCCAACTCTGTTGGGTGATTTCTATTACAGTGTTCATTACAGGAATGAGAGAGGTAGAGGAGGACCAGTATGCTGTTGTGCTTCATTGTTTGCTGAGTGGTTTGCCAGACAACTGCCTAAGTCAGGTGCCTTCAAGGAAATGAGGGATGAGTGGAGATGGTCAAGGAGACTGATGGGGTTAACTGCTGAAGATATTGCATGGGGATATGACAGAGATTTGCTAGGAAAAGAGTTGCTGGTCATTTGTGGAAGATTTGCTGGAGTGCCTTTGCTGGGAAGGAAGGGTGTAATCAGTTATCATCAAACGTTAGCCAGGAAGCAATTTGGCTACCCTTTGAAAGATCCACCACAGATGGAAGAGTTTGCTGAGCCTTTGTATTTTCCTGTGGAAGGAAACAAGGAGTTATTTCTACAAGCCTCTCAAGCTTGGGCTCACAGGATAAGGAAGGGTAAGAAAGACTTTGGCAGAGTAGACCCCAAGACATATCTTCCTTTTGCTACATGGTTGCAAAAACATGTAGAAGAGGTTCTCATGCCTTTCTCAGTAAAAGCTCCACTTTATCCCAGAGAAGTGCCAAGTCAGAGCACTGTATCCCTTGAAGAGTACAAGAAATTGGAAGCTCAGCTGCATGAAGTTTGAGTGGAGAATGCTGAAATGGTAAGCCTGTACCATCTTGCCAACAGGGCCAAGAATGAAGCAGAAGGAAAGTTGCAGAAGATTCAAGCCTCTTTGGAAGCTAAAGATAAGGACTTTGTTGGAAGGGAAGCTCAATTTCACAGGTTAGGTATGATGGAAGCAAAAAGAGAAGCCGAACGCAAAAAGACTTTGAAGACTCTCAAGGAAGCTCGTCAATCCATTGTTTGGTTGCAAGGCCAAAGGGAGGAAGAGCAGAAGAAGTTCAAAGAGAAAGAAGAGTTCTTTGAAGTGCAAATGGCATATAAGAAGGAAGAAGTAGAGCAAGTCCACAACATTCAAAGGGAAAAGACTCAGCAGTTAGCACAACACCAGTTAGCCTTGGAGGAGGCACGGAGGGAGATTGAAGAGCTCAAGCTGAGAGCGGGTGTAAAGAAGGGCAGAGCAGAGAAGCCTGGGTCCTTAGTTTAGTTTATTTTTCAGACTACCTACAGACCTGTTGTAGGAGTCTTGCTTTATTTCTTTTGTCTTTTATTTATGTAATGACTTGTAACCCTTCGGGGAATATTTTTGTTGATGCTCTGACTTTTGGCCGGCAATGGTTTGTCCATGGTATACAGTGTTAATGTGCAAATTATCATTTTCTGAATGTGCAAGACTCGTTTGTTTGATACTGCTAATATCTGAACATTCTTCAAAGAGAAAGTTTGAAAGTCAATACTCAAAATTGTTTGGAGTAGATACCAGAACTGGGGCATGCAAATGCTTAAAACTTGGGAACATGAGCAGTTACATTGCATTGCATATGACGTGTTTGTTTGTTTTGCAGGTAGTGCTTCAGTTTCTAATGTTCTTGTTGTTTCAGGCACTATAGCTCCCAGGAAAGTTCGAGAACAGCCAGTCGCACACAGATATCCAACAAAGGTCAACAGAGAGAGAATCATGGATCAAATGCAAGCTGACTTAGCTGACTTGAGGCTGAGGATGGACAATTTCATGACCCTGATGGCAGGCATGGGTCAGAATCAAGAACGTTTGCGGGAGTTGATTGAAAATAGTCAAGCCAGAAACGGTAACGGTGCGGGCGCCCGTCAGGTTGAAATCCCTGTAACACAACCAGGGGTTACCATAATTAATGATGGACTGAACAATATACAAATGGATGGACAAGACAAGCAGTTCACGTTCCTGGATGAAACTGAAGGCCAGGGGGCTGAGATGAACAGGAAGTTTGAGGAGATGGCAGAACAGATCAAGGCTATTCAATCCCAGAATTCTTTGGGATTCGACATTACTGACTTGGGCTTGGTTCCAGGGGTTAGAATCCCTTACAAGTTCAAGGTCCCAACTTTTGAGAAATACAATGGCACAACATGCCCAAAAACTGATCTTCAGTCCTTTGTAGGGAGGATCGCTGCTCACACTGATGATGAAAAGCTATGGATGTATTATTTCCAGGACAGCCTAGTCGGGGCCTCCTTGGAATGGTATATGAAGCTAAGCAGAGTCAACATTAAGAGCTGGAAGGACCTGGCAGAGGCTTTTGTGAGACAATACCAGTATAATTTGGACATGGCTCCAAATCGCACGCAATTGCAGCACATGTCTCAAACTGCTAAGGAGGAATTCAAAGAATATGCTCAGAGGTGGCGTCAGCTCGCTGCCAGAGTGCACAGGTGTGTTCATTGAAAGATTGGCGTCTTGTTCGGCTACCAAGTTCAACGATATAGTAATTACTGGGGAGAGGGTTGAGACCTTGTTAAAAATGGGAAAGATTCAGGATACAAGTGCCAGCAGTTCTAATGGAGCAAGAAAAGCTTTCAGCGGACCCCCAAGACGAAGGGAGGGTGAGACCGATGCTGTGTTTGGCCGAGGACGGAGCCGAGGGTATAGAAGATCATCATATGAGTAAGTGGCAGCCGTCACAATTCCTTCCAATCATGTGCAGCAGGTACAACCTCAACAACAACAACAACAACAACAGCCACAACGTAACAACTATCAACAAAGACCTTATCAGCCAAGGCAAACTCGCCCGGCTAATAGGGTGCTTGAGGCAATCCCCATGACATATGCTGCTTTGCTACCAAGATTGCTGGACCTGAATCTGATTCAATTGAGAACTTTGGCACCACCACCACCTGGAGAGCTTCCAGTGGGGTACGATGTCAATGCAAGATGCGCTTTCCATTCAGGGGCACCCGGGCACTCAACTGAGAAGTGTAGGGCGCTACAACACAAAGTTGACCTGATAGACTCCAAGGCGATTAACTTTGCACCACCGCTGAATGTTACTTCAAACCCTATTCTGAATCATGGAGGGGCTAGAATAAATGCTGTTGAAAGTGGTGAGAAGTTAAGTATGATGCTGAGCATAGAAGAAGTGAAGACTCCATTATTGGTAGTGAAAGAGAGGTTGCTGAAAGGTCAGGTGTTTCCAGGATGCAGTTCTGACTGTGAGAAGTGTATGAATTCAGAGAACGAATGTGAAGACCTGAAGATGGGTTTGCAGAGTTTGATTGATGAAGGATCTTTGCAGTTTAACAAGATTGATAATGAATTTGATGATGTGTCCACTATAACCATTTTCTATGATATAGCTGAGATGCCTGCTAGAAGAGAGCCGGTGACCATTTATGTTCCCGAAGTTAGTCCTGTGACTATCACCGTGCATGGGCCTGTTCCTTATACAGATGATAAAGCCATTCCATGGCATTACGGATCAGATGTGTATGTGGCTGGACAGAAAGTTGAGAGTAAGTCTGTTGCTATTGACCCGACTGTAGTGAACGTCGGATGAGTTGGAGGCTTTACGAGAAGTGGCCGTCTATTTGCTCCCCCAGTTCTGAGAGGAGATCCTGAGGCTGAGGCTTCGGCAAAGGCTAAAGGAAAGCAAGTTGTGACTGATGAATCAACAACTCCTGTTGCTGGGCAGGGTACATTTGAGAGGGAGGTCGAGGAATTTATGCGCATAATTAAAAAGAGTGATTATAAGGTGGTCGAGCAGCTAAATCAGACGCCTTCCAAGATATCCATTCTATCTTTGCTGATGTGTTCTCCCGCACACAGAGAGACCTTGTTGAAAGTGCTGCAGATGGCGTATGTTCCTCAAGAAATCACTGTCAATCAACTGGAAGCCGTAGTGGGCAGTGTGAATGCGAGCCACGGGCTGGGCTTTACAGACAGAGACCTCACGTCAGAGGGTCGTAACCATAACAAAGCACTACATATTACTATGGAGTGCAAGGGTGTTGTGTTGTCACATGTCCTTGTTGACACGGGCTCCTCTCTTAATGTACTTCCAAAGAAAGCATTAATGAAGCTCAATGTTGATGGTATAGTCCTGAGGCCCAGTGATTTGATTGTCAAAGCTTTTGATGGGTCCAGAAGGTCAGTGTTTGGAGAAGTTGAGTTACCCGTGAAAATAGGTTCTCAAGTTTTCAAAAGCATCTTTTACGTCATGGACATTCAGCCCGCGTACAGCTGCTTGTTGGGACGCCCGTGGATTCATGCTGCTGGAGCTGTAACTTCTACCCTGCATAAAAAGCTCAAATATGTGGTTGATGGCCAAGTAATCACAGTGTGCAGAGAGGAAGATATCTTTGTGAGCCACTTATCAACCTTCAAATATGTGGAAATGGATGGAGAAATCCATGAGACTCTATGTCAAGCCTTCGAAGCAGTTAACGTCAGCATCTTGACTCCTGTAGAGAAGGGCAGTGAGAAAGAAGGTACCTCCATCCATTCCTACAAGCAGGCAAAGGAGGTGGTTCAGTCAGGAAGCGCCCAAGGCTGGGGCAAATTGCTGGAATTGGAAAAGAAAGACGACAAGTTTGGTTTGGGTTATCAGCCTGGTGGATCTAATCCAAGTGGTAAAGCCATTACTTTTACAAGTGCTGGGATGCTCGACCGCAACCAAATCTGTGTGACAAGCCAAGAGGGAGACAATGATGGTGACTGGGACAACTGGATTCATCCGTGTGCGCTCGGAGAGGAGCTGAAGAACTGGTCTGCTGAAGACATTGTCCAAGTTACCTGGCACTCAGAGTAATTTATTTGTTTCTTTTCTTTATCATACTGCATTGTCAAATCCGGCATTCTGCCTAAGATGCTAGGATCCATTGTATTGGGCCACCATGTTTGTTATACACTTATTTTACCATGAAATAAAGGACATTTTCAGACAAATTGTGCTCTCTTTCTTTGTTTTTACATTTTTCACAAAAAAAATATAAAAATGGCAATGTGTTTTTCCGTTTTGTTTTTGTGTTTGCGTCTCTTTTGAAAATAAACAGATTCTGAAATAAGCACATCATCTGTGCAGTGTTGATCATCCGGATTCCATTGATAACCTTCCTGCTATGACCACGCATGACTTTGACAATCCTGTCTACCAAGCTGATGAAGGGGTTGAGGAAGACTGTGAACTCCCTGAAGAGTTGGTCAGATTGTTGAAACAAGAGGAACGGGTTATTCAGCCTCATCAGGAAGAAATTGAGATCATCAACATTGGCACTGAAGATGTGAAGAAAGAGATCAAAATTGGGGCCAGTCTGCAGGCCGAAGTCAAGAAAGAGCTGATCAGTATGCTGCGTGAGTATGTGGATATCTTTGCTTGGTCATATCAAGATATGCCAGGGTTGGATACCGACATCGTTGTGCATAAGTTACCTTTGAGAGAAGAATGTCCTCCTGTGAAACAGAAGTTGAGAAGAACTCGTCCTGACATGGCGATGAAGATCAAAGAGGAGGTTCAGAAGCAATGGGATGCCGATTTCCTTGCTGTAACTAGTTACCCACCTTGGGTAGCTAACATTGTACCCGTACCAAAGAAGGACAACAAGGTCCGAATGTGCGTTGATTACCGGGATTTGAATAGAGCGAGCCCAAAAGATGACTTTCCGTTGCCACACATTGATGTGTTGGTAGACAATACGGCCCAATTCTCGGTATTTTCCTTCATGGATGGCTTCTCCGGATATAATCAGATTAAGATGGCACCGGAAGACATGGAGAAAACAACGTTCATTACCCCGTGGGGTACATTCTGCTATAAGGTCATGCCCTTTGGTTTGAAGAACGCCGGGGCAACTTATCAGCGGGCGATGGTCACATTGTTCCATGACATGATACACAAGGAGATAGAGTGTTATGTGGACGATATGATTGCTAAGTCCCGAGACGAAGAAGAGCATCTGGTCAATCTCAAGAAGCTATTTGATAGAATGATAAAATACAATTTGAGGTTGAATCCAAACAAGTGCACTTTCGGAGTGCGTTCCGGGAAACTGATGGGTTTCATTGTTAGTCAGAAAGGAATTGAGGTAGATCCTGCAAAGGTAAAAGCGATTCAAGATATGCCTGCACCGAGAACAGAAAAAGAAGTGCGCGGGTTTTTAGGGAGGTTGAACTACATTTCACGGTTCATATCTCATTTAACTGCCACGTGCGAACCAATATTCAAGTTTCTAAGAAAAGAGCAAACGGTCAGGTGGAATGAAGACTGCCAAAGAGCTTTTGACAAGATAAAAGAATATTTGTAGGAGCCTCCAATTCTAATGCCTCCAGTTGAAGGAAGACCTTTAATCATGTACTTGACCGTGCTAGAAGGGTCAATGGGGTGTGTTCTAGGCCAACATGACGAGTCTGGTCGAAAAGAGTACGCTATTTATTACCTTAGCAAAAAGTTTACCGACTGTGAATCCTGTTACTCACTGCTCGAGAAAACTTGCTGCGCTTTGGTATGGGCTGCTCGCCGACTGAGACAATACATGTTGACTCATACCACACTGCTAATTTCCAAAATAGATCCTGTCAAGTACATCTTTGAGAAACCAACGTTAACCGGAAGGGTTGCTAGGTGGCAGCTGATTTTAACAGAATATGACATCCAATATACTTCTCAGAAAGCCATCAAGGGAAGTGTATTGTCGGATTACCTTGAACAACAACCTCTTGAAGATGATTATCAGCCAATGAAGTTTGATTTTCCTGATGAGGACATCATGTACCTCAAAGCAAACGATTGCGAGGAACCACTTCCGGAGGAGGGGCCAGACCCTGAATCCAAATGGAAGTTGATGTTTGATGGGGAAGTCAATATAAATGGACGTGGAGTTGGTGCCGTTCTTATTACTCCCGAAGGTGTTCACTTTCCCTTCGCTGCCAGAATTACTTTTGGCTGCACCAACAATGAAGCGGAATACGAGGCATGCATAATGGGAATAGAGGAGGCTATTAATCTTTGAATTAAGACCCTCGATATATTCGGAGATTCAGCCCTCGTTATTAACCAAGTTACCGGCATGTGGTATACGCATCAGGAGCATCTAATTCTATACAGGGATTATGCTAGAAAACTGTTGACGTTCTTCACAACAGTTAAGCTTCAGCACATACCACGTGATGAAAATCAGTTTGCCGACGCATTGGCCACTCTTTCTTCGTCTATCAAAGTCTTGTGTTGGAATTATGTACCCAGAATTGACATTTCTAGGCTTGATGCTCCAGCTCATGCCTTCTCTATAGACGCAGTGTCTGACGAGAAACCTTGGTATCTTGATATCAAACTATTCCTGGAAAAGCAAGAATACCCAGCTGGGGCATCTTCCAATGACAAGAAGACCTTGAGGCGACTTGCTGCTAGCTTCTTCTTGAATACAGACGGGGTTTTGTAAAAGAGAAACTTTGACATGGTCTTGCTCAGATGCGTGGATAGACACGAAGCAAGCCTGTTAATGCAGGAAGTCCACGAGGGATCTTTCGGTACCCATGCAGGAGGGCATGTTATGGCTAAGAAATTGCTGAGATCGGGGTATTATTGGATGACAATGGATGCAGACTGTTGTTCATTCGCTCGCAAGTGCCACAAGTTCCAGATTTATGTAGACAAAGTGCATCTTCCTCCTATCCCGCTCAACGTCATGTCATCTCCTTGACCCTTTTCTATGTGGGGCATTGACATGATCGGGAAAATAGAGCCTACTGCTTCAAATGGTCATTGCTTCATCTTGGTTGCGATCGATTACTTCACCAAGTGGGTGGAAGCAGCATCTTATGCCAATGTCACTCGTCAAGTGGTAGCTAGATTTTTGAAAAGAGATATCATATGCAGATATGGAGTGCCCGAAAGGATCATTACTGACAATGGTTCTAATCTCAACAACAAGATGATGGCAGAGTTGTGTCGGGACTTCAAGATTCAGCATCACAATTCTTCTCCTTACCGACCAAAGATGAATGATGCGGTAGAGACAGCTAACAAGAATATCAAGAAGATTGTGCAAAAAATGGTTGTCACTTACAAAGATTGGCATGAGATGTTACCATTTGTGCTGCATGGGTACCGAACGTCAGTCAGGACGTCAACTGGGGCAACTCCCTTCTCATTGGTATATGGCATGGAGGCAGTCCTGCCTGTTGAAGTAGAGATTCCTTCATTGCGTGTGATGATGGATGTGAAGCTTGATGAGGCTGAATGGGTGCGTGCTCGTTAAAATCAGCTACGTCTAATTGAGGAAAAGAGATTAACGGCTATCTATCATGGTCAGCTTTATCAGAGGAGAATGAAGCGTGCATTCGACCAACGAGTACGTACTCGGGAGTATCAAGTGGGAGAGCTTGTGCTGAAAAGGATCATTCCTCCAGGTTTAGATCACAGGGGCAAGTGGACCCCAAACTACGAAGGACCATTCATAGTGAAGAAAGTCTTCTCAGGAGGAGCACTGATGCTCACCACTATGGATGGAGATGACTTCCAATCCCCTGTTAACTCAGACGCAGTTAAAAAATACTTCGCATAAAAAGACCCACTGGACACAAAAACAAAATTAAAGTCCAGGCAAAAAAAGGGCATCCCGGCGAGCTAAAAATAGAATAAAAAGCTCGGGCAAAAGTTAGGGAAATAAATAAAAAATGTACACCCGCTGATTTTAAAAGCCACATTGGACAGCTCAGGCAAAAAAGGGTATCCCGGTGGATTGAAAACCCGAAAGGGCGATCCACACAAAACAAGGGAATAAGCGAACAACTGCGATCCGAGTAATCTGAACCACATCATTGTTTCGTACAACTTGACAATATCAGAAGGGTAGAAATCGGTCCCCTCATCTTCTCAGAAAGCAAAGGCAAGAATGGAGAGTTTCGAAGACATGCTGGTCATAGCAGAAATGGAACTCATTGGGATGTCGTGTCCATTGCCATTAGGATAGTTTATTTTCTCAATTTTTTGGTGGCTACCTCTTTCCAGGTGGTTGCTTCCTGATGTAAAATCGTTGCCTATTCAGAGGCCTTTCAATAAAAAGAGTATTTAGTCAAAGAGCTATGTTGTGTTTATTTTTGTTTGCAAAATGTCCTGAATTTTTGGCAAAAATAGCATTGCATTTAAACATGGTGATAATTTGAAAGAAAATGACATTGCAGGGAAACATTTGAAACCCTCTTTGAGTGTCAGGTGACAATGGATGAACAGATCATACCATACAAGTCCCCGGGGCACATTTATGTTTTCTGTTGTCGCAGGTTGCAGGATGGCGTCACATTCTCCCAAGCAGAAGTTTCCCCAGCTAAGCTTTGGCAGGTAGCCCAAGCAGTTTATTATTCCCCAGTGGAGTGCCCAGCAGTAAGCTGAATGCCTGATGTCCCCACAGGGCTTAGAATTAGCTAAATTCTCTCCCATCTAAAGCATTGTTGAAGCATCTTTCCCAGCCAAGTCTAAAGATGATCCTTCCTCACAGAGTTCATATTTTATTTTCACTCCCATCAGTGAAATATTCCCCAGCAAAGCTTCCTTTATTTTGGTTAATATGATGATACAATCAGGTATTCATCACCCTCAGTCAGAGTTAGGTGTCAAGGCCTCTCTACTTGTTCTTCCCCTGCAGAGTTGTAACTCTTGTGGCCAATCAAGGCATTTGTTTGTTGCTCGTCTGCACCTTTCCAGCACTCGTCTGTGTGATCATACTTTATTATTGCTCGTTTGCATCTTTCAACACTCGTCTGTGTTGTCACTTTGGTATTGCCCGTTTGCTCTCCTCACCAGTTACCCATGATTACCTTGATATTGCTCGTCTGCAATCTCCAGCACTCGTCTGTGTTTGATATTTTCTGTTGCTCACTCGTCTGTGTTTGATCTCTGTTTATTGCTCGTCTGCAATTTCCAACACTCTTCTGTGGTTGGTATATGGTATTTGGTGTTTACTCGTCTGCAATTTCCAACACTCGTCTGTGTTTGGTCTATGGATCTTTGTTGCTCGTCTGCAATTTCCGACACTCGTATGTGTTTGAAATCTATTGCTGATTGCTCGTCTGCATTCTCCAGCACTCGTCTGTGTTTATTACCTGTTTGAAGCTCGACTGCTTTGTTTGGATACTCGTCTGTATCATCCCTAACACTCGTCTGTGTTAGCTTATATCTGTATGCGTGGATTTGCTGATTATCCTGGTACTCGTCTGTATTGCTACTCCAAATGCTCGTTTGTGTTTGAATTCCTTGTATTCGTCTATACCAGTTGCTGATACTCGTCTATATCATTGCTTGAAGCGCTCGTCTGTGTTTCTTAGATCATCGTCTGATACTCGTTCGTATCATTGACTTATGGCACTCGTCTGTGTTATCTTGATGATCATTCAATACTCGTCTGTATTGAAGAGGTTTCAAATCCTGACTGTGGGAATAAATGTCAAAATGGTTACCGGTCCTGGCGTAACAACATTATTTGAAGGAGGCTCGTCTGTCTCAGGCATTATTAATGTTGCACCTGGCGTAACAGGTTTGCTCGAAGAAGACTCGTCTGTCTTGTACCATATATCCACGGATAATATATGAAGAAGGTTCGTCTACCTTGATTATGCATGTCTATCCCACAGACTTTAGTGCATCACCGGTCCTGGCGTAACAGGTATATCCGAAGGAGATTCGTCTGTCTCAAGTTATGTTCTTATAAAGTGGTTGAGGACTCGTATGTCCAGTTCCTGGCGTAGCAGGATTGTTTGAAGAAGACTCGTCTGTCAATGTATTCTTATTCCAGATAACAATTTCAACTTGGAAGAAGCTCGTCTGCTTTCTTCTCCCCTGCAGTCACCAAAGCGTCATTTGGTTGGGTTTATTTCCCGGTGTTGCATTCTTCGTCAGAGTGCAAATTTCTGGTCTTCTTGGTATTCAACCACAGTTTATCTTGAACGGTCGATAGCCCGTGCTACCGTCCTTTTCAGATTAACAGTTGTTTGAATAGGGGCAGCTGTAACACCCCAAATTTTCCCTCTTCATTTTAAGCCTCATATCACATCATATTCATCATGAACATATCATTTTCTTAGCATCCTAGCATGGAAAGATGAGGCATAACATTTCTCATGACCTAGCATTAGGCATATGATCATCTGTGGAGGTTCTTGAAGCATTTCAAGCCATGAAAAGGGACCCAATGGTTTTGTACAAGTCCTATGAGGGATCTACATTGCATTTACAAGCCCAAGTTCATTTGCAAAAGCTCAGAAGGTTGGAAGATCATCAGGAATTCCAGGCTAAGGCAAAGCTCTTACACAATGGTCCTAAACTAGGGTTTGAGATTCAAGCTTGAAAACCTTAAAACTTTGGCCATTTCATTTGGGCAAAGTCTTTTATATGTCAAAAGGATCCTAGGTACCAATTTTGGTGAGAAAATTCCTTGGGGAAGTCAAGAAATTCTTCAGTTGCTTGCAGATGAAGTAATTGGTCAACTGTGCCTTAAAAAAAGTCAGCTGTGTGATTTCGAGGGGTCCAACCCAATTTTTCTAGCCAAGGGATGTTCTTAAAATGTTATAAGAGGTATGGAAAGTTCAAAGATCAAGAATCATGAAGTTTTGAGGGTTTTTGCAAAATTGGTACAAAGTTGGTTTTGAGAAAATTCCATTTTTGGCAACTTTTGCCCTAAACTTCAAGTGACCTTAACTTAATGAAAAATTATTCAAATGGACCAAAGTCAAACATGAAATTTGGATATTAAGGCCTCCCATTTTCAAAAAGTACAATTACTTTTTCATAGCATTCTTGGTTAGGAATCTAAGGCCCTCGAAAATTTGACAAAATTAGGGCAAAAAGTTGATTTTCATGCATGCACCAAGAGCCAAAATTCATGAAACTTCATTTTGAGTGTTGGAATGGATCAAGTGAGGTTCCAATGTTAAAATACAATGTATTTGACATACTTTTCTCCAAAGAAATTCACAAATTCGTGCACAACAAGAATGTTACTTCATAAGGGCCAAAAAATGCATGAACATGAAAATAGTGTGATACTTTAATCTAATGGCCAGAATTTTGTTTGTTTGAGATTAAGGGCTGGATTTGGAGTGCACATGGGCAAGAGGCCAAGGAAAGCATGAGGATTACATGATATCACACCAAAATTGCAAAATTTGCAAAATCACCAAAACTTGTGATCTACACGTGCAAACTTCTTCATTTTTTCAGCATGGGTTCATGACATGATATAAAACAAATTAGGGTTTTAGCTTGCCTCAGTTCTCTCTCATTCTTCAGCTTCCAAGTTTGTGCATAACTTGCATTTTCTCTCAAATCTCCTCACACACTAGCTCTCTCCAAAAACAAATTGTAGATCCTTGATCCTTGGAAGCTCAGGATCATTAATCTCACCCTTGTCCAAGCTAGCTCTCAAGATCAAGAACCTTGCCATTTCAGGGCAGTTGCTTGCAAAGCTCAAGATCCAGCAAGATTCAAGGCTCTAGTTGAATTTATTTTGCAACTAGAGTTCATTTGGAGTGGATTGGCTTCATCATCTGGACTTCTAGCAAGTTTTCTCAAGATCTGCAAGTTCAGGTAACATCCAAATCTTCAGATCTGAAAAATGAAATTGATTGTGTGCATTATAATCCTCTTGCTTCACTGATCATTCTGCTAGTCTTGGTTTCAAAATTGGTGCACTAATGAGTTAGATATATTAATTTGAAATTTCATGTTCCTACCTGTTTGTGCTCGATCCAGGAGATTCTTTGATTTTTTGAACTTTTCAATGCCATATTTGAACTCAAGGCACATCAATTAGTCAATCTGGAGCTTCATGTTTATTATTATTGTGATTTGTTCATCTGGTGTAATTTCCTATGCCGGAGCCCTAGCTTCGGTCACCGGAATCTGCAAATTTGTTGTTAGGGTTTCTCAACGAAGAAGACAGTCCCTGCGCCCTTGGATCATTTCCTCTCCTCACCCAGGATGCTGACACCTCATTTAATGAGGAGCATCCCATTCACGTGCCTTCCTCTCTTCTATTTTCATTCTGAGTGTGTGTTGTGTGTTGCGTCCCACCATAACTCTTGTGATCTCTCACCTCTCATCCAACCAACACGCCACGTCATTTAATGAGATAGTTTACAGGACGCGTTGGATCAATCCTTTGGCCTCTCTTTTTTCCATTTATTTCCTCTGAATTTCCACCTTATGAATTGTATTCCAACGCAGATTGGGTGGGCCTTGCCTGCTTTTTGCACCCCCTGACTCTTTGGCCCATCCCATTTACACTGAATCCTTTACTATTCTCACCTCCCAGCCTCTCCTTCATTTTATTTCTTTTTCTTTTATTTTCTTTTAACATCATTTTGGTTTCTATTTTTTTAAAATACTTCCAATCATCAAAAAATTCCAAATTAATTCTTGAATGTTCATTTGAGTTTTCTTTATTTTTTCATATTTTTCTTTTCCATTTTTTCTTAATATCCACGTGTCAATTAATTTCCTCTTTCAATTAATTCGTTTTTTATTCCTTTTTGAGCATCCTGACTTGTCTAATTTCCATAGGGTTCATCTTTTTGAGTTTTGTGTTGGTTCTTTTTGCTTTGGATTCATAAGAGGATGTAGTTTATGTGTGATTTTTGCACTGATTTTTAGAAATTTGTTAATTGGGTTTTGGTCCTTACCTTGTAAGTGAAGTTTCTTAACCCTAGTTCATGTTCTTGTCCTCATTTGACCTATCTAGCTTCTGAATTTCTCCCAACCCTTTTGGCTCATTGTTATATAATGTTTGAGGATCACCTTTCCTAAGTTGTGGAAATTTTAGATGCATTGTTGATTTTATTTGAATTTTGGTTCATAGCTTGTCCCATTTTGCTTCCTTTTGATCATAAGGTCTCTTATAAGCTTAGAAGGGCACTTGTGCCAACTTCTTCTTCTCATTTGGGGTCTCTTTGGGGTATAGGTATCATTCTGATCTTGGTTTAGGGTTTGTGTCTTAGAAATTTTGTGTTTGGCTTGCCTTTTAAGTTCTTCCATTTCTTATGTGCTTTCACCTCACCTCCTTACTTATTTCCTTCCATAAGTTGATTGTTTGGCCTTGTACTTCTCTTCTCTTCATCTCTCTTGCTTCTTAAGCATTTCTTTGACTTGATTTGGTTCTGGTTGGGTGCCTTGAGTTCATGTTTTGTGCATTTTGCTTTGCATCCTGTCGCTCCCGGGATTTTCATCCTAGTACAAACGCGAAAGTGGCGCGGAAGGGTAGAGTCGTCAGCCAGACATTTTTATCCCGAATGAATGGGAAAGTTAATGTTGCACAAACCTGAGGAGGAAGAGGAAGGACACGGGTCCTGCGAACCAAAGAGACTGAGTTCGGGAGTCGGTTACGACCTGGTAAGGTATTAGCACCCAGATCGTCCGCCGTACCCGACGGGATCCACGCTTGCAAAAGAAACTGTTTCAAAGGGTGAGGGTATGAAAGCTGCAGCAAAGAAAAGAAAATGAAAAGAAACTGGAACTGGAAAAGAACTGAAATAAGAAAACAAAGGAAAAATGTAGGGAAAATAAAGATTGTGCTCGAACGGGCCCTACCCCGCTGCCTACGTACCTCATCAGGATAATGAGGATCAGAGACGCCGTAGTTCCCTTAACTAGGGGTAGAAAAGAAAATTGCTTGTGAATTAAAGGCTTGAACTGCCTATGCCATTGCTCAGGTGTTGCAGGCTCGGACGACGAGTGCGTTACCGTCTTGCAAAGTGACAAGTAGGAGCAAGTTCGCGGACGGAGCGAAGGAGATGAGAAAAGAATTCCCGAAGGAAAGACGCTTATTGTTTGTTTGTGTTTTTTAGAAGCTTTTAGGAGTGTGTCACAAGGAAGTGAACTCAAGCTCTTTTCCATGGAATGTGCACTTGTCGCTACATTCCAAGATGGAATAATAGAACAAGCACACTCAAGTAAGGAGAAGATCCCCAAAACTTGAACCCAAAGACTAGAGCTTAGGCTCACTAACTTGCTTGATTATTAAGTGTTTTGGTATTTACAGATGAAGAAGTGTTTTTTATGTTTTTCTTTTATGAAGAAGATACCTTGATCAGACTTGTGCATCACAAGGTAAACTTGTACTATCCCAAGATGGGAAGACTACAAGCATACCTCATGGAATAAGGCTATGGATCAAATGCATCACTTCAAAATTATTAAAGTGTTTTTTATGGAGTTATGAGATGAGGAGAGAAGAAGAACCAAAAGGAACATAAAGGTAAAAGCTAACGGGAAAAGTCTAATCCTAATATTCACATGCTCGGATGATCCTAGGTTAGTGAGGCTCACTATCCTAAAGAAGAAAGAAAGAAAAAGAGAAGGATGAAAGGAGAAGCTCCATGGTGGCCTAAGCACACCTCAAGTCGAGAAAGAATAAGAGAAGATGAGGAAGAAGAATTAGGATAAGAAGAAGAATGCAATGGAGATGAACAATGAATAAGATAAGGAGATGAGAATGTGAAATGGAGATAATATGAATAATGCACAAACAGAGCCTACACCAGTAGGACTTCCAGATGCAAGCAGCATGCAATAATTAAAATCGGGCCTCAGTGGTACCTAACGGAGAAGGTCCGTTGCCTCTTCAATAAGTGCAAGAGAAATCAAGAAGAAGTATGTCAAGTCCAAAGTGAATTCAACAGTCAAGCGCAATTGTCCATTATCAGGATATCAGACCAAAGTCCAATGTAGGCTTCCAGCATCCAGAATTAAAACCAAGAATTAGTCTGCGCAAAATCAATGTCTAAGTGCAAATTTCCTCCAGAGATTCCATTAGTCTGAACAAGATTATGGAAATAAATAGTCACAAGGTCGTTATCACCCTACATCCTCCATCATCAAAATCGAGAAAGAGACCTATAAAACATCAAACAAAACAAAAAAACTAAAAGCAATATTAAATAAAATTCTATTTTAACTAAATAAAATTAAAACTAAAATCAGGACTATATTCAAAACTATATTCTAATAAACTGAAAACAAATATCTTCAACAACTATTAATTAACAGTTAACTAAACAAAATTCTAATTTAAACCTAAGCAAACACTTAATATTAATTAAGAAAAGTTAACAGTTCAATGAACAAAATATAGAAAAAACTAACAAAATGAGAAGAAATAACAATGGTTAGGGGTTGTATTGGAATGACGGTGCTGATAACATCAAGGTGAACTGTGGGCTTGATCCTGCATAAGCCCATTAAGATCATAAAAGCTTTCTTGAAAAAAATAAAGAAAAGAAGAAAATGTTAGAATAATAATAAAAAACAATATAAGACCATCAGTAAAAATTAAAGGACCATTGCATGCCTGTCAAACAATTACAATTAAAAAAAAATGAAAATATAGAAGGTCAAAACAAGATGAAAACCGCGATCCCCTTTTCCTCTTTCTGCTTCCGTCTCGAGAAAATCCCTCTCCTTCCACTCACCGAACAACATCGATCTCCTTCTTGTCAACACAAAATCGCATCGCCGACCACCAAACTCCATCAATCTCTGCCGCCGGGAGCAATGAACCATCGTCGCCGCGATCTCGCCATCCTTCACACCAGCTCCCCGCCGGAGACATCAAGGTTTTCACCGCGACTTTGCGTCGTCAACTTCATCTCAACATCGCAATGTTTTTCTCATGATCTTGCTCTTTTTGATGCTCTTAACCCTTTCGTCGCGGAACTGTAAATCTCGCTCGGCTTCCTCAACGGATTCGTTCCAAGCTTATCGTATTTGTGTTCCGGTTCAGTTGATCTCGTCTCATGATCCGCTTCGACTCAATTTGTTTGATTCTTTACATCTCAACATTCCGTCAAGCTCATCTTCTTCTTCTTCTTCTTTTTTTGTTTTTTTGTTTTGGATCCAGATTTTGTGGCGTGTTGTTGTTGATGAGGTTTGGAGTGGTTGTTTGCGAAATGCAGGTTGTGTGCTTATGAAGTTTGTGAGTGAAGTTTGTTATGGTTTTGACGGTGAGGCTGGTGTGTGATTCGGTGGTATTGATTAATCTGTTCGGCGCTGGGTCTGTGTTGTTGTTGTTGGATCGGAAGTTGTGAAAGGTGAGGTAGTTGATGTTGTTCTGAGATGTTTAGTGAAAGAAGGTTTGCAGATTCATTGTGAAAATGAAGGATGGAGAGTTAGATTGAAGATTGTTGTGGTTTGTTCGTGTTGAGAGATTTACGGTTTATTGAAGGAGGGTGGATGAAGAGTTTTGCAGTTGGTGTTGAGGTTGAAGGTTTGGTGTAGGTGAAGGAAGTTCGTGGAAGGTTAATGGCGAGATGGAAGAGTGATGGAACGCTTGAAGTTTTTCTTGGTTGGAGGTTGATGGAATAAAGAGGGTTGTTGCGATGGGTTGTGCCGTGAGGTTGATGAGGAGTGTTGATCGCATATTTTCGTGACTTATTTGTTCTGTTATTTGTGTGTGATGCAGGCCCAAAAGAAAAATATTGTTGTGTGCGTGTGTATGGTGAGTTGCGTAATGTGCGTGAGGTATGCAAGAAAGTTGTTGTGGGTGGGGGACCAGGAAAAGAAAAATAGAAAAGCTGTTATATTTTCTGAATGAAATTGTGGTGGGATCATGTGATAAAGATGAGGAAAAGCGTGAGTGTGATGCTGTACGTGAATTCTAAGGAGTCACGAATAAAAACAAAGCCTACTTGATGAAGAATGGAAGCGTAGTGGACCTAGCATGATGTGTCAATGCCACTAAATGAAATGCCATGCAAGTTTCTCTTTTTTTATTTTATTTTTATAATAGGGACTATGGTTTACGGAAAATTGAGAAGTTTGCAATGGGTTTATGGAAATATTCTTTGGTCATGAGCTTTAAGGAAGCTAATATTAATGATGCATGGTAAAAATAAAAATGGTCTTGGATTGGTAATCAGAAATGGATTAATAATAATATATATACAAATTGAATAAAAATGGTAAATGGATGGATAGAAATTTGAAATAAAATGGACATTGTGGTTTAGAAAAGTGGAAAGGAAGTAAAAATGGAAAAATTGGGTAGATGAATTTAGAAAAATAAATTGAAGCTTGACTTAGAAATTTGGATGTGAATTTATGGGTAAAAATTGGAAAATAAATTAGTGATGAATATTTGGACAAAAATGGTTTGTGAAACGGACATGAATGATAGTGAACAAATTTGTATCTTGAAATCTCAATAACTCAAATGACCAATCTTAACACAATTACTTCAAACTCTCAACGCACATCACAAATGTATCCTCGATGATCCTCAAAAATCAATTAATCTAAACCACCACCAGTAAGCCATAAACAACTGAATGGAAAATAATGCTCTAATCACAATGTAGGCACGCAATTGAATCTCTTGCATCCTGACCATCAAAATACCTCTGACGTCAAATTCTAAACACCATCTTCAATCAATGATAGTCAAACAAGCCCACACAAAGGAAGAGAAACCCTAAACCACTTGTATTATACGCTCACTAAGGAAAAGAATAGTCCAACATGCTGAGAAGAAAATAATGGTCTTGTAACTGATAAGAAAAAGAATAGCCTGATGATAGGCCCAATACATTGGTGAGTGATCCTTGCAGACGTAAAATCCTCGAAGACCATTGATTTAGGGAAATAAACCCTAATTCTGCGACAGAAGCATAAGAGAATGATACCAATGGTGACTGCAAACCAAAGCACTAGATTCTTCTGATAACCACTGATAAGGCGTGAAACCCTAATTCTTCTGATGATGTTGATCCCATGCCTTAGGATCCTATGCAAATGATATGCAAAATGCGTATGAATGCAAAACGAAAAGCTGACAAAGATAAAATAACCAGAGGGCAAATTTAGGGTGTCTACAGCTGCCCCTATTCAATCAGCTGTTAATCCGAAAAGGATGAAAGCAACGGTTATCAGACTTTCAAGATAAACAGTGATTGAATACCAAAAGACCCTGAAATTTGCACTCTGACGAAGAATGCCATACTGGGAAATAAACCCAACCAGATGACGCTCTGGGGATATGAAATGGAGGAAAAGCAGACGAGCTTCTTCTAAGTTGAAACTAATATCTGGAATAAGAACATGTTGACAGACGAGTCTTCGAATGACCTGTGACGCCAGGTGCAGAGAGCGGACGAGCCCTTAAGAATCTTCAAAGTAACCTGAGATAGACGAATCTCCTTCACTAATCCTTACGCAGATAAGTGGAATAAGACGGACGAGTCTTCTTCGGATAACCCTTACGCAGGTTCCGGAAATGCATATAAGTCTGTGGGATAGACATGCAACTAGGATAGACGAATCTTCTTCACGAATCCTTACGCAGATAAGTGGAATAAGACGGACGAGTCTTCTTCGGATAACCCTTACGCAGGTTCCGGAAATTGTTTTGACGTTTTAATCCCACCGTCAGGATTTTCAACCTCTTCAATGCGGACGAGCAATCTTCAAAGGAGTAACAAGCACGTACGAGTGCTAAGAGATGCGGTCGAGCATCAAATAAAGATGCGAGTACGGACGAGTACTGGCGACTTTCTTGGGGACATGCCTCAAATAAAGAGGAATCTACTGAGGAAAAGGCACGGACGAGTGCTGAAAGAGGATGAGCATCAAATAAAGATGCGAGCACAGACGAGTGCTAGTAGATTTAGACTCTACTGGGGAAAGTACACAGACGAGTGCCACAAGGTGTTAATTCTTCTGGAGACTGCGGATGAGCAAACAGCCACTGATACAACCACACACCGACGAGTGTTTGAAATTGCAGACGAGCAAAATCAAGGCAATCATAATCCACTGCTGGGGAAAAGCGAATGAGCAATACCAAAGGGCCAACACAGACGAGTGTTGAAAGATGCAGACGAGCAGTAATAAAAGCATGAATATTCCACTGCTGGGGAGAACTCTGCTTGGGGATAACACAAACGAGTGTTGACAAACGCAGACGAGCGGTAGACAAATGCCTGATTGGCCACCGAGAGTTACAACTCTGCAGGGGAAGATAAATCTAGAGGTCTGACTACCCATCTCTGACTGAGGTGATATATACCTGACTGTATCATCAAATGACCACCAGTATGACAACTTTGCTGGGAAATATTTCACTGCCGGAAGTGGAGATCAAACATGAACTCTGTGGGGAAAGATCATCTTCAGACTTGGCTAGGGAAGATGCTTCGTCAAATAACTCTTGCTGGGACCCTTGTTGGAGAGAGAGAGCTCTGACAATTCTAACTTTGTGGGGAAACAAGGCCTTCAGCTGCATACTGGGAATACTTCACCGTGGAAATATAATCCGCTTGGGGGATAAGAACTGTTCAATTAGCCTTGAAGTTCTGCTGGGGTTATCATCTGTTCTGACTCAGCTGGGGATGTCAACCTTCTGGCTTGGTTGAGAAACATATTTGGCAATGCTCTGCTGAGGAGAGACTTTGCTGGAGAATCAAATAAATCAAAATATGCCCCCAAGTATAGTATGACGACTGTGTTGGGAAGATATGCCAATGAAAATTTGACTTTGACTGAATGAGAATAACCAAATCCTCACGAACAAACCTTGTCGGCTGAAAGAAGATCTTTATGCTCGGGGAAGAAATAAACTTCCAATGCCCTGCTGGTAAAATAAATACCAGACATTCCCTGAGAATTAACACAGTGCTTCAAACTTCTGGGCTCAACAGTTGCATATTGATTATCAAGAGTGCACCAACATCCCCTTACTCTTCAAATTGCCTCGGATTGCATCGTCTATGGAGAGATCGTCTTCAGAGGATTTTACAGAAGACATGGCGTCCAGAATTGCCCCAGTGTCTTCAAACTCTCGCAAAAGTTCAACAGATCTTAAGATAATTGCCCCAGATTGCGTCTTGAAATGATTCTTGCTCCACACCAGAGACGGAAACCATGCAGTATGAAGGTGCAATGCAAATGATGCAAGATGCATATGTATGCTCATGCAAGCCACAGAAAAATGAAACGAGGATGACCGGGCGTAAGGCCAGGTTGATAGAGATTTGGTTTTTGGTTGCCAAGCAATTGGACTTAAATGGTGAATTACCAGACGAGAACTGGTTTATTAAAGGTAGGCCAACAGACGAGAACTGATGGGCAAAGAATAAGTCGTCAGACGAGAACTGACTCCTTAGGTTCATTGTCAAACGGGAATTGACTCTGAAAAAGAATGATTACCAGACGAGAACTGGCGTTCAACAGGTTAAATGAAAAGGTGACCAGACGAGAACTGGTTAAGAGATTCTCCTACCAGACGAGAACTGGTATTTGAAGTTGGATTTCCAGACGAGAACTGGACTTTGGGTTTGTCTGCCCGACGAGGACTAGACATTGAAATGTTTTCCAGACGAGAACTGGACTTTGAATTGGCTTGCCAGACGAGAACTGGACTTTGAGATGTTGATAAGTTAGGGTTACGGGGCCCTGGATGAGATCTGAAGTTTGTGGGGGTAGGATACCCAATGCAATTATGATGCGTATGCTCTATGATTAAGCGACATGAGTAACGTATGCAAATGATTTATGTAATGCTTATGAAAAGCAAGAAAAATTCCCGAGGTGGGAGGAAAGGTCTTATGACAAGGCTTCTGGTTGAGAAGGGTGACAAAGACGAGGGTGGGTAGCCTGATTTCCCGATACTCGTCTTGAACTCGGAGATTGCTGGTATAACCTGCTCTGTGTAGCTGAAGTTGCCCCTGTTGGGTGAGTCTCTGAACAGACTATCACTGATTATACAATCCCTGGAGCGGCGGACCCGGATGTCCTCTCGTGAAACGTTTCACTTAGTGATATCTGGAAGTGTCTTGCCCCGGTATGAGTGTGGAAGCGACTTGACTCATTCTGACTGAGCGTTGGAAGAATATATCTTTGGTCAGCAGAAAATTAGGGTGGCCTGCCCCTGTTTGGTAGATTCAGCTCTGATCAACTGGCTCTTGAATGATGTTCCTCAATCAACTGATGCTTGGGAACTGCTTTACCTTGACGGATACTTTGGTCGACAAAACCAACGGATAACATGCCCCTGATTCATAGGCTAACAAGATGCTTTCGATTCCAGTCATCGTTGTTGAATGATCAAATTCTCCTCTGATTGCTTTCTGCAGGAACTTCCCTGGTGTTACAAACTGACTTGCAATTAAAACTGTTCATTCACAAATGGTAATTCTAATGCAGTGCACCTGCAAGTTTTTGAAAATTTATTTATTTGAATGTTGTGACAGTGTGTGACGAATGGACGGTTAGCCCAAACGTAGTGTTGAGTTAGCAAATTGTTAGGAGTCAGTTTACGCAACCTTGTCGTAGTATACTTTCAGAATTAAACCTGATTCAATTAGGACTTTCAAGGGTTATGACGTGGCCTGGTTCACGGTTTTAGAAAGAAGGATTTGTGGCTCAAAGTTTATTTGTGCCCACCCATTCTCCTTGATGTTCTCCGGTCCTATATTCAGCTAATTTGGCCTGAGCGCTCACCTCTCGGAAGGGTTTTGTGATGGTTGAGGAACCAATGACGTTGAAGATTTAAGCACCAATGAGGTTTCTTGGAGTAACAGTCACACCTTCTGACTTTGTGTTTGTGGTCACACGACTTTGCTCTTATGAAATTTTTCTTTGATGATTTTTTTTTACTCCCTAATTTTTGCCTGGACTGATTCTTTTTTTTTTTTTGAAATTTTTTTTCGATTTTGAAGTCCAGCGGGATGCCTTAGCTTTTGCCTAAGTCATTTGTTTTCACACTTTTTTTTTCGACTTAGCGGGCTTTATTCATCCTTTTTTTTTATTGATTTTTTTTTTTGTTGAACAAATCGTGCGACACTGGTTTGTCTGACTGGCTTGAAAGGGTTGTGACTGCCTCATTCCTTTGTTGGCGAGGGGTAACCATTGTGGTTTCAGGTCCCCTGACCTCTTGAGGTGTACTGAAGAAAAGGTAATGGATCCTCAGATGCACACTCCTTTGGAAATCTGAACGCTCAGTCAAATTAACTAATGACTACCCTGCCCCGGGTTGGATGTGAGGTTTATTCGTTCAGAAAAGAAACTCCTACTTCAAGGCTCAAAGGGGTTGACGAAGGTCTATCTCCCTTATATCTCCAGTGTTTGGGAATTGAAACAATGCCTGTACATCGTCAGCAGGTTCTACCCTGAAAGCATACCTTCAACAATTATGGGTATTCAGTTGTCATCATCCTCCCTCAAACCTGCTAAACAACAGTGAAATAAATGGGAGGTAAATGGATGCAATATTTTTTTTTTTTTAATGCAAGTAAAGAAAAAATGAGCGAATGCGACATAATTGATTCAAAAATGCAAGATCACTACATTAACATTACCATTCAAAACAACAATGTTTAAAAGACAAGTAGCTGCTAACAGGAAAGAAACTACAATGCAAATGATAAAAGGATACATTGATCACCAGCTCTGATGACATCATACTTGTATGGACCACTGAAATCAGGAGACACTCCTTCGAAGTCCTTGAACTCAGTCAGGTAAAAGGTTGACGTGCACAACCAAGCTTCCTTCTGGAAAGGAAATGTAGCCCTTGTCGATCAACTGTTGTACTTTGGCTTGAAAAGCTTTGCAATCTTCAGTTGAATGCCCCATCGACCCACCATGATACCCACACTGCTCATGAGGATTGTACTCTGGAGGGTATGGCTCTAGCAACGGCTTGAGAGGCTTAGGAACCACCAAGGAGCTCTGAATTAGATGTGGCAATAGTTCACTGTACGCCATGGGAACTGGATGAAGAGGAGCGTTCCTTCTTTCCAGATTGTTGCGAGGCCTAGGCTGGCTCTGATGTTGATTCTGAGGTCTTCGACCGTGAGCTTGCAGATTTGGACGAGGAGGGTCCAGGGTTTCTGATACGGTGCTCTGAGCATTGCCGAATGCCCATAAGAGTAGCCAGACCTAGGAACGGATGATCTCTGAGAAGATGTTGGTCTAGAATATTCGATATTGGCCATGACTGCACTGGCGTCATACCATTCTTCCTCTTGGGAGCTAACAATAGATTCACCTTCACTAGCTGGGATGTTCGAAGAGTCTTGGATCTTTCCGCTTTTGAGCAGGCTCTCGATGCGTACTCCAACTTTTATCAAATCAGAGAAGCTTGATGTCCAAATGCTACTCATTCTTTCCAAGTACGGACCTTGCAACGTGCCCACGAACATGTCAACTAATTCTCTGTCTAAAAGAAGTGGTGGTTGCACTTGGGCTGCCAATTCTCTCCACCGTTGTGCATATTCTCTGAAAGATTCACCACACCTTTGAGATAGGCTTTGTAAGTGCGTGCGACTGGGCGCCACGTCCACATTGTACTGGTATTGCTTTACGAAAGCTCTGGATAAATCATTCCAAGATCGGATACGACTGCTTTCCAAATCCATATACCAGCTTAAGGATGCACCGCTTAAACTGTCCTGAAAACAGTGAATCATCAGCTTATCATTGCGAGCATAAGAAGTCATTTTTCTGCAGAACATCACCAAATGACGCTTCGGGCAACTGACACCAGTGTATTTCTCGAACTTCGGAGTTTTGAAATCTGGAGGAATGACAAGACCAGGCACCAAACACAGGTTTAGAGCATCAAAACCAAAGGCATCAGGATCTGCTAAGGCTTTGAGTTGCTCGTCCAACACACGAAACCTTTCAGCAGGATCAAAAGCTTGTGGATCCTTGGTTTTCACAAGAGGGATTGCCCCTTGGAAGTTCGGCATAGGGAAAGCAAAACTCTGATAATCTGTAGAATCAGAAGAAGATGAAGGTCCACCTCGGACAACAGGCGGTTCAGGTACACTCTGATTCACGATCAGGGTCTGTGCAGGCTGAGCTTGAGCAAGATTGTTCACTTGTGGAAGATCCTCATCAGGAGAAAGACCATACAAAGGATTGGTCATCGAAGTGACACCAGGTGGAAACTCAACATTCTGTAGGTTGCTCTCCGACATGGCTACTGACGGCTTCCAATCTGACCTTTTCTTAACTCTTGACACCTGCTCAGTCAAACTTCAAACAACTTGTCGTCGTCCAACAGTTACCACTTGTTCAAACTGAGTACCGGGAAATCAGCTGGCTGGTCATGGACAAAAGGAGAAGGATGAGCTCTCTGGAAGAGGAAAATGCAATGCAGATGCAAAATGCAATATGATGATGCAAAGATGCAAAGACATGGGATCACAGCTGGAAACTGCCTGGAATCTGGAATACTGAGCCAAGAATCGAGTGTCTGTAACCACAAGATCTCTTCATAATAACCCAAAATAGTAACTGAGAACCGAAGGTCAAGAACTTCAGGATCGTAGTGACCGGATCGAAACATAAGACTGCACTGGCAATGAGTGTATGTTGAGGTCGAGGGTTCCTGCAAACCTGTAAACCCTCCCAATCTCACTGGTAAAAGGCTCCGGGTCAGACATCACGGACTCTCAAAGCCGAATAGCAATAATACTGTCACCATCTCCGAGAAATGGCTCATGACCAGATCAGGGAATCGGTTTGGCATTATGTACTACGCAGGGAGGCCTCAGTTGAGTCCAGGACACAAGGTCATCCTATGCGATCCCCAGGTGGGCCCTCGGATGCGAATGGGTTTGCCACAAAATGTGGGCTGCCACTGTCATCACTAAAGAGGGATGTTTCCACAAGGTTCTCAGTGATCAGTCCCCAGCTGCACATAACTGTCAGGGTTATGAAATGAGAGAGGAAGATCCCCAAATCAAGACATTTCCAAGACAATCGCAACCTGGGTGTGGAACTCACTACTACCCCCATGACAAGATCTCATGAGGCCAAAGTGGAACCACTCTAAGTCCTATGGTGCACTCGAGCCGGGTACTTGGCTCATATCTCTCAAGAACAAGTAACACCCATCCCACCAAGGAAAACCAGTCCAGACAGTCCAGTATATATACATGATGCAGTAAATAAAGACTGAAAACTGTAAATAAAGTTGTAAATAAAGCTATAAATAAACAACAATAAAATACAACAAGCCACAACAAACAAACATCACCCAATGAAACAGAAACACACAAGCGCTAGGAGAGACTCACAGGGGAACCAGAGATTCTGGGTTCGTTCCCCAGCAGAGTCGCCAGCTGTCGCTCCCGGGATTTTCATCCTAGTACAAACGCGAAAGTGGCGCGAAAGGGTAGAGTCGCCAGCCAAACATTTTTATCCCGAATGAATGGGAAAGGTAATGTTGCACAAACCTGAGGAGGAAGAGGAAGGACACGGGTCCTGCGAACCAAAGAGACTGAGTTCGGGAGTCGGTTACGACCTGGGAAGGTATTAGCACCCAGATCGTCCGCCGTACCCGACAGGATCCACGCTTGCAAAAGAAACTATTTCAAAGGGTGAGGGTATGAAAGCTGCAGCAAAGAAAAGAAAATGAAAAGAAACTGGAACTGGAAAAGAACTGAAATAAGAAAACAAAGGAAAAATGTAGGGAAAATAAAGATTGTGCTCGAACGGGCCCTACCCCGCTGCCTACGTACCTCATCAGGATAATGAGGATCAGAGACGCCGTAGTTCCCCTAACTAGGGGTAGAAAAGAAAATTGCTTGTGAATTAAAGGCTTGAAATGCCTATGCCATTGCTCAGGTGTTGCAGGCTCGGACGACGAGTGCGTTACCGTCTTGCAAAGTGACAAGTAGGAGCAAGTTCGCGGACGGAGCGAAGGAGATGAGAAAAGAATTCCCGAAGGAAAGACGCTTATTGTTTGTTTGTGTTTTTTAGAAGCTTTTAGGAGTGTGTCACAAGGAAGTGAACTCAAGCTCTTTTCCATGGAATGTGCACTTGTCGCTACATTCCAAGATGGAATAATAGAACAAGCACACTCAAGTAAGGAGAAGATCCCCAAAACTTGAACCCAAAGACTAGAGCTTAGGCTCACTAACTTGCTTGATTATTAAGTGTTTTGGTATTTACAGATGAAGAAGTGTTTTTTATGTTTTTCTTTTATGAAGAAGATACCTTGATCAGACTTGTGCATCACAAGGTAAACTTGTACTATCCCAAGATGGGAAGACTACAAGCATACCTCATGGAATAAGGCTATGGATCAAATGCATCACTTCAAAATTATTAAAGTGTTTTTTATGGAGTTATGAGATGAGGAGAGAAGAAGAACCAAAAGGAACATAAAGGTAAAAGCTAACGGGAAAAGTCTAATCCTAATATTCACATGCTCGGATGATCCTAGGTTAGTGAGGCTCACTATCCTAAAGAAGAAAGAAAGAAAAAGAGAAGGATGAAAGGAGAAGCTCCATGGTGGCCTAAGCACACCTCAAGTCGAGAAAGAATAAGAGAAGATGAGGAAGAAGAATTAGGATAAGAAGAAGAATGCAATGGAGATGAACAATGAATAAGATAAGGAGATGAGAATGTGAAATGGAGATAAGATGAATAATGCACAAACAGAGCCTACACCAGTAGGACTTCCAGATGCAAGCAGCATGCAATAATTAAAATCGGGCCTCAGTGGTACCTAACGGAGAAGGTCCGTTGCCTCTTCAATAAGTGCAAGAGAAATCAAGAAGAAGTATGTCAAGTCCAAAGTGAATTCAACAGTCAAGCGCAATTGTCCATTATCAGGATATCAGACCAAAGTCCAATGTAGGCTTCCAGCATCCAGAATTAAAACCAAGAATTAGTCTGCGCAAAATCAATGTCTAAGTGCAAATTTCCTCCAGAGATTCCATTAGTCTGAACAAGATTATGGAAATAAATAGTCACAAGGTCGTTATCACCCTACATCCTCCATCATCAAAATCGAGAAAGAGACCTATAAAACATCAAACAAAACAAAAAAACTAAAAGCAATATTAAATAAAATTCTATTTTAACTAAATAAAATTAAAACTAAAATCAGGACTATATTCAAAACTATATTCTAATAAACTGAAAACAAATATCTTCAACAACTATTAATTAACAGTTAACTAAACAAAATTCTAATTTAAACCTAAGCAAACACTTAATATTAATTAAGAAAAGTTAACAGTTCAATGAACAAAATATAGAAAAAACTAACAAAATGAGAAGAAATAACAATGGTTAGGGGTTGTATTGGAATGACGGTGCTGATAACATCAAGGTGAACTGTGGGCTTGATCCTGCATAAGCCCATTAAGATCATAAAAGCTTTCTTGAAAAAAATAAAGAAAAGAAGAAAATGTTAGAATAATAATAAAAAACAATATAAGACCATCAGTAAAAATTAAAGGACCATTGCATGCCTGTCAAACAATTACAATTAAAAAAAAATGAAAATATAGAAGGTCAAAACAAGATGAAAACCGCGATCCCCTTTTCCTCTTTCTGCTTCCGTCTCGAGAAAATCCCTCTCCTTCCACTCACCGAACAACATCGATCTCCTTCTTGTCAACACAAAATCGCATCGCCGACCACCAAACTCCATCAATCTCTGCCGCCGGGAGCAATGAACCATCGTCGCCGCGATCTCGCCATCCTTCACACCAGCTCCCCGCCGGAGACATCAAGGTTTTCACCGCGACTTTGCGTCGTCAACTTCATCTCAACATCGCAATGTTTTTCTCATGATCTTGCTCTTTTTGATGCTCTTAACCCTTTCGTCGCGGAACTGTAAATCTCGCTCGGCTTCCTCAACGGATTCGTTCCAAGCTTATCGTATTTGTGTTCCGGTTCAGTTGATCTCGTCTCATGATCCGCTTCGACTCAATTTGTTTGATTCTTTACATCTCAACATTCCGTCAAGCTCATCTTCTTCTTCTTCTTCTTTTTTTGTTTTTTGTTTTGGATCCAGATTTTGTGGCGTGTTGTTGTTGATGAGGTTTGGAGTGGTTGTTTGCGAAATGCAGGTTGTGTGCTTATGAAGTTTGTGAGTGAAGTTTGTTATGGTTTTGACGGTGAGGCTGGTGTGTGATTCGGTGGTATTGATTAATCTGTTCGGCGCTGGGTCTGTGTTGTTGTTGTTGGATCGGAAGTTGTGAAAGGTGAGGTAGTTGATGTTGTTCTGAGATGTTTAGTGAAAGAAGGTTTGCAGATTCATTGTGAAAATGAAGGATGGAGAGTTAGATTGAAGATTGTTGTGGTTTGTTCGTGTTGAGAGATTTACGGTTTATTGAAGGAGGGTGGATGAAGAGTTTTGCAGTTGGTGTTGAGGTTGAAGGTTTGGTGTAGGTGAAGGAAGTTCGTGGAAGGTTAATGGCGAGATGGAAGAGTGATGGAACGCTTGAAGTTTTTCTTGGTTGGAGGTTGATGGAATAAAGAGGGTTGTTGCGATGGGTTGTGCCGTGAGGTTGATGAGGAGTGTTGATCGCATATTTTCGTGACTTATTTGTTCTGTTATTTGTGTGTGATGCAGGCCCAAAAGAAAAATATTGTTGTGTGCGTGTGTATGGTGAGTTGCGTAATGTGCGTGAGGTATGCAAGAAAGTTGTTGTGGGTGGGGGACCAGGAAAAGAAAAATAGAAAAGCTGTTATATTTTCTGAATGAAATTGTGGTGGGATCATGTGATAAAGATGAGGAAAAGCGTGAGTGTGATGCTGTACGTGAATTCTAAGGAGTCACGAATAAAAACAAAGCCTACTTGATGAAGAATGGAAGCGTAGTGGACCTAGCATGATGTGTCAATGCCACTAAATGAAATGCCATGCAAGTTTCTCTTTTTTTATTTTATTTTTATAATAGGGACTATGGTTTACGGAAAATTGAGAAGTTTGCAATGGGTTTATGGAAATATTCTTTGGTCATGAGCTTTAAGGAAGCTAATATTAATGATGCATGGTAAAAATAAAAATGGTCTTGGATTGGTAATCAGAAATGGATTAATAATAATATATATACAAATTGAATAAAAATGGTAAATGGATGGATAGAAATTTGAAATAAAATGGACATTGTGGTTTAGAAAAGTGGAAAGGAAGTAAAAATGGAAAAATTGGGTAGATGAATTTAGAAAAATAAATTGAAGCTTGACTTAGAAATTTGGATGTGAATTTATGGGTAAAAATTGGAAAATAAATTAGTGATGAATATTTGGACAAAAATGGTTTGTGAAACGGACATGAATGATAGTGAACAAATTTGTATCTTGAAATCTCAATAACTCAAATGACCAATCTTAACACAATTACTTCAAACTCTCAACGCACATCACAAATGTATCCTCGATGATCCTCAAAAATCAATTAATCTAAACCACCAGCAGTAAGCCATAAACAACTGAATGGAAAATAATGCTCTAATCACAATGTAGGCACGCAATTGAATCTCTTGCATCCTGACCATCAAAATACCTCTGACGTCAAATTCTAAACACCATCTTCAATCAATGATAGTCAAACAAGCCCACACAAAGGAAGAGAAACCCTAAACCACTTGTATTATACGCTCACTAAGGAAAAGAATAGTCCAACATGCTGAGAAGAAAATAATGGTCTTGTAACTGATAAGAAAAAGAATAGCCTGATGATAGGCCCAATACATTGGTGAGTGATCCTTGCAGACGTAAAATCCTCGAAGACCATTGATTTAGGGAAATAAACCCTAATTCTGCGACAGAAGCATAAGAGAATGATACCAATGGTGACTGCAAACCAAAGCACTAGATTCTTCTGATAACCACTGATAAGGCGTGAAACCCTAATTCTTCTGATGATGTTGATCCCATGCCTTAGGATCCTATGCAAATGATATGCAAAATGCGTATGAATGCAAAACGAAAAGCTGACAAAGATAAAATAACCAGAGGGCAAATTTAGGGTGTCTACAGCTGCCCCTATTCAATCAGCTGTTAATCCGAAAAGGATGAAAGCAACGGTTATCAGACTTTCAAGATAAACAGTGATTGAATACCAAAAGACCCTGAAATTTGCACTCTGACGAAGAATGCCATACTGGGAAATAAACCCAACCAGATGACGCTCTGGGGATATGAAATGGAGGAAAAGCAGACGAGCTTCTTCTAAGTTGAAACTAATATCTGGAATAAGAACATGTTGACAGACGAGTCTTCGAATGACCTGTGACGCCAGGTGCAGAGAGCGGACGAGCCCTTAAGAATCTTCAAAGTAACCTGAGATAGACGAATCTCCTTCACTAATCCTTACGCAGATAAGTGGAATAAGACGGACGAGTCTTCTTCGGATAACCCTTACGCAGGTTCCGGAAATGCATATAAGTCTGTGGGATAGACATGCAACTAGGATAGACGAATCTTCTTCACGAATCCTTACGCAGATAAGTGGAATAAGACGGACGAGTCTTCTTCGGATAACCCTTACGCAGGTTCCGGAAATTGTTTTGACGTTTTAATCCCACCGTCAGGATTTTCAACCTCTTCAATGCGGACGAGCAATCTTCAAAGGAGTAACAAGCACGTACGAGTGCTAAGAGATGCGGTCGAGCATCAAATAAAGATGCGAGTACGGACGAGTACTGGCGACTTTCTTGGGGACATGCCTCAAATAAAGAGGAATCTACTGAGGAAAAGGCACGGACGAGTGCTGAAAGAGGATGAGCATCAAATAAAGATGCGAGCACAGACGAGTGCTAGTAGATTTAGACTCTACTGGGGAAAGTACACAGACGAGTGCCACAAGGTGTTAATTCTTCTGGAGACTGCGGATGAGCAAACAGCCACTGATACAACCACACACCGACGAGTGTTTGAAATTGCAGACGAGCAAAATCAAGGCAATCATAATCCACTGCTGGGGAAAAGCGAATGAGCAATACCAAAGGGCCAACACAGACGAGTGTTGAAAGATGCAGACGAGCAGTAATAAAAGCATGAATATTCCACTGCTGGGGAGAACTCTGCTTGGGGATAACACAAACGAGTGTTGACAAACGCAGACGAGCGGTAGACAAATGCCTGATTGGCCACCGAGAGTTACAACTCTGCAGGGGAAGATAAATCTAGAGGTCTGACTACCCATCTCTGACTGAGGTGATATATACTTGACTGTATCATCAAATGACCACCAGTATGACAACTTTGCTGGGAAATATTTCACTGCCGGAAGTGGAGATCAAACATGAACTCTGTGGGGAAAGATCATCTTCAGACTTGGCTAGGGAAGATGCTTCGTCAAATAACTCTTGCTGGGACCCTTGTTGGAGAGAGAGAGCTCTGACAATTCTAACTTTGTGGGGAAACAAGGCCTTCAGCTGCATACTGGGAATACTTCACCGTGGAAATATAATCCGCTCGGGGGATAAGAACTGTTCAATTAGCCTTGAAGTTCTGCTGGGGTTATCATCTGTTCTGACTCAGCTGGGGATGTCAACCTTCTGGCTTGGTTGAGAAACATATTTGGCAATGCTCTGCTGAGGAGAGACTTTGCTGGAGAATCAAATAAATCAAAATATGCCCCCAAGTATAGTATGACGATTGTGTTGGGAAGATATGCCAATGAAAATTTGACTTTGACTGAATGAGAATAACCAAATCCTCACGAATAAACCTTGTCGGCTGAAAGAAGATCTTTATGCTCGGGGAAGAAATAAACTTCCAATGCCCTGCTGGTAAAATAAATACCAGACATTCCCTGAGAATTAACACAGTGCTTCAAACTTCTGGGCTCAACAGTTGCATATTGATTATCAAGAGTGCACCAACATCCCCTTACTCTTCAAATTGCCTCGGATTGCATCGTCTATGGAGAGATCGTCTTCAGAGGATTTTACAGAAGACATGGCGTCCAGAATTGCCCCAGTGTCTTCAAACTCTCGCAAAAGTTCAACAGATCTTAAGATAATTGCCCCAGATTGCGTCTTGAAATGATTCTTGCTCCACACCAGAGACGGAAACCATGCAGTATGAAGGTGCAATGCAAATGATGCAAGATGCATATGTATGCTCATGCAAGCCACAGAAAAATGAAACGAGGATGACCGGGCGTAAGGCCAGGTTGATAGAGATTTGGTTTTTGGTTGCCAAGCAATTGGACTTAAATGGTGAATTACCAGACGAGAACTGGTTTATTAAAGGTAGGCCAACAGACGAGAACTGATGGGCAAAGAATAAGTCGTCAGACGAGAACTGACTCCTTGGGTTCATTGTCAAACGGGAATTGACTCTGAAAAAGAATGATTACCAGACGAGAACTGGCGTTCAACAGGTTAAATGAAAAGGTGACCAGACGAGAACTGGTTAAGAGATTCTCCTACCAGACGAGAACTGGTATTTGAAGTTGGATTTCCAGACGAGAACTGGACTTTGGGTTTGTCTGCCCGACGAGGACTAGACATTGAAATGTTTTCCAGACGAGAACTGGACTTTGAATTGGCTTGCCAGACGAGAACTGGACTTTGAGATGTTGATAAGTTAGGGTTACGGGGCCCTGGATGAGATCTGAAGTTTGTGGGGGTAGGATACCCAATGCAATTATGATGCGTATGCTCTATGATTAAGCGACATGAGTAACGTATGCAAATGATTTATGTAATGCTTATGAAAAGCAAGAAAAATTCCCGAGGTGGGAGGAAAGGTCTTATGACAAGGCTTCTGGTTGAGAAGGGTGACAAAGACGAGGGTGGGTAGCCTGATTTCCCGATACTCGTCTTGAACTCGGAGATTGCTGGTATAACCTGCTCTGTGTAGCTGAAGTTGCCCCTGTTGGGTGAGTCTCTGAACAGACTATCACTGATTATACAATCCCTGGAGCGGCGGACCCGGATGTCCTCTCGTGAAACGTTTCACTTAGTGATATCTGGAAGTGTCTTGCCCCGGTATGAGTGTGGAAGCGACTTGACTCATTCTGACTGAGCGTTGGAAGAATATATCTTTGGTCAGCAGAAAATTAGGGTGGCCTGCCCCTGTTTGGTAGATTCAGCTCTGATCAACTGGCTCTTGAATGATGTTCCTCAATCAACTGATGCTTGGGAACTGCTTTACCTTGACGGATACTTTGGTCGACAAAACCAACGGATAACATGCCCCTGATTCATAGGCTAACAAGATGCTTTCGATTCCAGTCATCGTTGTTGAATGATCAAATTCTCCTCTGATTGCTTTCTGCAGGAACTTCCCTGGTGTTACAAACTGACTTGCAATTAAAACTGTTCATTCACAAATGGTAATTCTAATGCAGTGCACCTGCAAGTTTTTGAAAATTTATTTATTTGAATGTTGTGACAGTGTGTGACGAATGGACGGTTAGCCCAAACGTAGTGTTGAGTTAGCAAATTGTTAGGAGTCAGTTTACGCAACCTTGTCGTAGTATACTTTCAGAATTAAACCTGATTCAATTAGGACTTTCAAGGGTTATGACGTGGCCTGGTTCACGGTTTTAGAAAGAAGGATTTGTGGCTCAAAGTTTATTTGTGCCCACCCATTCTCCTTGATGTTCTCCGGTCCTATATTCAGCTAATTTGGCCTGAGCGCTCACCTCTCGGAAGGGTTTTGTGATGGTTGAGGAACCAATGACGTTGAAGATTTAAGCACCAATGAGGTTTCTTGGAGTAACAGTCACACCTTCTGACTTTGTGTTTGTGGTCACACGACTTTGCTCTTATGAAATTTTTCTTTGATGATTTTTTTTTACTCCCTAATTTTTGCCTGGACTGATTCTTTTTTTTTTTTTTGAAATTTTTTTTCGATTTTGAAGTCCAGCGGGATGCCTTAGCTTTTGCCTAAGTCATTTGTTTTCACACTTTTTTTTCCGACTTAGCGGGCTTTATTCATCCTTTTTTTTATTGATTTTTTTTTTGTTGAACAAATCGTGCGACACTGGTTTGTCTGACTGGCTTGAAAGGGTTGTGACTGCCTCATTCCTTTGTTGGCGAGGGGTAACCATTGTGGTTTCAGGTCCCCTGACCTCTTGAGGTGTACTGAAGAAAAGGTAATGGATCCTCAGATGCACACTCCTTTGGAAATCTGAACGCTCAGTCAAATTAACTAATGACTACCCTGCCCCGGGTTGGATGTGAGGTTTATTCGTTCAGAAAAGAAACTCCTACTTCAAGGCTCAAAGGGGTTGACGAAGGTCTATCTCCCTTATATCTCCAGTGTTTGGGAATTGAAACAATGCCTGTACATCGTCAGCAGGTTCTACCCTGAAAGCATACCTTCAACAATTATGGGTATTCAGTTGTCATCATCCTCCCTCAAACCTGCTAAACAACAGTGAAATAAATGGGAGGTAAATGGATGCAATATTTTTTTTTTTTTAATGCAAGTAAAGAAAAAATGAGCGAATGCGACATAATTGATTCAAAAATGCAAGATCACTACATTAACATTACCATTCAAAACAACAATGTTTAAAAGACAAGTAGCTGCTAACAGGAAAGAAACTACAATGCAAATGATAAAAGGATACATTGATCACCAGCTCTGATGACATCATACTTGTATGGACCACTGAAATCAGGAGACACTCCTTCGAAGTCCTTGAACTCAGTCAGGTAAAAGGTTGACGTGCACAACCAAGCTTCCTTCTGGAAAGGAAATGTAGCCCTTGTCGATCAACTGTTGTACTTTGGCTTGAAAAGCTTTGCAATCTTCAGTTGAATGCCCCATCGACCCACCATGATACCCACACTGCTCATGAGGATTGTACTCTGGAGGGTATGGCTCTAGCAACGGCTTGAGAGGCTTAGGAACCACCAAGGAGCTCTGAATTAGATGTGGCAATAGTTCACTGTACGCCATGGGAACTGGATGAAGAGGAGCGTTCCTTCTTTCCAGATTGTTGCGAGGCCTAGGCTGGCTCTGATGTTGATTCTGAGGTCTTCGACCGTGAGCTTGCAGATTTGGACGAGGAGGGTCCAGGGTTTCTGATACGGTGCTCTGAGCATTGCCGAATGCCCATAAGAGTAGCCAGACCTAGGAACGGATGATCTCTGAGAAGATGTTGGTCTAGAATATTCGATATTGGCCATGACTGCACTGGCGTCATACCATTCTTCCTCTTGGAAGCTAACAATAGATTCACCTTCACTAGCTGGGATGTTCGAAGAGTCTTGGATCTTTCCGCTTTTGAGCAGGCTCTCGATGCGTACTCCAACTTTTATCAAATCAGAGAAGCTTGATGTCCAAATGCTACTCATTCTTTCCAAGTACGGACCTTGCAACGTGCCCACGAACATGTCAACTAATTCTCTGTCTAAAAGAAGTGGTGGTTGCACTTGGGCTGCCAATTCTCTCCACCGTTGTGCATATTCTCTGAAAGATTCACCACACCTTTGAGATAGGCTTTGTAAGTGCGTGCGACTGGGCGCCACGTCCACATTGTACTGGTATTGCTTTACGAAAGCTCTGGATAAATCATTCCAAGATCGGATACGACTGCTTTCCAAATCCATATACCAGCTTAAGGATGCACCGCTTAAACTGTCCTGAAAACAGTGAATCATCAGCTTATCATTGCGAGCATAAGAAGTCATTTTTCTGCAGAACATCACCAAATGACGCTTCGGGCAACTGACACCAGTGTATTTCTCGAACTTCGGAGTTTTGAAATCTGGAGGAATGACAAGACTAGGCACCAAACACAGGTTTAGAGCATCAAAACCAAAGGCATCAGGATCTGCTAAGGCTTTGAGTTGCTCGTCCAACACACGAAACCTTTCAGCAGGATCAAAAGCTTGTGGATCCTTGGTTTTCACAAGAGGGATTGCCCCTTGGAAGTTCGGCATAGGGAAAGCAAAACTCTGATAATCTGTAGAATCAGAAGAAGATGAAGGTCCACCTCGGACAACAGGCGGTTCAGGTACACTCTGATTCACGATCAGGGTCTGTGCAGGCTGAGCTTGAGCAAGATTGTTCACTTGTGGAAGATCCTCATCAGGAGAAAGACCATACAAAGGATTGGTCATCGAAGTGACACCAGGTGGAAACTCAACATTCTGTAGGTTGCTCTCCGACATGGCTACTGACGGCTTCCAATCTGACCTTTTCTTAACTCTTGACACCTGCTCAGTCAAACTTCAAACAACTTGTCGTCTTCCAACAGTTACCACTTGTTCAAACTGAGTACCGGGAAATCAGCTGGCTGGTCATGGACAAAAGGAGAAGGATGAGCTCTCTGGAAGAGGAAAATGCAATGCAGATGCAAAATGCAATATGATGATGCAAAGATGCAAAGACATGGGATCACAGCTGGAAACTGCCTGGAATCTGGAATACTGAGCCAAGAATCGAGTGTCTGTAACCACAAGATCTCTTCATAATAACCCAAAATAGTAACTGAGAACCGAAGGTCAAGAACTTCAGGATCGTAGTGACCGGATCGAAACATAAGACTGCACTGGCAATGAGTGTATGTTGAGGTCGAGGGTTCCTGCAAACCTGTAAACCCTCCCAATCTCACTGGTAAAAGGCTCCGGGTCAGACATCACGGACTCTCAAAGCCGAATAGCAATAATACTGTCACCATCTCCGAGAAATGGCTCATGACCAGATCAGGGAATCGGTTTGGCATTATGTACTACGCAGGGAGGCCTCAGTTGAGTCCAGGACACAAGGTCATCCTATGCGATCCCCAGGTGGGCCCTCGGATGCGAATGGGTTTGCCACAAAATGTGGGCTGCCACTGTCATCACTAAAGAGGGATGTTTCCACAAGGTTCTCAGTGATCAGTCCCCAGCTGCACATAACTGTCAGGGTTATGAAATGAGAGAGGAAGATCCCCAAATCAAGACATTTCCAAGACAATCGCAACCTGGGTGTGGAACTCACTACTACCCCCATGACAAGATCTCATGAGGCCAAAGTGGAACCACTCTAAGTCCTATGGTGCACTCGAGCCGGGTACTTGGCTCATATCTCTCAAGAACAAGTAACACCCATCCCACCAAGGAAAACCAGTCCAGACAGTCCAGTATATATACATGATGCAGTAAATAAAGACTGAAAACTGTAAATAAAGTTGTAAATAAAGCTATAAATAAACAACAATAAAATACAACAAGCCACAACAAACAAACATCACCCAATGAAACAGAAACACACAAGCGCTAGGAGAGACTCACAGGGGAACCAGAGATTCTGGGTTCGTTCCCCAGCAGAGTCGCCAGCTGTCGCTCCCGGGATTTTCATCCTAGTACAAACGCGAAAGTGGCGCGAAAGGGTAGAGTCGCCAGCCAGACATTTTTATCCCGAATGAATGGGAAAGGTAATGTTGCACAAACCTGAGGAGGAAGAGGAAGGACACGGGTCCTGCGAACCAAAGAGACTGAGTTCGGGAGTCGGTTACGACCTGGGAAGGTATTAGCACCCAGATCGTCCGCCGTACCCGACAGGATCCACGCTTGCAAAAGAAACTGTTTCAAAGGGTGAGGGTATGAAAGCTGCAGCAAAGAAAAGAAAATGAAAAGAAACTGGAACTGGAAAAGAACTGAAATAAGAAAACAAAGGAAAAATGTAGGGAAAATAAAGATTGTGCTCGAACGGGCCCTACCCCGCTGCCTACGTACCTCATCAGGATAATGAGGATCAGAGACGCCGTAGTTCCCCTAACTAGGGGTAGAAAAGAAAATTGCTTGTGAATTAAAGGCTTGAAATGCCTATGCCATTGCTCAGGTGTTGCAGGCTCGGACGACGAGTGCGTTACCGTCTTGCAAAGTGACAAGTAGGAGCAAGTTCGCGGACGGAGCGAAGGAGATGAGAAAAGAATTCCCGAAGGAAAGACGCTTATTGTTTGTTTGTGTTTTTTAGAAGCTTTTAGGAGTGTGTCACAAGGAAGTGAACTCAAGCTCTTTTCCATGGAATGTGCACTTGTCGCTACATTCCAAGATGGAATAATAGAACAAGCACACTCAAGTAAGGAGAAGATCCCCAAAACTTGAACCCAAAGACTAGAGCTTAGGCTCACTAACTTGCTTGATTATTAAGTGTTTTGGTATTTACAGATGAAGAAGTGTTTTTTATGTTTTTCTTTTATGAAGAAGATACCTTGATCAGACTTGTGCATCACAAGGTAAACTTGTACTATCCCAAGATGGGAAGACTACAAGCATACCTCATGGAATAAGGCTATGGATCAAATGCATCACTTCAAAATTATTAAAGTGTTTTTTATGGAGTTATGAGATGAGGAGAGAAGAAGAACCAAAAGGAACATAAAGGTAAAAGCTAACGGGAAAAGTCTAATCCTAATATTCACATGCTCGGATGATCCTAGGTTAGTGAGGCTCACTATCCTAAAGAAGAAAGAAAGAAAAAGAGAAGGATGAAAGGAGAAGCTCCATGGTGGCCTAAGCACACCTCAAGTCGAGAAAGAATAAGAGAAGATGAGGAAGAAGAATTAGGATAAGAAGAAGAATGCAATGGAGATGAACAATGAATAAGATAAGGAGATGAGAATGTGAAATGGAGATAAGATGAATAATGCACAAACAGAGCCTACACCAGTAGGACTTCCAGATGCAAGCAGCATGCAATAATTAAAATCGGGCCTCAGTGGTACCTAACGGAGAAGGTCCGTTGCCTCTTCAATAAGTGCAAGAGAAATCAAGAAGAAGTATGTCAAGTCCAAAGTGAATTCAACAGTCAAGCGCAATTGTCCATTATCAGGATATCAGACCAAAGTCCAATGTAGGCTTCCAGCATCCAGAATTAAAACCAAGAATTAGTCTGCGCAAAATCAATGTCTAAGTGCAAATTTCCTCCAGAGATTCCATTAGTCTGAACAAGATTATGGAAATAAATAGTCACAAGGTCGTTATCACCCTACATCCTCCATCATCAAAATCGAGAAAGAGACCTATAAAACATCAAACAAAACAAAAAAACTAAAAGCAATATTAAATAAAATTCTATTTTAACTAAATAAAATTAAAACTAAAATCAGGACTATATTCAAAACTATATTCTAATAAACTGAAAACAAATATCTTCAACAACTATTAATTAACAGTTAACTAAACAAAATTCTAATTTAAACCTAAGCAAACACTTAATATTAATTAAGAAAAGTTAACAGTTCAATGAACAAAATATAGAAAAAACTAACAAAATGAGAAGAAATAACAATGGTTAGGGGTTGTATTGGAATGACGGTGCTGATAACATCAAGGTGAACTGTGGGCTTGATCCTGCATAAGCCCATTAAGATCATAAAAGCTTTCTTGAAAAAAATAAAGAAAAGAAGAAAATGTTAGAATAATAATAAAAAACAATATAAGACCATCAGTAAAAATTAAAGGACCATTGCATGCCTGTCAAACAATTACAATTAAAAAAAAATGAAAATATAGAAGGTCAAAACAAGATGAAAACCGCGATCCCCTTTTCCTCTTTCTGCTTCCGTCTCGAGAAAATCCCTCTCCTTCCACTCACCGAACAACATCGATCTCCTTCTTGTCAACACAAAATCGCATCGCCGACCACCAAACTCCATCAATCTCTGCCGCCGGGAGCAATGAACCATCGTCGCCGCGATCTCGCCATCCTTCACACCAGCTCCCCGCCGGAGACATCAAGGTTTTCACCGCGACTTTGCGTCGTCAACTTCATCTCAACATCGCAATGTTTTTCTCATGATCTTGCTCTTTTTGATGCTCTTAACCCTTTCGTCGCGGAACTGTAAATCTCGCTCGGCTTCCTCAACGGATTCGTTCCAAGCTTATCGTATTTGTGTTCCGGTTCAGTTGATCTCGTCTCATGATCCGCTTCGACTCGATTTGTTTGATTCTTTACATCTCAACATTCCGTCAAGCTCATCTTCTTCTTCTTCTTCTTTTTTTGTTTTTTGTTTTGGATCCAGATTTTGTGGCATGTTGTTGTTGATGAGGTTTGGAGTGGTTGTTTGCGAAATGCAGGTTGTGTGCTTATGAAGTTTGTGAGTGAAGTTTGTTACGGTTTTGACGGTGAGGCTGGTGTGTAATTTGGTGGTATTGATTAATCTGTTCGGCGCTGGGTCTGTGTTGTTGTTGTTGGATCGGAAGTTGTGAAAGGTGAGGTAGTTGATGTTGTTCTGAGATGTTTAGTGAAAGAAGGTTTGCAGATTCATTGTGAAAATGAAGGATGGAGAGTTAGATTGAAGATTGTTGTGGTTTGTTCGTGTTGAGAGATTTACGGTTTATTGAAGGAGGGTGGATGAAGAGTTTTGCAGTTGGTGTTGAGGTTGAAGGTTTGGTGTAGGTGAAGGAAGTTCGTGGAAGGTTAATGGCGAGATGGAAGAGTGATGGAACGCTTGAAGTTTTTCTTGGTTGGAGGTTGATGGAATAAAGAGGGTTGTTGCGATGGGTTGTGCCGTGAGGTTGATGAGGAATGTTGATCGCATATTTTCGTGACTTATTTGTTCTGTTATTTGTGTGTGATGCAGGCCCAAAAGAAAAATATTGTTGTGTGCGTTTTGTGCGTGTGTATGGTGAGTTGCGTAATGTGCGTGAGGTATGCAAGAAAGTTGTTGTGGGTGGGGGACCAGGAAAAGAAAAATAGAAAAGCTGTTATATTTTCTGAATGAAATTGTGGTGGGATCATGTGATAAAGATGAGGAAAAGCGTGAGTGTGATGCTGTACGTGAATTCTAAGGAGTCACGAATAAAAACAAAGCCTACTTGATGAAGAATGGAAGCGTAGTGGACCTAGCATGATGTGTCAATGCCACTAAATGAAATGCCATGCAAGTTTCTCTTTTTTTATTTTATTTTTATAATAGGGACTATGGTTTACGGAAAATTGAGAAGTTTGCAATGGGTTTATGGAAATATTCTTTGGTCATGAGCTTTAAGGAAGCTAATATTAATGATGCATGGTAAAAATAAAAATGGTCTTGGATTGGTAATCAGAAATGGATTAATAATAATATATATACAAATTGAATAAAAATGGTAAATGGATGGATAGAAATTTGAAATAAAATGGACATTGTGGTTTAGAAAAGTGGAAAGGAAGTAAAAATGGAAAAATTGGGTAGATGAATTTAGAAAAATAAATTGAAGCTTGACTTAGAAATTTGGATGTGAATTTATGGGTAAAAATTGGAAAATAAATTAGTGATGAATATTTGGACAAAAATGGTTTGTGAAACGGACATGAATGATAGTGAACAAATTTGTATCTTGAAATCTCAATAACTCAAATGACCAATCTTAACACAATTACTTCAAACTCTCAACGCACATCACAAATGTATCCTCGATGATCCTCAAAAATCAATTAATCTAAACCACCACCAGTAAGCCATAAACAACTGAATGGAAAATAATGCTCTAATCACAATGTAGGCACGCAATTGAATCTCTTGCATCCTGACCATCAAAATACCTCTGACGTCAAATTCTAAACACCATCTTCAATCAATGATAGTCAAACAAGCCCACACAAAGGAAGAGAAACCCTAAACCACTTGTATTATACGCTCACTAAGGAAAAGAATAGTCCAACATGCTGAGAAGAAAATAATGGTCTTGTAACTGATAAGAAAAAGAATAGCCTGATGATAGGCCCAATACATTGGTGAGTGATCCTTGCAGACGTAAAATCCTCGAAGACCATTGATTTAGGGAAATAAACCCTAATTCTGCGACAGAAGCATAAGAGAATGATACCAATGGTGACTGCAAACCAAAGCACTAGATTCTTCTGATAACCACTGATAAGGCGTGAAACCCTAATTCTTCTGATGATGTTGATCCCATGCCTTAGGATCCTATGCAAATGATATGCAAAATGCGTATGAATGCAAAACGAAAAGCTGACAAAGATAAAATAACCAGAGGGCAAATTTAGGGTGTCTACAGCTGCCCCTATTCAATCAGCTGTTAATCCGAAAAGGATGAAAGCAACGGTTATCAGACTTTCAAGATAAACAGTGATTGAATACCAAAAGACCCTGAAATTTGCACTCTGACGAAGAATGCCATACTGGGAAATAAACCCAACCAGATGACGCTCTGGGGATATGAAATGGAGGAAAAGCAGACGAGCTTCTTCTAAGTTGAAACTAATATCTGGAATAAGAACATGTTGACAGACGAGTCTTCGAATGACCTGTGACGCCAGGTGCAGAGAGCGGACGAGCCCTTAAGAATCTTCAAAGTAACCTGAGATAGACGAATCTCCTTCACTAATCCTTACGCAGATAAGTGGAATAAGACGGACGAGTCTTCTTCGGATAACCCTTACGCAGGTTCCGGAAATGCATATAAGTCTGTGGGATAGACATGCAACTAGGATAAACGAATCTTCTTCACGAATCCTTACGCAGATAAGTGGAATAAGACGGACGAGTCTTCTTCGGATAACCCTTACGCAGGTTCCGGAAATTGTTTTGACGTTTTAATCCCACCGTCAGGATTTTCAACCTCTTCAATGCGGACGAGCAATCTTCAAAGGAGTAACAAGCACGTACGAGTGCTAAGAGATGTGGTCGAGCATCAAATAAAGATGCGAGTACGGACGAGTACTGGCGACTTTCTTGGGGACATGCCTCAAATAAAGAGGAATCTACTGAGGAAAAGGCACGGACGAGTGCTGAAAGAGGATGAGCATCAAATAAAGATGCGAGCACAGACGAGTGCTAGTAGATTTAGACTCTACTGGGGAAAGTACACAGACGAGTGCCACAAGGTGTTAATTCTTCTGGAGACTGCGGATGAGCAAACAGCCACTGATACAACCACACACCGACGAGTGTTTGAAATTGCAGACGAGCAAAATCAAGGCAATCATAATCCACTACTGGGGAAAAGCGAATGAGCAATACCAAAGGGCCAACACAGACGAGTGTTGAAAGATGCAGACGAGCAGTAATAAAAGCATGAATATTCCACTGCTGGGGAGAACTCTGCTTGGGGATAACACAAACGAGTGTTGACAAACGCAGACGAGCGGTAGACAAATGCCTGATTGGCCACCGAGAGTTACAACTCTGCAGGGGAAGATAAATCTAGAGGTCTGACTACCCATCTCTGACTGAGGTGATATATACCTGACTGTATCATCAAATGACCACCAGTATGACAACTTTGCTGGGAAATATTTCACTGCCGGAAGTGGAGATCAGACATGAACTCTGTGGGGAAAGATCATCTTCAGACTTGGCTAGGGAAGATGCTTCGTCAAATAACTCTTGCTGGGACCCTTGTTGGAGAGAGAGAGCTCTGACAATTCTAACTTTGTGGGGAAACAAGGCCTTCAGCTGCATACTGGGAATACTTCACCGTGGAAACAAGGCCTTCTGTTTGTATGATGTTGACATGTCATTTTGTTCATCTTGTTTTGCTTATATGTTTGTGTTACTAACCTTTCAGGGGCTATGGTAAGTGAGAGGTGTGGAAGTGATTCCCACATCTCCAAATCTCATCTTTCCTCTTCTTATTCTTAATTGTGCTAACCTTTGATTGTTGGGCTTAGGCCTTACTCATCCCCCTTCTTCTTCTTCTTCTTCTTCTTCTTCTTATCTTCTTCTTTCTTTCTTCTTTAGGATAGTAAACCACACTAACCTTAGGACATCCATGCATGACAACACTTAGGATTCTTTAGTCCCCCATTAGACTTTTGCCTTTGCAATCCTTTTGGTTCTTCTTCTCTCCTCATCTCATAACCTTAAAGAAAACACTTAATAAAGTTTGAAGTAATACCTTGAGCAATAGCCTTATCCCATGAGGTACTTCCAGTCTTCCCATCTTGGGATAGTACAAGCTTACCTTGTGATGCACAAGTCTGATCAAGGTATATTCTTCACAGAGAAAAGCATAAAAAGCAATTCTTCATTGTAAATACCAAAAACACTTAATAAGTTAATGAGTTAGTGAGCTTAGGCCCTAATCTCTGGATTCAAGTTTTGGGGATCTTCTCCTTACTTGAGTGTGCTTGTTCTATTATTCCATCTTGGAATGTAGTGACAAGTGCACATTCCATGGAAAAGAGCTTGAGTTCACTTCCTTGTGACACACTCCTAAAAGCTTCATAAAAAACACAAACAAACAATAAGCGTTTTTCCTTCGGGAATTCTTTTCTCATCTCATTCGCTCCGTACGCGAACTTGCTCCTACTTGTCATTTTGCAAGACGGTTACGTACTCGTCGTCCGAGTCTGCAACATCTGAGCATTGGCATAGGCAGTTCAAGCCTTAATTCACAAGCAATTTCTTTTCTACCCCTAGTTAGGGGAACTACGGCATCTTTGATCCTCATTGTCCTGATGAGGTACGTAGGCAGCGGGGTAGGGCCCGTTCGAGCACAATCTTTATTTTCCCTACATTTTTTCCTTTCATTTCTTTTTCAGTTCCCTTCTCGTTTCTTTTATCCAGTTCCAGTTTCTTTTCTTTTGTAGCAGCTTTCATTTCTTCACCCTTTGGAAACATTTTCTTTGCAAGCGTGGATCCCGTCGGGTACGGCGGACGATCTGGGTGCTAATACCTTCCCAGGTCGTAACCGACTCCCGAACTCAGTCTCTTTGGTTCGCAGGACCTGTGTCCTTCCTTTTATTTTCTTCTGGTTTGTGCAGCATTACCATTCATGTTCCTTCGGGATAAAAATGCCTGGCTGGCGACTCTATTCTCTTTCCGCGCCACTTTCGCGTTTGTACCAGGATGGAAATCCGGGGAGCGACACTAGGGAATAAGGAGTCCTCGTGTACTGATGGGGGATGAGAAGACTCTCGTGGAGAATACCTCTCCATTGAAGGAAGACTCTCTGCTTGGGGGATATCAACCTTTTATTGCTTTGTTGGAGAATGGTAATCCAATGAGACCTGATAAGGGATCATGATCAATGAAGCGTGTTGTGGAAAAAGTTCCCTGATGCCTTATGCCAGCGATGGCTTATATTTCTAGCCTCTGGGTTGATCGACTGCATACTGATCCTGAGTGAACAGTGGTTCCTTGCAATTTTAAACTCACCTCATATTAGGGGGCCTATCAGAAGAAATTGTCTCAAGAGGATTTTACAGAAAACATGGCATCCGAAATGCCTCGGCGTCTTTAAACTCTTGGAGAGATTCATCGGATTTTGAAATAACCACCTCATACTGCATGGTCTATGAAATAATTTTCCTATCGAGGATTCATGAAAAACCTCATATCACTGTGATATATTCTGCCCTAGTATTCTGAACTCTGGATAGGTATTTCCCATTAACAGTCTTCTGGAGAAAAGGAATTATCATACTCTATGGGGGGCCTTCCCCAGTGTGAACCTTGAATTGATTTCCCCTGATTAACTGATCTTTGAAGAGAGTGCCCCAAACTAATGGTTTCTTAGAGAGATTTTGCATCTCGAAGTGATTATGCTAATTTGGCTAAACTTTGACGAGACTACGTGACGTGATTACCCCGACCTAGACACACCTTAACTCAACTTGTTGGGATAATCCCTGCTCCACAAAGCCTCTTGGAAAAGTACACCTTCGTATGATTATTCTTCGGGACTTTCAGGCTTCTCAACTCCACAAGATTAAGCTTCTGGACCGAGGTTCCATATGTAAACTCCTTTGATGTCAAACAAATGTATGCAAGTATAAAATGTTTATTCGGAGAACGAAAATTCTAAAACAACACACCTGTTAATCTTGAAGTTCTTATTGAAAAGATGTCGTAAACCTTTATGAGCAAGTCACTGGTTAAGATACAACAATGATTTATTTTCTTAACTGAAAGAAAGCATGTATATGAAATACCAATAAAGATCTTTTAGCGCAACTCATAGGAGTCAGGAACATTGTTTCGTGGTAGTATGCTCTCGAAATAACCCTGTTTCAATTAGGACTTTCAAGGGTTGTTTCGTGGCCTGATTCACGGTGTTAGAAAAAAGGATTTATGGCTCAAAATTTATTTGTACCCACCCACTCTTCGTGATACTCTCTAGTCCTACGTTCAACTAATTCAGAAAAAGTACTCTCCTCTCAAAAAGATTTTGCGATATTTGAGAAACCAATGAAGCTAACAGTTTAAGCACCAATCAAGTTGTTGGAGTAATAATCACCCCTTTTGTCTTTTGTGTCTGTGTCACACGTCTTTGTTTTTTGCTTAAGGATCTTTCTTGTGTAATACTTTTTGCATTTCTCTTTTTCATTATTTAGTTTATCCCTAACTTTTTCCTAGGCTGGTTCTTTTGAATCTTTCGCTTTCAAAGTCCAGCGGTATGCCCTAACTTTTGCCTAAGTCGCTTGTTTTCAAGTTTCGACTTAACGGGCTTTTTCATTTCTTTTCTTTTGATTCACTTTTGTTTCAACAAATCGTGTGATACTTGTTTGTCTGACTTGTTTGAAAGGGGTGTGATTGTCTCATTTATTTGATGAGGGATAACCATTGTTATTTATGTTCTTTCGACCTCTTGATGTGCTACAATGAAAGGTAATGGATCCTCATATGTGCACTCCTTTTGAAATTTGATCACTCGGTCAAATTAACTGACGCCTACCCTGCCCCTGGGTTAAGTGTTAGGGTTTTTTCAATGCGAAAAGAAACACTTACTTCAAGGATCAAATGGGTTAGCAAGGGTCTATCTCCCTTATATCTCTAGTGTTTGGGATTTGAAACAATTCATGTACATCGTCAACAAGGTCTTGTTCAAAAGCATACAATCAGAGATTTTGGCATTTTTACTTCATCACCCTCCCTCAAGAGTTTAAGCACGACAATTGGTATTGCAATGAACATACACAAAAATATGAATGAATACGAATGGATTACTTCAAGAAAAACATGCACGTTTTACTATGATTATCATTCAAAAACAAACAATTTGCATGCATGCAAACAAATGTTTAGACAAACATTAAAAGCTACAAATAAGTATGCAATAAAGAAGTTGAACATTACCATTATTGAGGAGACCTGACTCCATCTGGACTTATTGCTTTTGAAGATGTCTTTGCAAACTGGGTGCTCAATCTGATGAGGAGATTCCTATGTATGGGCAGATCGTCTGGTATGATGACCTTTGAGTCGATCAAATTTTGAACCTTGTGCTTGAACATGTTACAGTTTTCAATTGTATGCCTAAATGTCCCTAAGTGGTACTTGCATCTAGCATTCACATCGTGGTTGCCATTATTGAGACGACTTGTCTCTATCTGGACTTATTACTCTCTGTGACTTTCAGCAGTCAACAGTCTGGATGTTCATTCTATTACTTGTTTGGTGCCATATTCCCACATTTTCCTGGTGTGAACACAATAGTCTTTGAGTCAATCAAATCCGGGATCTTGTCCTTACCTCTACCTCTGAAATACTTGAAATCTTCAATTAAATGGACCAGTGCCCCAAAATGGTAGTCGTACCTGGCATTTGGTATTGAAACCCCAAAGGAAGCTTTGTTGGAGATGGTCCTGATTCGACTAGCTCAACCAGTTTGAATTTGAGCAAATGAGGAAACCCGTTGCGCATATGACATATAAATAAGATCAAACTTCTTCTCAAGTTGTTCCAACCTATGCACATTTGTTATGTCCTTATGACTCTATTGGGGAGCTCTAGTTGGATGCTGACAAGAGATGCCTGGCGGAAAGAGGTTGATACATAAGGTTGCTCGCAAAGATCTCGCTTGATCTCCTGCCTACGTATCTCCATTGACTAATGAAGAATCAGAGTGACGTATTTCCCCTTACTAGGGATGCCAATTGTTTTGTTTCCTTAACATCGCATTCAGGATTTCCATAACCAGGCTCATTTGAGTCTTCATATGGTTGACTTCCTCTTTCCGCAGTCTTTGATCATCGGACAAAGCTTGTACCTCCGCAATAAAATATCCCAATTGAATTTTCATTTCGGCCACATCTACACGGAGTCATTCTGTATTTATCCCCTGGTTGTCACAAGTTGAGCAGTTGGAAGAGTCAAGTTGACAATTCTGTAGAGAACACTAAGTCAGAAATAAAGTCCTCATCTTCGGGTACCTGTTATGAATGCATGCAAATGTCATGTTCTGTTATTTCTAGGGAATTTATCCGCTTTGATTCAAGTTTGTACAAAATACCCACAAGAAAAGGGGAAAAATGCTCAATAGCAAGATTCATAGATGAGATCCTTGGAAATAACAAAAAACATGTATTGAAATGCTATTATGTTACATATGTACATGCATGTGATCAAACCTTCCATAAATATCCTGAATAATATTATGATGAACCGATAAGAAAACCAGAAAACTAGAGAACCCATGTAGGTTGATGGTCACATTTCCCATAAATTTGTTGTGTTAGTGTAGGAATGTGAGCAAAGTTTATTTGTAGAGCCGCATTAATAAGAATATATTTGTACATAATACTAGACTGAGAATACCAAAATCTGTATAGAACCAGATTACTACTAAAAGGGCAATCATATGAAGCGAGTATTTAGAAGGTCAAGGTTCCTGCAAACCTATAAACAATACCCTCATCTCACAGGTAATGCTAAGGGTCAGCTTCTCTGACTCTCAGGTCGAGGAGCAATAATACGGTCACCGTTTCCGATTTGGAATTATTACTAAACAAGGAGGTCTCCATTGATTCCTACAAAACAAGGTCATCCTATGAGCGTTCCTAGTGGGCCCTCGGGTGCGAGTGGGATTGCCAACAAATGTGGTATGCCACTATCACCACTGAAGAAGGGTGTTTCCACTAAGGTCCTCAATGAACGGTCTTCATAATCGACAACTCGGTAAGATAGCCCTACTAAGTGGGAGATCCACAGAGTAGAATCCTCTTAAAAGAGTCTCATGTGAATTGTAGTTTCACATTCCCTCCTCGTACCTGTAACACGGTGGGAGAACTGACTTTAAGTTATGTTGCGGATAGCAAGAGTCGTCACCGACTTTTATTTTATCCAAAGGAAAGGGTATAAAAGAACAGGAAAGACCTTAAGAGATATTTTTGGGTCCGGGGGGTAGGTTATGTAAAGGGAAGGTGTTAGCACCCTTTACATCCATGGTTATCCATGGGCTCTTAGTTACTTAGCTCACTTTTGAATTGTTTTTGAAAGTGTAGTGTGTGAATAGAAAAATTTTCATGATAGTTAATAATGATCCATGTACGGATGCGTAAAAACTTGTTTTTGAAAATTTGTTTGAAATTTGTTAAGTGTTTGAAAAATGGAGTGAGCAAGCAACTAGGAGGTACCTACTCTAACATTTTAAGTCTTTCTTGTTCTTTATCCTTTAATTGGTAAGACTATCCCTACTATTAAGGAGTAGGTAGTCATTACCTTGGATGTAAGGGACATATGAGGGACATCTGTTTTTATGAAGGCAACTGTGGGGTGTATAAGCAATTTTTGGAGGGACTATCATCTTTATTCGAAAGGGACTTGATCTTTAAAGGCAACCATTAGGGACTTGATGATTTTTTCTTTTAAGGGACTTGCTTTGTACACCCCACTTGACCTTATTAGTAGGCAACATTGAGGGATAACCTTAGAAATATGAGATGGCGATTAAAAATCGACTTACGTGTGTGAGTGTTCAATATTATTTATCTTTAATTAAAATGATCTAAGTTAATTTTTAAATAGAATACATATTTGCACTCCCTAAATTACTAACCATAGCAAAAATTAAATAAAATTAAATATTACAAAATTTACACCAAGGAGCAATTACATAATTATAATAATAAGCAAATTAAAAATAAATAGCAAAATATAAAAAGAAAAATATAAATAATAAGCAAAAATAATAAACAAGTGATAAATAAATAAATAGGGGTTAGTAATAATAAGAATTAAAAATAGGGTTAGTTAAAATAATAATGAAAAATTAAATAACATTAGTGAAATAATAATAAAATATATAAGATTAATGAAGCAAAAATAATAAATAATAACATGGTTAGTAACAATAATTAAAATAAATAAAATTAACCAAAATATTATAAGAATAAAAGATTAACAATTTTTTAATATAGACAATTATATTTAAAAAGAAATATGAACAAATAATTATTTTAATTTACAAATTATTAAATTATTTTTAAATGTGTTATAATTACAAAATTCAATTATTATAAGTTCATTTAAGAAAATTATTTACATATAATTTAGATTACAAACATAGTATATAAAATATATTTACATAAAAAAATAGGTCATAATTATATCATATTAAATAAATATAGACATGATAATTAAGAATTAGAAAATAACAATTAGGTTTTTTTAATGAATATTTAGAAAAAATAAACTAGGGTTTTTTAAGATTAGGGTTTTGTTAGAAAATATTTTTTAGGGTTTTTAATTTAATTATATAAAATTATTTGATTAACATGCATATATTATATTTACATATATAATAAAGAAAATAATTTCTTGAAGAAAAAAAAAAGAATGAAGTTTAGAACTTTAGAAAATAAGATGTTATTTTAAATATTTGAATATATATGATTTATTTATTAATAACAAGAAAACAATTAAGCTAATTACATAAGAAATTAAAATAGAAAAAGTAGTAAAAAAAACATACCTTGGCTGGGTTTGAACCCAGGACACTCAGGCTGCAACCATCAAAACGTACCACCAGGCCAGCCATGCTTTGGTGATAATAGAAGGGATCAACTCTGTTTTGTGCCTTGCCTTGGAAAATCCAGAAAATACAAGAAAGCAAAAAGGCCTGGGGTGGTGTTGAACCCAGGACCTCATAGCTATACACACGCGCGCATTACCACCCGGCTGGAAGAGCCCATCTGCTTACAAAACAACTACAAACAATAATATATTAAGAATACGATTTAAATGAAAAAAATGTTAAAAACTTGGCTGGAGGCAGGATTCGATCCCCTCCCCTTTTGTCAAACGCACACAAGCCTTTCCACTGGGCCACGCACTGGCTTGTGCTAATGAACCAATAACATAAAATAAAATATTTTAAACACAAATTCAAATTTCCTGCGCGCGCCAGAACTCCTTCTTCAACCTCATACCTACGTTTTTACCTGCGAAATCAGCTATGAGTTTTCCTGCGAATTCCTCAATGCTTCAAACCTACGAAAATGAAACTTGTACAAAACAGTAACGATTCAAGAAATTAAAGACATCAATGAGTTCCTTATGACTCATACAATCTTTCTACGTTGTTAAAATTCATTTATATGGCTTGAATCATGAAACCCTAAAATTGAGTTCTAAACCCTAACAATGGCCGCGGGTAGTATAGGTCATGAAGCTTCAATCCAATTGTCCAGAATCGTGCTAGGCATCAAGATAAACACATATCAGTCATCAAAAACAATTTATAATGCATATGTTATCGAATTCGAAAAATTTAAATTCAAGACAAAGTTTGATTCGGGTAGAGCCATATGAGATGGTATTGATGCATATGATTGATGGTTTATCATCAGTGATGTCTAATGAAGCTTGCCATGTCCTTCTTTTACCTTCTAGTGCTCTGAATCAAGGAATCCGAATATGAATTTTGGATGGATTTTTGAGGTTTTGAACTTACACTTTTAGGCAGCAAAATCGTCAATGGGCAAGGGCAATGAGTTTAGTACTTATATGTGGATGAATTAGGTTAAGAAAATTGAATTGTTGTGTGGAGATTTTGATATTTGAAGATTGAAAAAGATCATGGTTTAAAATTCAAATATTTGTTCATGAAGGCTTGCTATTTTTGTACCAATCTCATGATTTCCTTCCCTTTCAATTCAAATCAGTATTGATGAGATTCTAGAAGCTCAATCTTCATCAAATATTGTATTTTCATATTTTATATTTATTTAAAATGATTTTTATGAATTAAATCAAAATAAATAAAAATAAAATAATAAAAATTCTGATTTTTAATCATTTGGGTCGTGCATGATGATATGGTATGGATTGGATCACAATTTGGCAAGCCCATTTGGAAGAAATTGGTTTTAAACCTCCATTTTCAACATAAACCATCATAAAATTTCCCAACTTTGCAAGGGCACATCTCCCTCAATTTTAATGGTATGAGGGTGTTCTTGGACATTTTGGAAAGCTTGAAGAGTCCTCTAAACAACCCCATTGGTTTTATGTCCATATCATTTACCAATCTCAAGTTATGCTCTTTTGAAGTTGTTGACTTTTTGTTGACTTTTGAAATGACCTATAATGTCTTAGCTCATATCTTCCAAATGAAGCATTTTTGGGCTTGACTTGCAAGATCAAAGTTGTAGAGAATTCAATTTCCTTCAAAATGAGCTTTGAGTGGAGACTTGGTGATGAAGTATGTGAAAGTTATGGCTGGTCAAAGTTCAGTTGACTTTTACTAAGGAAACCCTAATTTAGAAACTCTTGATTCTTGATGATCTGGAATCTCCTTGATGAATCATGATCAACCCTTGATCAAATGATGAATTTTATTTCATATACTTGATGTTGGCAAAAAATCATGAAGTTTGACTTTGGTTTGACCACAGTTGACCTCAGTTTGACTTTTTAACTGCTTTGACTGATTTTGACTTATCTGATCATCTGACTGAGCAAACTTTTGAGAAAAGTCTTGAAATTTGTCATGGAGGTTCTTAAACACATATAAGATGTTATGAAGCTCACTTGAAGTCTTGGAAGTCCATTTAGCCTGATTAAAGTCAAAACCCTAGTTTTGGATGCACTGCTTAGGAGGTGCATTGTCTGAGGGAATTGTCAACTCTTTTGACCAATTGTGAACTTTGTGAACCTTGTGAACCATCATAAAATGTCTTGTGAACTTCCTGGGAGGTATGGTGAACCTTGTGAACCTTGTGAACCTTGTGAATCTTCATGAAGTGACTTGTAGACTTCATGAACCTCATGAAAGGTTATGTAAATATTGTGAATCTTGTGAACCTTGTGAACCTTCAAGAAGTACCTTGTAGACTTCATGAACCTCATGAAAGGTCTTGTAAATGTTGAGAAGCTTGTGAACCTTGTGAACCTTCAAGAAGTGACTTGTAGACTTCATGAACCTCAAGAAAGGTATTGAAAGCATTGTGGAACTTGTGAACCTTGTGAACCTTCATAAAGTAACTTGTAGACTTCATGAACCTCATGAAAGGTCTTGTAAGTGTTGGGAAACTTGTGAACCTTGTGAACCTTCATAAAGTAACTTGTAGACTTCATGAACCTCATGAAAGGTCTTGTAAGTGTTGGGAAACTTGTGCACCTTGTGAACCTTCATAGAACACAAAGTCTTGTATTGTGAGGGCAAATTTTGGGGTGCAACAGTACCAAGATGAAACACAAGATGACGTGAAACCACATTAATCCTAGGTGTATAGTCGAGCCTGTATATTGGGCCCATCTCTCATAACACCCATCCTACCAAATAAAACCATTACAACCAGCAATATGCAACAAATAATGTAAATGCAATAAATGCATAAGTGAAACATATAAATAAAGCAACTAAAAGCATAAATGTAAAGCACTCAATGAATTGTAAACACACAAGCGCTAAGAGTGACTCGCAAAATGGGAGGGACCAGCTAGAGGTCAACTTTCCCCAGCAGAGTCGCTAGTTGTCGCTCCTGAGATTTTTATCCTAGTACAAACATGAAAGTGGCGCGAAAAAAGAAGAAGAGTCACCATCCAGGTATTTTTATCCCAAGGAAAGGGAAAGGTAATTGAAATTCTGGCAACTGATATACGATGTTGAATACGATGTCATGACACCAATATCTGACAAGTTAAAAATAAGTATATACGCAAATACAAAAAAAAGAACACATGGAATTGTTAACCCAGTTCGGTGCAAAAACACCTACTCTAGGGGATACCAAGCCAGGAAGGAACTCCACTATAAGTAGTATCAATTCAAAGATCCACAACAAATACCTACAGTTGCAATCTTCTCACTTAATCACTACCCAATGCAAGTTCTACCTAAGAGCTCCTAGATATGAGACCCCTCTCATTCCCCCTCAATCACATCAGTGATCTTAAACAAAAAATTCAGAAAAGACAAAGACACTCTTCAAAACAATCCTTGACCTTGCTTCAAACCTTCAGTCAAGTACAAACACTCTTGCTTAAAAGCTTTTGTGGACAAAATACAAATGGAAAACCTAGTCCAAAATAATCATCAACAAAATAATTGTTTGGCTCACAAGAAAACTAAACACACGCACAAAAACGCTGAATGAGCAATCCTTATTTTCCACATCTTCAAACTATGGTAATGCAGCCTTTTAGTAGAAACTTGAATGGGTATGGGCATGTTGAACTTGCACAAATCAAATAATATATTTCCTAAAATAAAGGAACAAAAATATTCTACTAAAATAACTCTAAGCTAAATCCTTTTCCTTCTGATAAACTCTGCTAATTAAACATAACAAATCACACTTTTAATGATAGCAAAACACACACACAAATAAGGATTCATCTAGGTCTTCAGGCCCAGTCATATATGTCATGACATCGGTCTTGACATCCTAATACAAACAGTTGCACACATAAAACTTCATACCTACATAACGCTTAAATCACATGTCATAACATTACCTATGACATCCGGAAACAGAAATAAATTTTACCACAAAATATAGCCAATCTAAAACATCTACAAACTCCCTCTTTGGCATATTTTTGGCTAAAACAATTTAAACATTATCAGAACAACATTATTCAACAAAATAACCAACACAATAGCAGAAGCACACATGCACACACAAAGCAGAGAGATAGACAGACTCCCCCTCAAACAAAAACTGTATCAGAGTACATCACAACAATAGAAATATCATCTCCCCTCAACCTTTTAAGCCATGCAACAAATACTCTGGCTATACTAAAATAAATAAATAAGTACTCCCCCTTTTTAGCCAGAAATTAAGCCAAACCATGACAAAATCATAAAGTAAAAGAAACATATAGAACCACACGCTCATGAAGAGCAGAACACTTGGGTATAATAATAACCCATCATAAACAAACATCATTTTGTTCTTCACTCTCTTAATCACCATCCAAGTCACATGCAACTTCCTCTCCAGTCTGCTACCTTTGACTGGACTTCTATAAGTAAATAATTTCTATAAGCCCTCATAAAGACAAATTCCTAATTTACCTCTTAGATTTTAAACTGATTATCATCCAAGGCTTTAGTGAATATGTCAGCCAATTGTCATTTAGTGGTAACATGCTCCAACTTGATCACTTTATCTTCCACAAGATCTCTAATGAAGTGGTGCCTAATATCAATATGTTTTGTCATACTGTGCTGAATAAGATTCTTGGAAATAGTGATTGCACTGAGATTGTCACAATATAATGTCATGACATCCTGAGTAACATTATACTCAGACAACATTTGTTTCATCCAAACCAGCTGAGAACAACTACTACCAGCTGCTATGTACTCAGCCTTTGCAGTAGATAAGGAGACAAATTTTTACTTCTAGCTAAACCAAGAGATGTGGTTGTTACCTACAAAGAAACATCCTTCAGACATACTTTTCCTATCATCTGCAGTACCAACCTAATCAGCATCACAATACCAGATAATATAGGGTCACTCCCATGAGAATATAACATGCCATAGTCACAAGTCCCATATTCTTTTGACTTGATTTATGTGAGAAACTTTAGGTTTATCCTGATATCTGGCACATACTCCAACAACAAAAGCAATATCAGGTATGTTAGTTGTAAGATACATCAAACTGCCTATCATGCTTCTATACAAGCTTTGATCAACACTTACACCTTTTTCATATTTAGTCATTTTAAAATGGGTAGGAGTAGGTGTTCTTTTGTGACTGGAACTCTCCATTCCAAACTTCTTTACAATGTTTCTGGCATATTTTCTTTGAGAGAGAAAAATGGAATCTTCCATCTGTTTAACTTGCAAGCAAATAAAGAAGTTTAACTCTCCAACAAGACTCATTTCAAATTCAGATTGCATTTGTTTGACAAAATTTTTTAACCATCTCATCTGACATCCCACCAAACACTATATCATCCACATAAATCTGAGAAATCATGATTTTTCCTTCTTCGACTTTGACAAATAGAGTTTTTGTCAATTCCGCCTTTTCTCTAACCATTATTGAGAAGAAACTATGTTAATCTTTCATACCAAGCTCTAGGAGTTTGTTTTAAGCCATACAAAGGCTTTCTCAACTTGTAGACATGGTTTGGAAGGTTTGGATCAACAAAGCCTTTAGGATGCTTCACATAAACTTCCTCATTCAAGTATCCATTCAAAAAGGCACTCTTTAAATCCATTTGGTACAATTTAAACTTCAGAATGCATGCAACACGCAATAGCAATCATATTCATTCAAGTCTAGCTACAGAAGCAAATGTTTAATCAAAGTCAATGCCTTCAATTTGAGTATATCCTTGAGCAACAAGTCTGGATTTATTCTTGGTCACAACCCCTTGTTCATCAAATTTTTTCTTGTACACCCATTTAGTACCAATGACATTGGTTCCTTCAAGTCGTGGTACAAGCTCCTACACTTCATTTCTCTTGAACTGCTCTAGCTTATCTTGTATAACATTAATCCAAAATTCATTAATCAATGATTCTTTGACATTTTTAGGTTCAATCATTGATACAAAACAAGATTTAGAGAAAACTTCTCTTGATCTAGTTACAACACCACTATTGGGATCACCTATAATCAGATATTTAGGACGATCCTTTTGGATTCTGATTGAAGGTGCTTTGTTTGTTAATTCTGGCTCAAATTCTGAGATAGTTGGATTTAGGTCATCTTCTTTATCAGTAACTTCAACAAGAGTATCATAGAAGGTTCCAACATCATATGTGACATTAGCTTCTTTGTATAAATCATCAATAACCATATTTAAGGATTCCATCACGACTCTTGTTCTAGAGTTGAAAACTCTATAGGCTCTACTATTATTAGAGTAACCCATAAATATGCCTTCATCACTTTTGGGATCCATTTTTCTTCTTTGTTCTCTATCTTCCCGAATATAACACTTATTTCCAAATACATGAAAGTATTTGACATTATACTTTCTTCCCTTCCAAATCTCATAGAGAGTAGTAGGAGTTCCCTTTCTTAGAGTGACTCTATTATGAACATAACAAGCAATGTTCATAGCTTTATCCCAAAAGTACATAGGGAGTTTATTGGCATGAATCTTGGCTCTAGCTGATTCTTGGATGGATCTGTTCTTCCTATCCACAACTCCATTTTGTTGAGGAGTAATGGGAGAAGAAAATTTATGGTTGATTCCTTTAGATGAGCTGAATTCAGAGAACTTTTTATTCTCAAATTCTTTCCCATGGTCACTTCTGATCCTGATGACACAACTTTCCTTTTCCCTCTGAATTCTTTGACAAAGATCCTTGAACACATCAAAGACATCAAATTTTTCTCTGACAAAATTTATCCAAGTAAACCTTGAGTAGTCATCCACCACCACATAAGCATACCTTTTTCCACCCAGACTTTCAACCTACATATGACCCATCAAGTCCATGTGTAATAACTCCAATACCTTGGATGTAGTAAGATGTCAAATCTTCGGATGCGACATCTTGGTTTATTTTCCTACTTGATATTCACTGCATATTTTACCTTCATCAATCTGAAGCTTAGGGATTCCTCTTACAACTTCCAAAGTTATAACTCTTTCCATTCCTCTTAGATGAAGATGAACCATCTTTTGATGCCATAATTTTACTTCATTTTCTTTGGATAGAGAGCATATAGACGAATAAATGGTATCTTGATTGACCTAGAGATAACAGTTATCTCTGGATATGACTCCCTTCGTGACTACCTCATTCTCTTCATTTTTGACAATACATTCTAACTTTGTGAAGTTGACACTAAATCCTTGATCACACGGCTGACTGATGCTAATGAGATTAGCAGTCAATCCTTTCTCCAGTAGAACACCATCAAGATTTGGAACACCTGAACATTCAAGTTTTCCTACTCTTTTGATTTCTCCTTTAGCTCCATCCCCAAAAGTTACATAACTGGTGGGATGTGGTTTGATGTCAACCACCAGATTCTTTATTCCAGTCACATGCTTAGAACAACCACTATTTAAATACTAATCCTCTTTAGCTGATACTCTAAGAGAAGTATGAGCTATCAAGGCAACCTACTTAGGAACCCATTGTTGTTTCTTGATTATAATTTTATACTCTGGTTTGGGTTGAGATTTCTGATCAGGGTATCCATGAAGTCTATAATAGAAAGGTTTTATGTGACTAAATCTTCCACAGTAGTGATACCTCCATTTTTGATATCTCCTCCTTTGATGAGTTGATCTTTGTGTTTCATGATGTTGAGACGCTGGGTTCGACATCTGGTTTGAAACATTATTCTTGTGCTCAGGTTTGCTTCTACTAAAGAAATTGTTTTTAGAACCATCAAATCCTATCCCAGATAGGTCTTTTACATTTCTTATTCTCTAAAGAATCTCATCAAGTTTTTCAGATCCATTGTTCAGCATTCTGATGGACTTGGTCATTTGATCAAGCTTGGAATTCAGTATGGAGACTTCATCATTCAGATGTGATATTGTTGACAAATGCACTTTCTTTTCAGCCTCTAGTGTTGCTTTGATCTCCTTTTGTTTTTCTCCTTCTTGTATAACTTGTGCACACCTCATACATAGATTTTGATAAGTATTAGTAAGTTCTTAAAATGTTAGCTCATCTTCACTAGAGTCTTCATCAGACACACATGTCCTTGTCAAAACAGTGATACGTTTAGCTGATTCTTCTTCAAAGTCACTCTCATAATCTCCATCGGACCATGTTACAAATAAGCCTTTCTTTTGTCCCTTCAAATAGGAAGGACATTCAGCTCTAATATGACCAAAACCATCACAACCATGACATTGAACTCTTTTGCTTTAGCTTGGCTTCTCTTCAGGCTTTGTCCTTGACTCATTTGATTTGCTGATGTCAGATGAAGTGTTCCTGACATTTGGTCTTGAGCTAATATTTATCCTTATCATGACCTTGTTGAATTGTCTTCCCATCATGGCAACAACTTCCTTCAAACTTTCTTCATTCTACTATTCATCTCTTTCTGATTCTTCCTCAGTATTTGACACAAGGGTTATGCTTTTGTTCTTCTTTTTAGGAAAACCACTGAATCCCATTTCAAATGTATGAAGGGATCCAATAAGGTCTTCAACCTTCATGTTTTAGATGTCTTGTGCCTCTTCTATAGCATTCACCTTCATAGCAAATCTCTTGGGAAGAGATCTGAGAATTTTCCTCACAAGCTTTTCATCAGACATTTTTTCTCCTAAAGCTCCTGAAGCATTAGCAATATCAAGAATATTCATGTGAAAGTCATGAACAGTCCCATCTTCTTTATTCTCATATTTTCAAATTTGGTAGTAAGCATTTTAAGTCTTGACATCTTGACTTTAGAGATTCCTTCATGACTGGTTATGATAATATCCCAGACTTCCTTTGCCATCTGACAGTGATGCACCAATCTGAATATGTTTTTGTCAATGCCATTGAACAAAGCATTCAAGGATTTAGAGTTCCATAGTGCCAAGTCATCCTATTCTTTGCTCCAACCATCCTCAGGCTTCAAAGTTGTATTTCCATCTTTATCAGTAATGACAGAGTGTTCCCATCCTTTATCTGTACCTTTCCAAGCCTTCTTGTCCAGAGATTTTAAGAAGACAACCATGCGAGATTTCCCATAATCATAGTTAGACTCATCCAGAATAGGTGGTCTATTCCCAAATCCTCCATCCTTGTCCATAGTACCAGAATAATGCCCCTAGATCTCACCCAGAAAAATAGGCAGGGTGCCTACTCTGATGCCAATTGAAATTCTGGTAGTTGATATACGATGTCGAATACAATGTCACGACACCAATATCTTAAAAGTTAAAAACAAGTAAATATGCAAATATAGAAATAAAGAACACATGGAATCATTAACCCAGTTCGGTGCAAACACACCTACTCTGGGGGCTACCAAGCCAGGAAGGAACTTCACTATCAGTAGTATCAATTCAAAGATCCACAGCAAACACCTACAGTTTGCAATCTTCTCACTTAATCACTACCCAATGTAAGTTCTACCTAGGAACTCCTAGATACGAGACCCCTCTCACTCCCTCTCAATCACAACAGTGATCCTAATCAAACAATTCAGAAAAGACAAAGACACTCTTCAAAATAATCCTTGACCTTGCTTTAAAGCTTCAGTCAAGTACAAACACTCTTGCTTAAAAGCTTTGAGTGGACAAAATATAAATGGAAAACCTAGTCCAAAACAATCATCAACAAGATAATTGTTTGGCTCACAAGAAAACTAAACACACGCACAAAAACGCTGAATGAACAATCCTTATTTTCCACATCTTCAAACTAGGGTAATACATCCTTTTAGTAGAAACTTGAATGGGCATGGGCCTGCTGAACTTGCACAAATCAAATAATATATTTCCAAAAATAAAGGAACAAAATAAAGCAACAAAAATATCCTGTTAAAATAACTCCAAGCTGAATCCTTTTCCTTATGATAAATTGTGCTAATTAAACATTAAAAATCACACTTTTAATGATAGCAAAATGCACGCAATATAAGGATTCATATAAGTCTTCAGGCCCCGTCAGAGATGTCACGACATCAGTCTTGACATCCTAATACAAACAACTGCACACATAAAACTTCATACCTGCATATTGCTTAAATCACATGTCATAACATTATCTATGAAATCCAAAAATAGAAATATGTTTTACCATAAAATATAGCCAATCTAAAATATCCACAGTAATGTTGCACAAACCAGGGAGAAAGGAAATAATGAGGTCTTGCGAACCAGTGAGAACGGGTAAGGGAGTCAATTACGTGAAGGGAAGGTATTAGCACCCATTCACGTCCGTCGTACTCGACGGGATCCACTCTTACTTATATTTCTCAAAGGATGTTCGGATCTGCTTTGTCAGCTGCTAAACTAGAACTAGAGAAAGAACAGAAACAGAAAGAGAAGAGAAACAATGTAGGGTAAAGAAATAATTGTGCTCAAATGGGCCCTACCCCACTACCTATGTATCTCATCGGGAATGAGAATCAGAGGGACGTAGTTCCCCTAACTAAGGAGACAAACTTGTTTGTTTGTGTTTTTTATGATTGAACTGCTTATGCATATGCTCAGGTGTTGCAGGCTCGTCTGGAACGAGTGCGTTTACCATCTTGCAAAAGACAAGTCGAAGCGAGTTCCTCGTTTTAGAATGAAGGAGATAATAAAATAATTCCCACAAGAAAGATACTTATTGTTGGTTTAAAGCTTTTTAGAAGCTTTTTATTTGAGTGCTTTGTGTAAGATAATGTATTCAAGTCTTATTCAATGGAGTGTGTACTTCTCACAACACTCCAAAATGGGATGAATAAGAAGCACACCTAAGTATGGAGGAAATATTCACATTTCGTTTCCATGACTAAGGCTCAAGCAGAATCACTTACTTCCTTTAATAAGTGTTTTTGTGGTTTTTGATGAAGAAATGTTTTTTAGGTTTTCTTTGTGAAGCAACTTCATGTTGAAGACTTGTTCATCATGCTAGATGACTTAAAACTCATGCCGAGATGGGATGAATGCAAACACCCCATGAAATAAGGCTCTTGGCACATGAAGAGGTATCAACCTTTATTATGTGTTTTTTGAGTTGTTTTGAGAAATGGAGAGAAAAGGAAAACTCTAAGGGGGACTAAGACCCATCCTATAAATTGTCATATTTGGATGTCCTAGGGTTAGTGAGGTTTGAAGATCCCTAATCCTAAAATAAGAGAGAAGAAGAATAAGTTCTAACTCACTTCCTAGATTAAAGATGAGAGGAGAACTTGAAAAGGGATGGAAAGAGATTACTTGTCAAAGAAGCATCAAATGCTTTTCACAAACACAAGTTGAAAAACTAAAAGGTGAGAGAAGAAATTAGAATATGGATGCGCATCCACACTCTAATGAATTACCATAGCCCCTGAAAAGTTAGTAAATCAATTGCATATTGGAAGCAAAAGTAAAGGAATAAAGGCAATTAGGCATCACACAAGTCCTAAAGTGAAACTATGGTTCAAACCAAACCCAAACCTAAAACTAACGGTACCTAAAGGTCACATGACTTTTAAAGTCAGTAGATAATCTCTAAGATATCTCACTAAGTCTAAGAAACCAAACACAAACCAACTAAGCACAAACTATGCACTAAACACCCAAGAAATTCAATGTGAAGTTAGTTGAGAAAAAAATGGATGGTTATGCAAGATAAACATGTATTAATGCTTAATGAATGACAAAAGTCAGCATTTATCAATGTCCTATAATTCCTATTGCTGAGCATTAAAAGCGTGAGAAGGAATGTTCAAGTAATAGAAGAAGTAAGATGAAGAAGGAGTAGGAAGAAGTGAACATGTATCACATAACATGAAGTAACTTGGAATACAAGTCAACGTTGAAAAAAATGAATTAACATGGATAAGGTCAGTACCAAATGACAATTAATATGAGGTTATCATGCATGAATTATTCATACCAAATGCATATGCAAGTCACTTTGAAACTAGTTGAGGAAATGATGCAAATTAGGTCAAAATAGTTCAAGTAAGCACACAAGTTATGAATGAATGACATTTGAAATGCATGAATTGATTATAGGTCAGTGGCATACACAAGATGAAATTCAAATGAATGGTATGAATGGGCATACTTAATGCAAACACAAACCATGTTAGGCATAAGAGGAGATGAAGTGAGAATTGAGGTCAAATAACAAAGTAGGATGCACAAACACAAGTTAAAGGCAAACACAAATAATGGATGACTTGTAATCCTACTTTTATGACCTATAAGTGACCTATAATCATAACCTAAAGTGGCCTCAAAGTATTCTAAACCAATGGCGTAAACTCCTCCTTACAATATCATGTACAAGTTAAAGCATTCTAAAATAGGACCTATAATCCAAAAGGGAAACAAAATAGAAAAGAGATGAGAAAAATTATGAAACCTGGTCTCATAATTCAAAAGACCAGAAATGAACCATACACAAAATATTTGCATCAAAAGATCAATTATCATGCACAAAATGGCCATACAACACTCAAAGGATAAAATTACAAGCCATCATAATTACCAATTCAAATAACCATGAAGAAAATATCATGAAAAAAATCAGAAGAAAACTAGGTCAATTAAAATGTTTTTGGTGCCTTGAACATTAGTCCATTTTTACGTGTTTTTGGGAGAAATTCCATAGAAAATTCTGAACATAGGAAAATCACATGCAAAAAATTCTAAAAAATAAATGACATATCATGGATCACTCATGAATTTATTTTTAATTTTTAATTTTTTATCAAGTGGAGATATTTTTGATAATATGATTTTATGAGTGTAAAAAATGAAGAAGAAAAAAACAAAGTAACTATGCATGGACATTATTCACTTAGTTACATCCTGGAAATGAAAAAAGAAAGAAGGAAAACACGGTAGCTGGTGTAACGCCCTTATTTAATTAATTAATTTAATTAAATATTGTCGCATATTTTCCCAATATTTTTATTGTTGAGTGTCGTTTAGTCGTTTGTGTCGTTACGTTGTTTGAGTTGGTATTTGTGTCGTTTGTGTTTAAGTTGATTTTTCGTTGCGGGTTAAGTTGCGTGTGGGTGGTTTAGTTTAATTTAATTAATTCGAATAAATCTTATTAGTATAATATTAAGTTGGGCTTAGTTGTGTGGTAAGAGTAGTAAAGTTGGGGGTGCTATGTTAGGCCCATTAGTAATTAGGTTGATTAGTGGTAATTTAGTAGAATTAGACAAAAGAGACATAATTGAGAGTTAATCAGATTTTGGTAAGAGAAGGAAGAAAAAGTATTAGAAGGAGATCAAGAAGAGGCTAGGTTGAGGATTTTCGCGGGATTTCTAAAGTAAATTCGAGTTGCCTTCAATCCAAGGTAAGGGTGGGGTTCGAATTCCATAACCGGGACTAGATAATCGTATGTAGGTTGGGTTTTCGTGTAATTTCGTTGTTGTGTTTTGTATGGATTGTTGTTGTCGATTTTGTGTTGATATCTGATAAAGAAGCATGTTGTTCTTGTTGTATTTCTATTCTAAAAATTCTTCTGGTTGTGATAATCATTGGTGAGTTGTAGTTGCTGGTTTATGTTGCAGAAATTGTGTAGAGAAGAAGTTAGGGTTCGTAAAATTAATCATAGAACTTGATATATGAATAGATACAAAAGGTTTTTAGTGTAAAATCGATGTAGAAACCCAAATAGGCTTTAATAGAATGATGAAGTTGTGAAAATTTGTAGCAGAGTTGGAATTGTATGCATTTTGGTGGAATTCGTAACAGATTCGGTGTTACACGTAACAAGCAGGGAATTACGCGTAATGTGTCCCCTTACGCAGGTATTACACATAACATATTTGGGCATTACATGTATGGACATATGCATTATGCGTATGGGCAGAGTAAGTGCAGAAAAACGCAGTTTTTGGCGATTCGTCATGTTTTCCCACCCGTTTCGAGTTGGTTTGATCTTAGACTTTAAGAAGAGATAAAATAAGTTGATTATAGTAGATTTGGAGATTTAAAAATAATTAATTTAGCAAACTAATCGATTAAGTTGTAAATTATCTTTTTCTACGTTGAAGTTGTTATAAGTTGTTGTGAGTCGTGTTGTCCCGATCTTTAGGAAGGTTATTAAGTTGCAAGTCTTACGACAAATGTTGATTCATGTTGCTGAGTTGTTAAGTTGTTATGTTTTCGCGTTGTTGATTATGTCGTTGTTGTTGTATGTTATTCATATTTGCATACATTTGCATATTTTCAAGTTGGAGAAAATGCTTGATTCAAGTTGGCCTGGATTGGAAAATAAGTTGTTGATGCCTCGATAAACTGGCAATGTTTCAAGTCGGGAGTTTACTCCGAATGGTACCGCATGCATATATAAGTTGAGTCGCATTCAAGTTGCATTTTATTATGTTGATTTGTTGTTGTTGGATATAAGTTGTACGTTGATGTTGCTTGTTGTGTGAAGTGGTGTGATTATGTGATCATCTTGCTAACATATTTATTATTATAATCTTGTTATCTTACTCGATATCTCACTCCTTATGTTTGAATGTTGCCCTCTGTTGGTAACGTGCAGGTAATCAAGATTCGAGTACCTAGTCATCTAAAGGCAGTGTTTGTCGCTCTGATGTGTAGCACTTCGGGGGGATGAACACATGTTTTATTTTATGTGGGATTTATATTATTTGAAAGTTGTTTTAGTTGCTTTATGTTGGAAAGCCTCGTTGAAGCATTTGAAGTTGATTTTATTGAAGTTGTTTTAAAAGTTGTAACTTTGTTGAATCTGCTGCGTTGTTTTCAAAGTATCTTATTAATGAAGTTTATGTTATTTGATTTTAAAGTTGAAAATGTAATATCCCGTGTTTGTTGATGAATTTTTATAACTCTGGCTTAATTATAAAGTCGGGTAGAAATGGGGTGTTACAGTTGGCGCCACCCTACTCCCTCACACATGTGACGGGAGCCACTTGGTTCGTAATGGGTGGCGTGTGCCACCTTGGTTATTCTCTCATACGAGTGGTGTGCGCCACCGAAATTCATGTTTATTATTTTTTTCATTCAATTACCATCCGCCACCTCATCATCTTCATCGGTGTTCATGCAATTTCCAGAAACCAGAACAACTACCACAATTACAATCAATTTTATTTCACAATCTAACCATCAATATTCCACGAAATCAAAAAAAATAAAACCCTAAATTGAAGTTCTCAAAACCAGAAACATGAATTCACCATCAACTTAAACAAACCAACATTGAATCATAGAAAAAATGCCTACGAAGTTATAGATCCACACACTACATTTAACAAGATTTCATAGTTTCTAATTTCTATCCAACAGATTGCCTATATCACCATAGGAATTCAATATGCACTACTCCGATGATCCTAATCCCATGCCACTATCATGAACATGCGAGAATCATCGGAAGCTTACCTTGTTCAAAGTGAAGATTCACGTACAAAAACCCCAAATGCTTCTTGCAACCTCTTAAAATCAACACCAAGACAAAATAAATGCCTTAACCCTTGAATCTTGAACAGAATCTGGAATTTGTGAAGATGATGATAAATCTTGATAAAACTGTAGTGGAGGTTTTACACAATTCCGATGCACACAGTAGAGAAATGTGGTGGTAGTGATAGTGGTGATAGTGATGAAGGCACCTTATGAAAATTCAGAAAAACAGAAAGAACGAAACTTTTGAATAGAAATGAGAGAAAAATGAAGTTTATGGTGATTTTGATCTCAAAAGTTTGGAATGTGAACGTGACATTTTATTTGTGAGGGCTTTGAGTTTATATATGGTGAGTTTAGAGAATGGTTTAACACTAACCATGGTCTAAAGTTTGTTGGAAGTGGGGTTAAGAAAAACTAGAGGAAATTAGGTTAATGTAAACTGAGCATTGAGTATGTGATTAATCCCTGCAGCATGTTATGGTGAGGGTACATGATGAATGGTGTGGGTGATGTACAGTAGCAATTTGTTCCCATATTTTTCTTTTTCCTTTTTAATTATTTGCACTCCTAAATTCACCAGTTGGTGGTAAATGAGACATTTTTGTTCTTGATGATTTTTTTTTACATTTCTCACCCCAAATTCCATCCTTTGGCTATTTTTGATAAAATCAGCCTGAAAAATCGGGAGTTTACTTTTCCCCCATACAATTGACTTTTTTTGATTCGACTGATTTTTAATGATTCGACCAACTGAAGCCTTTCGAAATAAAATGGATGGTCAATGCTTCTTCTATAGATACCATACATGATACCTTGAGGTATGATGACCCCGATGACTAGTGTTTTTGAAAATATCACATCTTCTTATTTTGAGTAATTCTCCTTTTTCTACTTTTTCTTCAGAAGATAGATCCCATGCCCTTCAGAATCAATGATTCATGTATGATTAGTTATGACCTAAATGCAAATGAAGAAAGCATAAGCTACTTGATATTAGTAATAAATAAGAGAGCAAATTTTGGGGTATTACACTAAGATCCGAAGTTTTCTTGGGTTGGCAGGTTATTATCGCAAGTTCATCGAAGGATTTTCTAAGTTGGCATTAACTTTGACGCAATTGACTTCAAAAGGTCAAGCTTATGCGTGGGATGTTCCGTATGAAGAGAGCTTTGTGAAACTAAATAAGAAGTTAACGACCACTACGATGTTGATATTGTCAAACCCGAACGAACCTTTTGTGGTGTATTATGACACGTCGAAGATGGGTATTGGTGAAGTGTTAATTCAGAATGGTCAAGTGGTTGCTTATGCTTCCAAACAACTAAGAGTTCATGAGAGGAATTATTGTAACACCTTATTTATTTAATTATTTATTTAATTATTTATTTAATTAAATATTTTTGTATGATTGGTGTTGTTTCGCATTAAGTTGATATGTGGTTTGGTTGAATTAATTTAATTAAGTTGATTAAGTCGATTAAGTTGATTAAGTTGTGGATTTAATAGTAGAGTTATGCTATTTTGATAAATGGGCTTGTTTGGTGAGTAAGAGTAGTAAATAGTGGGGGTGTATGGTTTAGGCCCAATGGAAATTATTAAAATTAAAATAAAACCATAAGTAATTAGAATGGGGATTAGAGGTTATCAGTGAAAGAAATGGAGAAAAGAGGTTACATGAAGTTCTTAGGAGAAGGAAAAAGTTAGGGTTCCAATTAAAGTGATAGAGTCACCTTCAATCCAAGGTAAGGGAGGGGTTTTAACCTTATAATCAGGATTTTATGATGAATACATGTGGGATTAGGTACATGAACTATCGTTGTCAATTTTTGTATGTTTTGGGTTGAATAATTTGTTTTGGTGAATATGTTGTTTTAGTTGCTTAAGAATGTTAAATTATGTTGATGAAATAGTCGTAAATGGATTATTTGATGATTGTGTATGAGTATGTTGAGTTGTTGTCGTTAAACTGGTGTACTGAGTTAATTGGGAAATCTTCCTGAGATAGAATAATGAAGAAGTTACAGAGACGGAGAAGAATAAGAGAAAATAGAGAACACATGGTTTGACTTTTGGACGACCATCCCATTTTCCAGACGACCGTCTGGGATGTGTGACGTCAGTCACCTCCCTAGGAAAACCGTCACAAATTGTGACGAGGGTAACCCAATTGTGTCGATGGTCACACGGGTCTGGGGGAAAACTTGTTATTTTATTTCTATGTTGTGCTGCTTTCTGTGTCTATAACATTGACTTAGCCTAAATTAATTCCAGTAGCATAATTAAGTTTGAAGAATACCATTGAAGTAACAGTGATCATGATAATTAGTTGACAGAAAAATTAAATAGTAATAATATGATGAATTAGTAGAGGAAAAATAAGTAACAATGGAGTAGAAGTAGTAGCAAGTTCAATATGTTGGTTGTTGTCATGGATTTAACGGAATCATAATAATAAGCTAGTAGTAAGTAGAAATAACAGAGCATAGTAAATAGCTTAATTAATCAGTTTTAGTCGAAACTTATGTGAATAAGAATGAAATAAATTCGGTTGTTCTTGTGTTGTGTTGCTTTGTTATAAGTTGTATAGTTGTTGGTTGTTTTATGTTGCGGTGCCTTATGAATGACAAGATTTGAGTTGCAGGCCTTTGGCCAAAGTTGCATGTTGTTGTGTTGCTTTATTGTTATAGTTGTTGGTGTTTGGTATTCATATTGAGTTGCATAACATATCATTATTTGAGTTGGAGTTGTTTGCTTGGTAAGTTGGCCTGGATTGGCAAAATAAAGTTGAAGGCTTATGACTTATGTTGAGGCCTCTATTAATTGACAAGATTATAAGTTGGGAGTTTTGCTCCAATGGTACCACATGCATCGCATTGTCTAAGTTTCATTTCTAAGTCGCATAGTATATTGTTGTGTTGTAGCTCGTGTTGTTTAAGTTGTTGGTGTGTTATGAAGTTGTGATTTATGTAATCCAATTTAATATGTTATTTATCATATTATTGATTATATTATTAGATATATCACCCTTTCTGTTTGAATATTTCCCTCTGTTGGTAACGTGCAGGTAATCTAGAGTAGAGTCGAGTACCTTAGTAGATTCGAGTTGGTGTTGACGATCTGATACGTAGCACTCGGCGGGATAAAACTTATTTTATGTATATGTTGAATTTGATTATAGTTTCTGAATTTTAAAAGTTGCTTTATTAAAGAATTGTTGCTTTTGAGTTGCTTTGATGTAGAATACAAGTTAAGTTGTAATAAACTGGATTTTATGAATCTGCTGCGTAGTAATGAAGTATTTTTTTAAAGACTTATCAGTTGTTGAATGTTGTTTTTAAAGTTGAAAATGTATAATATCATTTGTTTTGTTGAAATTGTATACTCTAATTTTATTAATAATTATCGAGTAGAAATGAGGTGTTAGAATTATCCTACGCACGATCTAGAGTTGGCAGTTGTTGTATTTGTGTTAAAAATCTGGCGACATTATCTTTTTGGATCTAGATTTGAAGTGTTCAGTGATCATAAAAGTTTAAAGTACTTGTTTGATAAAAAGGAGTTGAATATGAGGCTGAGGAGGTGGCTAGAATTATTGAAGGATTTTGATTTTGATTTGAGTTACCATCCTGGTAAAGCGAACATGGTGGTTGATGCCTTGAGTAGGAAGTCATTGAATATGTCGATGCTTATAGTGGGGGAATTAGATATGATTGAGAAGTTCAGAGACATGAGTTTATTGTGTGAGATAACTCTAGATAATGTGAAGTTAGCAATGTTGAGACTGACTAGCGACATTCTGGAAGAAATCAAAGTGAGACAGAAGTCTGACTTGAAGTTGGTTGATCAATCAATCTTGATTAATCAGGGTAACAAAGGTGAATTCCAGATTGATGAAGATGGTATTTTGAGGTTCTGAGACAAAGTGTGTATTCCAGATATCCTAGAGATTAAAAAGAGTATATTAAAGGAAGGACATCGAAATAGACTGTGTATCCATCCTGCTTCTACGAAGATGTATCAGGATCTGCATAAGTTGTTTTGGTTACCGGGTATAAAGAAAGACATTGTTGAATTTGTGTACGCGTGTTTGACTTGCCAGAAGTTAAAGATTGAACACTAGAAGCCTTCGGGTATGATGCAATCGGTTGAATGTTCCTGAATGGAAATAGGATAGTATTTCCATGGATTTTGTGTCGGTTTTGCCGAGGACTATGAAAGGGAATGATTCAATATGAGTGATTATGGATAGATTAACGAAATCAACTTATTTCTTACCAATGAAGATTAATCACTCCATGCAGAAGTTGTATGAGATGTATATTGAAGAGATTGTGAAGTTGCACTGGGTACCTACGAGAATTGTGTCAAAGAGAGATCTGAGGTTTACATCGAGGTTCTGGAAGAGTTTTCAAGATGCCTTGGGTACTAAGTTGAGGATGCGTTTTACATATCATCTGCAGACAGACGGTTATTTGGAAAGGACTATGTAGGCTTTAGAGCATTTGTTGAGAGCTTGCGTGCTAGACCAAGAAGGGTATTGGGATATCCATTTGTTGTTTATCGAGTTTACATACAACAATAAATTTCATGCTAGTATTAGAATGGCACTGTACGAAATGTTATATGGTAGCTATTTTCGGACTCCATTGTGTTGGTATGAGTTAGGCGAGAGTGTTATACTCGGACCTGGAATTGTACAAGAGATGAATGAGAAGATAAGATGATCCAAGAGAGAATGAAGACTTAACAAAGTCGTCAATAGAGTTACCATGATAAGAGGAGAAAGGTACTTGAGTTCTAGGGAGATCACGTGTTTTTGAGAGTTACTCTGATAATCGATGTTGGTTGAGCCTTGAATTCTAGAAAGCTCACTATGCATTTTGTTGGTCCGTATCCGATTATGTAGAGGATGGGATAAGTATCCTATCAGATTGCTTTGTCACCCTCACTTGCGAATTTTCATGATGTGTTTCACGTGTTTTAGTTGAGAAAATACATTCTGGATCCGTCACATGTGATCCAAATGGATGATATACATGTGTTAGATAACCTGACTATTGAAGCATTGCCCGAGAGGATAGATGGTCGAGATACGAAATAGTTGCGGGGTAAAGAGACTGCTTGGGTGAAAGTATTGTAGGGCGAACCAGCTGGTGAGAGTTGGGTTTGGGAGCGTGAGGATCAATTGAAGGAGTCGTACCTGACTCTATTTCCTTCAGATAATTTTTTACGACGATTTTTTTAAAGTATGGAGAGTTGTAACACCCCGAAAATTTAAATTAATTAATTACTTAATTAGTTATTTAATTGATTTAGTGTGATTATATGATTTTGTGTGATGATCGTGAATATATGTGATGCTGAAATAATTATGATGTATGACGATATGATGATGTGTTATGCGGTAATGTTGGATTAAAAATAAATAAAGAGGGTTGGTTATAATTTAAATAATTTAATTATGATTATTTATATTTAATAAGGAATTATTATAACTATTTGGATGAAATTAGACTATTAGAGATTTTGAGGGTAAGGTGGTAATTTTGGGCGGAATAAGTGAGGATAACAATGGAATAACATATTAAGGGTCAAAGGGGTAAGAGTGACAAAAATTGAAAATTGGAGTTAGGAAAATCATTTTTGATCGATCGTGTTTTGGGAGAACGACTCTGAGGAAGAGAAGTGGAAAGGCTAGGGCTCAGAGAATTTTTAGAGAACTCAAATAGGGGAATCAAGATTTTTACGTCTAAGGTATGAGGAGTATAGCTTTCATTGTGATTGATATAGAAATTTATATATAATTTTGGGATTCTATGGGGTTTGGGTTTATCACGAGGGTTGATGAAATAGGGAGGAATTGATGAAATAGGATGTAGAAATTGATGTATATGTTGTTTGTTATGATGAATTGTTGTTGCATTATGAATACCATGTGAATTTTGTGCAATTGAAGTTGTTTTGGGTTGAATTCGTATGGAAATTTGAGTGGTTTTAGTGCATATTTCGTAAAACAACATAAAAATGCTTCTCTCTCGTTGTTAATCGGTTAACGACAAATGGTTAACACGTTAAAAATGTGTGTTTCTGGACGTTTGAGTCTGGTTAAGCGGTTACCACCAGATGATTAACTGATTACCACTGAATATGACATTTTTTTTATAAATTTTCAAAAATTCATAACTTTTGACTCGTAAATATGTTTGGATCGTTGTTCGAATTGTTGAAAAGTTGAATTTGTGTACTTTCTGCTAAAATTATTTTCAATGACATAATTTCTATTATTCAACGCGTGGTGTATGCTTTCGTTTTATGTTCTGATATGTTGAATCGTGAGATGTGGAAATTGGTTGTGCAATGCATGTTGTTGTTGTGGATTTCAATGCATGTTGTTGTAACAGGTGTATTATGTTGTAACGAATAATATAAATTAATATATGAATGATGATGCAAGCTTGATGACTTTTGTTGATAATTATGACGATGTTGATGCATAATGCATTCATGGCATACTATGTTGGGACTTCGGTCTAATGTTGGCTTCAATCCCATTGTGTGGATTGAAGTGATTATGTTGTGCTCCTTTGTGGAGGGTTAATGACCCAATATCCATTTATGTTGATTGGTACCACATGCATGTTCCGATGAAGTTGCATTTCATAATAAGTGGCATCGCATGTGAATGAGTTAAATGTTGATTGATGTATGCATTTTATTAATGATGTATGAAGATGTTGATGATGTCCTATTTATATTCTTTTATGTATACCTTTTATAATGAATTGTGAATACTTGCTCTGCCTGTTTGAATGTTACCTCCACGTGGGTAACATGCAGATGATTAGGATTAGCTCTTGATGCGTGAAGGTTTAGCTTGAAGTCATTTATTTTCATTTCTGATGAACTAGAAGGGTCTTGCTCTGATAATGTAACATCGGGTTGGAGAATTTGTAATGAACATTGGTGTTCTTGTTTCTTTTGTTATGCATGACGTTACTATGAGTTTTATTTTGATCGAGAAGTTAGAACATGTTTTTATAATTGAATCAATAAAATTTTCCACTGCGATATTTTGAATTAAATATGGTGAAAGAACCCGTGTTACAGAGCAAGAGTATTAATATGATGTTTTTTTAAAGAATATGTGACACCTTTTGAAGAATATTTTTTCGTGTATTTTATGTGGGGCTAGAAGGGTGTTACACTGATCAGTTCACCTGTTGAGCAAATGTTCTGACAGATGTTGTAACATGTTGTACCAAAACATTAGTTTTGGATGTTTTTAAATCTTGACAAATTTGTTTTGATTTTGTGAGATTCCTTTTGGAATTATCTCACTTATTTTTACAGGTCAAGAAGATTTTATCTGGAACAAGTTTTTGTATCTCCAGTTGTACGCAAGCTGCACAAAATTGGATGATGAGACAATTTATAACACTTTGTGTTTTGTTCCAATATTTAAATAGATATTTTATGTACAATGGGTGCAACCCTTAGCGTGTGGATCAAGAAATATTTGGGTGAAGATTGTGAAGCCCATGGATTGTTAAGGAGTATTTAAAGATAACTTAGACCTAATGTAATCAATGACTTTCAGTATTGTAAAAACTTGGGTAAGTTTTAGAAACTTAGGTTTTGAGAGTCTCTTGTGTATGACTTTGTAAGTCACCCTTTGTATCTTTGATACATTGTAGTAGACATATTGTTTGTTGTTTCTTATTCACTCAAATTATTTTAAGCATATAGTGTATTGTTTTTGGTGGAAGCTTTTAAGCGAAACCAAATATTGTTCTTGGTCAAGAGTCTTGACCTAGTATTGTTCTTGATAAGAAAGAGGGTACATCTTTCTTTTTGTTTTTTTGAGGCCATGGGCATTGGCATTATGAGTGCTTGTTAGGAAGTGAGAGGGGGATCTTATATCTAGATGGGCTTTTAGGTATCATTTGCATAAGGTAGGGATTTGGCGAGAAGTTGTAAACGAGGGAGTTTAACTTTGAACTAATACTATCATAGTGATTTTCCTTCTAGACTTGGATGCCCCCAGATGTAGGTGAGTTGCACCGAACTGGGTTAACAATTAAGCTTGTTATTTATCATTCTGCAATTTACAGTTTCTGTTTAATTAAAGTTTGATAATATTGTTTTGTCATACTGAAGATGTCAAAACATAGGTCTTGACTTTGTGCTTTGATGTTTTGTTACATCAGTATTGACATCAACATCAAGATTGTTGTATGTTTGTATGAATGTGTTGTGCCCTAACTATTGTGTAAGTGCCAAAATTTCAATTATTATTAACATGGGCTCTTAATTCTAATTCTATAGCATTTTTCCAAATAGGTTCAGTTATAAATAATTGTAGGATCTGAGTTCAATAATGGTAGAGAAAGATAAGTTAAACAAATTATGGTCAGAAGGTAAATTATTATGTGACATGTGGTTAGAGGCGGGATAAAGAGGAATATCTTTAGTAGGATAAAAATATATGGTATTACCTTTGATGAGGGAACAATGATAATCCTGAAGGTATTTTGAAGGCTTTGAGATTCAGGTAGAGTTTATTACGGGGGTGAGTGTAAGTATAGAAATTAATCTAAGAGGGGAATTAAATTTTGTGGTATTTTAGACTTTTTCTTATGGAGTACCTTGATTAACCGATTTCTTATGTAACCATAGTAATTTAAATACATAACAAACAAAGTTAAAAAAATATAGGCAAAATATTCAAATTGGTCCTTTAACTCTACCTCTGGGTCCAATTTGGTCCCTTAATTCTAAAAAGTATCAAATTAGTCCTTTAATTGTTCAAAAAGGTCCACATTAGTCATTTTCGTCCATTTTTTACTAACGGCGTTAACTTTCGCTTGTGTGGCATCTGACGTGGCGTATGATAATTATAATAATTAAAATTCAATAAAACCTCAAAAAAATTGTCTTAGACTGGATTCGAACCAAGTACATGGAGGTCACTATAAATGTTACTTTACCATTGAAGCATTTAAATCTTTGTGATTAAATTTACTAACTAAATTTATTAATTCTCAAAACTCTTAAAAGTTGTTCAATTTCAACACCAACATTATCAGCCAAATGAAGAAATATCCCAAATTATCCCAAATTAACCCTAACTCTTAACCATTGAAAAATATTTGTTGCTATTGTTAATGTAAATGTCAAAGAAGACTTGGTTAAGCAGCATGTAAATGTCGCTGAAGAAGCCATAACAGTTTTAAAGAAGCAACTCAAGAAAGTCACGCTGAGGAATTAGACGCATCTGGGTTTCAGATTAGACGCATCTGGGTTTCAGATCAAATGCCAAAACGTAAATTTGTGCTTGTTAAAACGTAAATCTGGGTTTCGGATTAGACGCATCAAATGCCAAAACGTAAATCTGGGTTTCAGATTTCAACTTGTTATTTAGGGATTTTGCTTGTTAAAACGTAAATCTGGGTTTTTGGAAATGTTCCTTAACTTGTTTGAATTTTAGATGCAGAGGGCTGTATTTCAAGTTTGAAAAAAATATAGTATTTTAGCTAAAATCCTAGTCAGCATAGATGAAGAGGGCTGTATATTACGTGTTTGAGCTAAAATCCTAGTCGAGCATAGATTAACTGGATAAGCAGCGGTTTGATGTTTGGTTGTTATATTACATGTTTGAGAAATTGAATAGATTCCCATTCTGTTGGTTTGGGCTTTCTGCGAGAAGCTATCATAATTATGAGACAGTTCAATCTTAAATATTGAAGCAATCCTCTTTTACCTTCTTTTTGTAGGTGAGGATTCAAAGGAAGCTGATGAAGTAGAAAAAGAATTGGAGCATACACTACTGCTAAATACCATGGATAAAGAGATGCACTAGTTAAATAAGCAATTGGAGCAGAAAGAGGTTTCATTTCATGTTTTGGTGAAAATTAGTCTATATTCCACATACCTACCGTTACCAATTAATCACTTCAATAATTTTTTTATCTTTCCTAATTGTTATGAATAACTGCAGGTAGTGTATGTGTTTGATTATGAATGGTGAGTTATCAATGGATGATTATCAACTGACTTGAAATAATAAATATATATTGTAAAGTGGTGTAATGGTAAGTGCTTATGCTTTGCAAGCAAGATGGCATAGGTTTGAATCCAGACTAAACCAATAATTTTGGATTTTTTTTCACAATTTTAATGACCTTGAAGATGAATGTGTGTCAAGTCACTTGCCACACATATGACCCAGTGCCACGTCAAATGCCACCCAAGCAAAAATTGACACCGTTAATAAAAAATGGACGAAAAGGACTAATGTGGACCTTTTTGAACAATTAAAGGACTACTTTGATACTTTTTAAAGATAAGGGACCAAATTGAACCCTGAGGTAGAGTTAAGGGACCAATTTGGTTATTTTGCCAAAAATATAATAGGAAATAAGCAAAACAAATAGGCTTATTCTTCATCTATCTCACAACTAATATCCATCATATAGTTCATTAACATTTGGTTGGAGGGGCCAAATTATTAAGTTGCAATAGACGTGTCATCCAAGTAAGTGATCTTATTTGTATCTTTACAATACTTAGATTGGTTGATGAATATAAGAATATGAGTGGAAGTGGTGGAAGGAGTGGTGATGGGAATATGAAAAGTGTGAGTGGTATGGGAATTAGGTAATGTGGGGTTAAAGTTAAGGTATGAGATGGTTGAGGTATGAAAGAAGGAAGGGAAGTGGGAGATAAGTTGTCAAGGTCAATACCAATGGTTATAGTAGGTGGGTGGGAGTTTATTGATGGTAGTAGGTGTTTGGTTAGAAAAGGGGCAGATGCATTCACACAAAGTGGTGTCAATGGATAGGGAAAGATGTTTGGTTTGGAGGTCATATAAAATATGTCCTCTAACTCCAATTTTGTTTCCTAGGTAGACACATTTTCTAGATCTAGGATCAAGTTTGGTTCGATTTCTTTTACGGGTGGAAGCAAAAAATAAACAACCAAACAATTTAGGGGTGGAGTAGCTAGAAATGCTGTTGTAAAGTTTTTGAAAAGGCGTGCTGGATTTTAAAATTTTGAAAGAAGTCTATTGATAAGGAAAGTGGTATGAGAAAGAGCTTGAGCCCAAAAAGTTTTAGGTAAATCGGAATGTAACAGAAGAGGATGGGTAATATTCAGAAGATGTTGGTGTTTTCTTTCTATTATCCCATTTTGTAGGGATGTGTCAAGACAATATGCTTGATCCTGGATCCCATGTTTTTGGTTTAAAAAAATCCATGAGATAATTTGAGCCATTATTAGAACAAATTATCATGATTGTGATGTTAAAATGAGTTTGAATAAAATAGACAAAATATTAGATTGAAATGGAAGTCTCAAATTTCATCTTCATAAGATGGATCCAACATAATCTGTTGGGATCATCTATAATGGTTAGGAAATATTTATGACATAACATGGATGGGATAAAAATAGGACTCCAAATGTCCATGTGAACAATATCGAAACGGTGTAGAGAATATTTAATACTGTCATGAAAGGGTAAACCTTGTTTGGCATAAAAGCAAGTGTCACAAACAAAATTAGATTTATCATTGAGATTTTTAAAAAAATGTCTATTGATGTGACGGGTGTCCTAAACAACTATGCCACAAATTACAACTATGAATTGTATGAATATAAATAGGGGTGACAGGGATGGTATTATTATAACAACATTAATATCAATAATGATAGGGGAAGTAAGTTAGAAAAGGCCATTGTGCAACTTAGTTGTACCAATCGTCTGCAGTGTATGGTTCCCCTATATGAGATAATAAGAAGAATTAAATTAAACATGATAGTTTAGAGAAGTAGTGAAACAATGGATATAGATTATATTAGTATGAAAATCAAGGATGTAAAACACATCAGTAAGATAAAAGTTGTCAGTGAAGTGAATAGAACCTAAGTAACAGGTAGAAATGAAGGCTCCATTAGGAAGTTGAATCAAGATAGGTTTTATCTAAATTATGTGTGTGAAGAATTTAATGGAATAGTACACATGGTATGTGACTCCAGTGTCAAATATTCAATGTGGATTAGGTAATAGGGAGAATGTGTGAATATATGACATACCCGGAGGTTCAACAATTGAGGTGTTCATGTGATAAAGAGAAGTTGATGGTTGTTGAGGAGATATTTTATGGATTAAAGTGATGAGAGTTTTAAGTTGATCCATAATAAAGTTGATAGTTGAGGAAGGATTGTGGAAGGAATTATTAACATGGTTGTGACCATTTTCAGAAGGAACTTCTTCAACATTGGTAGTTTCTGCCAAATTTATTCGTTTGAGTTGTGGATGGATACCATGCTTCTTGAAGCAGACATCAACAATCAATTTAGGCTTGTGGAAGTAGAACCACATTTTGATTCCTTATCTAGTTAAATATGGTTTTTGTGTAGAGTATGGAGGTCGAGATTGGTTGTAAAGTGAATACATGTGAGCAATCACTTTATCCTCATGAGAAGGAGTATTATGTTGTCACTCTTATTGGATGAGCATCGAGAAGACTTTGTTGATATATAATAGCAATTGCATGAGCATGATATAGTATTGAACTAGAGCTTACTACTCATTTAGCTAATTTAGAAAACAAATAATATGATCGATGTCTTTGTAAGGCTTGGTAATTAATAGGGGTGGCACAAACATTAGATTGAGCAGTTGCATGTTGGAAGAGGGTGGAAGCTCTCAAGTTTTTTCCATATTTTCTCGAGAGATCTGAAGAAATGATTAATGAATTTATATCCTTTATGTATCGTGTATATTTCCTTTTGAAGATCATAAATGTGGAAGTTGTCACCATAATGGTAACAATCCTAGAGGTCTTGCAAGATTTCTTGGTCTGATTCCATCCATAAAATGCATTCAATGATATTTGTTTCTATGGAGTTTCTAATCCATATCATAACCATGGTATTACAAAGATCTCAAACAATGAATGCAAGATTAGAGGTGGTATAATGAATTAGGGTTCCTTCGATGAACCCTAATTTGTTCGTTGTGCGGAGAGCCACTTTTATTGATTGGGACTAGGAGTGATAGATGTTGTTATTGAGATAAAGAGAGACTATAGTGTGTTTTGAGTTGTATGAGGGATGCATGAAATAGGGATCTATGTATGGGTTGGGGTTAGGAGTTTGAATGACATTAGTGTTAGAATAAGATTTGGTTATGCATCTGGCCTTATGTTTTGATGATAACAATACATAGTGTTCAAGAGAACAATTTTGTAGCCTAATAATTTTATTTAGTGTGCATATTTGATATAAAAATTATGACTCTGATTATAGGACGTGTGATGTCATCAGACTCTGAAGCTATTATACCTTGACTCTGAATTATGTGTTTAGAAAGTAATCAGGCTTTGGATTATATACTCAACGCTTCTGGCATCTACTCATCCAAGGCTTTGCTACTCTGAAGCTTCTGAAGTTGTTACGCTCTGAAGCCCTTCCCTCAACTCAAATCTGAACCGTGTGTAATACTCCAAAATTTTCCATCTCATTTTCATGGCATTTAGCTCGTCACATTGCATATCCACCCATACATTGCATAAATAAAATAATAAAAATAAAATAATTCATGCAGCATTGGTCAGCATGCAAGGCATGTGATCAGGGTTTACCTAAAGGAAAAATCAAATGTCATAACCCAAGGTTGAATCTGCTCAGAACGGACGGTTGAGATGCATCCTAAGGATTTCCCACCAAAAGGAGGGAAAATCTGAATTTTTCATTCGTTAATTGGTTAACGCCAGGGTTTAATCGATTAACGCTAGTGAAATTTGGGCAAAAATTTCAAAAGTCAGTTGGTGCTTCCCTCTTTCTCCCACTTTCCACTATGATTTGTGTTTCTACCAAGCTCTAGAGATTTCCACCACTTTTTAGACCCTTCTACCACTTTCCTATGGAATATTCTAGAAACCCTAACTAACTGCTAAGCTAGCTCCTAACCTCATAACCCTAACCTAATGCACAAGTTAACTCCTAACCCAAAGCTCACTCCAAACCTAGCTCATATATAAATAATTTTCACTCCAAACCTCACAACTTAAACCTCAACTTCAACCTCATTTCACAATTTCACTTTATAATATCAATTTTTTCTCTCACTTTTTCTCTCCATTTTTTCAAAACTCATCAAAGCTTCATCATCAAGATCTTCTAAGTTTCACATTGAAACTCGAAAGATCGGAAGCTTAGCCTTCATCTTCTTCACCGGTTCAGCGGATACTTGAAGATTCGGCACGGACGGTGTTTATTTCACCCTTTGGAAGTGTTTCGGATCAATTGCATTTATTTTGCATTCTCACGAATCGAAGCTTGGAATCACCGGTATTCTCTTCGTTTGTGCATGGATCAACTCGCAACAATCACCAAAGCAAGCCTCCGCTTTGTAGGTTGGTGGATCCGAAACCGTTTCTCGATTTAATTTATTTCTCTTCATCTTGCCGTAAGGCATTCTTTGATTCGTTGATTGCGTTTGCGATGCATTTATTCGGTTTAATTGTTAGTAGCTAGAATCGTATCTTGTTCTTGGTGCTAATAGGTGTTAGAAGGTTGTGGTTAGGTAGTAATTTCGTGATAATTTGTTCATGGTTGTATTAGGAGCTTTAGGGAATAAGTCAATAGCTAGAAGTGTTTTTTTCCTCACTGTTTTTGCATTCTGGTTTAGTGTTAACTGGTTAACACCCAAGGTTAACCGGTTAACACGTTATTTTTTCCCTCTGAAATTGATTTTTTAAAGCCGTTAACCGGTTAACCCAGGGCGTTAACCGGTTAACGCTGTGCAAATTTGGCTTTTTGTGTTGTTTCATTGCATAATTGTGCATCACTCTTCCTTTTATCATCATAGATTGATATATCTTAATTTTAGGGAATTGTTAGGGGTTGGTTTAGCACAAGTTCATGTAGTTTCGATAGCTTTCGACACGTATTTCTCTAGTCTCCGTTTTTGTGCATAAATGTTGCATATGTGTTCATAACATGTTGTGATCATTGTTTGCATGACTTAGCATCACTCATAGCATAATAGTAAATATGTACACTTCTGTTTTTGCACCACATTAGAAGTTCATTCATGTTTTGGTTCAATCATGTGCATATTGAAAAATTGCATAATGTTAAAAAAAAACAAAAAATCATCTAATTTGCATCCATTAATTGCATGATGATATGTTGCATTTCATTGTTAATAACTCATTTCATGTTGTTGCATAACTTGCATAATTTTTGCATCCTATGATGTGCATTAAAATTCATGTTTTGTTGCATTCAAGAAAATAATGGAAATCTGCCTTGTTTTCATAGCGGCATTTTGAAACAGGAGTTGTAAAAAACATGTTGCATTCATTCTATTTTGATCTTTTACACCTATTTTGCATGTTGTTTGGTAGCTGTAATAGGTTGTTTGTATTAGGCATTGCATTTAGTTGTTGTTTGTGTTGTAGGAAGTTGTAGTAGCTGCTGGATTTTGGCTTTGCCTATTTTGTAGGTCCTTAGACTTAGGATAGAGTCTAGTTAGGTCCTGGATGCATTAGGATATGTTTAGTATTCATTTACTTTCATTCCTTTTCATTGCATTGCTTTATCCTACTAACCTTTGTTTTGTAGGGAGGTGGAGGTAATTTTATTCACAACTTCTTCCTTTTAAATTCTTTACGCTTTCTAAGTGTGTTTGCCTTAGCATTTGGTGCTTAGTTTGTACAACTCCATGCTAAATCCCCTTTAGAAAACAACTTAGCTTTCTTAGGAAGTAAGTTGCTTTCTAGTCCCTTTTATTTTCCTTTCTTGATTAGGATTAGAAAGCCGCACTAACCTAGGTTCATCCATGCATAACAACACTTAGGATTATTAGTCTCCCTTTAGACTTTTACCTTTGGTTCACTTTGCTTTCTTTCTCATCTCACAAAGAAAAGTAAAAAGCACCTAATAAAGGTTGAGCTTCTCGTACGCCATGAGACTTTGCCATGGGTTACTCGTGTGCTTCCCTGTTCGGGTCGAGTCGTAAGGCATCTACCACGATGAACAAGTCTTAGTATGAGAATTTTTCACAAACAACAAATTCAGAAAACACTTCTTTAAAAGAGAGTTAAAAAACAAAACTCATCCTTTCCTTCGGAAATTATCTTCTTACCTCATTCACTCTCAACGTGAACTTGATCCTACTTGCCTCATTTGCAAGATGGTAACACACTTGTACTAGATGAGCCTGCAGCACCTGATCATAGGCATAAGCAGTTCAATTCATAAAGAACACAAACAGAGTTTCCACCTTAGTTAGGCGAACTACGTCGACTCTGATCCTTATTTTCCCAATGAGGTACGTAGGCAGTGGGGTAGGGCCCGTTCTAGCACATTCTTTATTTTCCCTACATTTTCCCCTTTTCTTTTCATTCTCTTATCCATTTCCCTTCCTCACTTCCAGTTCTAGTTAGCAGTTCTTTTATTCAGTAGCATCTAATTTCTCACCCTTTGAAACAGACAAACAGACATAGATCCCGTCGGGTACGGTGGACGGTCTGGGTGTTAATACCTTCCCATGTCGTAACTGACTCTCGAACCCAGATCTTTGGTTCATAAGACCTTGTCCTTCAATTTTCTCTTTGGTTTGTGCAACATTACCTTTCCCATTCATTCAGGATAAAAATGCCTGGCTGGCGACTCTACCTTTTCCGCGCTACTTTCGCGTTTGTACTAGGATGAAAATCCCGGGAGGGATACCGTGTCACCAGAATTTAAAGACCAGGTTCTAATGAACTGGATCAAGACTTGGAAGACCAAGTTTCTGAAGATTTTCTCAACAGACTCTTACTCTTCTCTTATAAATCCTTCATCACCTACCTATCAGACGCTTTTGAATATTGAAGATAAGATCAAAAGGTTTTACGTGAGAAAAATAGTACATATTACAAGATCAAATATTCCTTCCACTACACTAGTTTTATGGATTAAGGATTGTATTATTGTACCATTTTGTCTCCCATTTTCACAAATTGTTATGCTAGGAGACAACTGCATTTTTCTATTCCAATTCTACCCTTCAACGATATCTTCACTGCCTATATAAAGAATACTTGGAAGAATGGAAAGACACTAATTTTACTACTTCTACGTGTCGCTCCCACCAAATGACACTGGGCCAGAAGGGGTACAGATGCAAACGGTCGGCGAAAGAGAGAACATGAAGATGAACTGAAAAGAGTCGCCAGCTAGGCATTTTTATCCCGAAGGAAAGGTAATGTTGCATAAACCTAGAAAGAAATGGATAAGACGATTGCGAACCAGAGAAACTGAGAAAGGAGATTGGTTACAACCTGGGAAGGTATTAGCACCCAGATTGTCCGTCGTACTCGACGGGATCCACGCTTGAGAGTTTGTGTTTAAAGGGGTAGGTGGCAGTGCTATTTGTGTGCAAAAAGCTGGAAAAGAATGTACAAGTGTCAGTGCAAGAAAGTGAAGTGAAGTGAAATGCTCAGGAATGAGGCTTAAGAGAGTAATGCTGGAAGAGGGGGGAAGAGACAGAGACTTTTGTTCGATAACAGTTAAGTTATGCCTACGTATCCTCTCGTGCAATGAGGAAGTCAGAACACCGTAGTTCGACTCAAAGAGACTGAAAGATAAATTGACTGATGAACTACTTGCTTGTCTATGCTCAAGTGTATTACCTTTCTAGCTCAGGTGCTAACTGTCTTGCATTAGACGGAAGAAGCAAGTTCTCTTTTGCGAGTGAAGATGATGAGAAAAGAATCCTGGAGGAGATGATTATTGTTTTTTTTTGTGTTTTCAATCTTTTATTGCTTTTTGTGTTTGTCATAAGATAATGAGCTTAAGCCTAAACCAAGGGCTAGTAAACTCATCACATCCTCCCTCTGATTAGGGGTAATGAGAATACCTTAAGTATGAAGTAAACACCTCAAACTTAATTACCATGATGTAGGATTAAGATCATTAACCTACTTGTGATTATTTAGATGTTTTTGGAGTTTTTGTTTAGTGTTAAATAATGAGTTTAAGCCATAATCAAGGATTTAATGGACTCATTACACCATCCTAATAGAAGGATAATAGATGAGAACATTTAAGTTGAGGAAGATACCTCAACTTAATCCATGATTAGGGATTAACCTCATGACAAAACAAAGCCTTTACTAAAGTGGATTTTAGTTAATGGTAAGATTAAGAAGTGATTTTTATGGTTTGTAAGATAACTTGAGGGGGACTTGTCCATTAACACTAGGGTTAGTCCTTCTTAACCAATAAGGAAGAATTAGAACCCTAATGCAATGCCCAAGTTACAAGCTTAATGTGTTAGTGATTATTAAGGTGTATTGATTAATATTTTAAACACATTAAGGGTTTAACACTTAGGATTAAATTTATACACTCCATCCTAAGAGAAGGATGCAGGCATAAGCTTAATCACAAAGCCTTAAAACCTTAAAGGTTTAGTCTCTAATTATGAGATGAGAAGAGAGACACAAAGGATGACACAAAGGTAAAACTAATGGGGGACTAATAAAAACCCTAATTTTTATCATGCTTGGGTGTTCCTAGGGTTTATAATGCTTGCAAGAGATCTTCAAGGAAAGCCACCAAGGAAGAAGCAAGATGAAAGTAGGAGAAGCAGAAGAAACAAGCTAGCTTACTTCACTTAGGAAGATAAGTTACTTAAAGAAAGAAAGTGAAGGAGGAACATGAATTAGCAAGCTCACTCTAAAGCACAAGAAAAATGCAGCAATGATGCATAAAAGGGATGAGAAGAGTTTGTGAGAAGTGAAGGCAAATTCACTTCTCAAAGCACTTACCACCTGAAAAGTTAGCATAAAGAAATGAAATGAAATGAAAATGAAATGTATGCAAGGATGCAAACCAAAACCATAAGCATATTCATGATATAAATGATGCTAAGAGATGATGCAAAGGCATACCAAATGCTATGGATGATCATACAAGCGATGAGAATGCATATAAAGCATGGAAGAAGCATGAAAGCACATGAATGTTCATGGAATGAAATGAATGCATAACATGCCAAATGGATGAAGAAATGATCAAGAATGATTCTAATGTGTCCTATGATGTCTTATATGTCATGTGAATGCATGAAATGTCATGGCAAGTTCTTGAATGAATGCATATGTAAGATGTATGTGAATGAACATGAGAAATTAGGGTTTTCATACAACATGAGATGCAAAAGCCAAAAAACAGAAGCAAATGACAAGATAAAAAATTTAAAATGCATACAAAGGAACCCTAACCCCATATGATATCACACCCCAAAGGAGGAGACCTAACTCTTAACCTAATGAAAGTTATGATTTTTCTAAGTTATCTAGGGTTTTAAGGCACCTAAAGGGAAAAAAATGCAAATCAAATCAAAAATTCAGAATAAATTTGTGACAAAATTATGTTAGATACTACATTCTAAATGAAGATCAATGCAAAAAGAACCATTGTCATACCATTCGTGGTTAGGCAGAAAAGAATTCTTGAAGTTAGGGTTCAAAAATAGGAATTTTATGAACCCTAAATTCAAGAAAATTGTCAAAGATTGTTCAAAACCAAAAAGAAATTTGTGTGAATGGTATGATAATGTTTCTAAATGTCCTAAGATGCAATGTGAATTTCTTTGGGATTTTTAGAAACCTAAATGATATTTTAATTAATTAATTTTCATTAATTAATTAAAATAAACATTTAAATGTTTTAAAAATTATTTTTAAATGCAAAAAATAAAAATAAAAATATTTTTGGGTCGAGAAAATTATGTGGAATGAAAATGCAGAAGAAAAGATTTTTTAGGATTTTCTAGGTATTTTTAATAAATTATGTAAAAACAAATAAGAAAATATGAATTAAAATGAAATAAAATAAAAGTAATTTCATCTAAAGGTCTGGATTTAAAGCTGAGGATTTTATGTTGACCACGCGCCAGATCTTAGGGCTACAATTCAAACTTAACTAATCTCAATTAATTAAATAAATAATTCAGATTAAAGGTTAATGAAAATATCTCAGGCGTCCATCACATGCGAGAAAGAAAAATCTAAGGGTCCACGTTAAAACACTGCCCTAAACCTAATTACACAATTAATGACTTTCAGGCCACTGGAGAAGAGCTCCGGTCGTCTTCTCCGGCTGCCATCTCCCCTGAAAATCCCCAACTTTCACCCTAGGTCATTTCTGGAGCTCTAAAGCTCCAGATCAAACCCTCTCACTCTCCTAAACTCAAATCCACCCCTAAAACAAATTTATAATTGCTCATAAACAAGATTCGAAGGAAAGATTAAAAATGGTAAAAATTTCAGAGGTTCAGTAAATACTCATTTCTTCACCATTTTCAAAAATTCAAAGCTCAGTGTGATCAGTGAAGCATGTTCTTTCACATTGTAAAATAAAAATGAAGTTCTGGAAAAATGATTTGAGATGACTACCTGAGATGAAGCTTTCCAAACTTGAGCTTTCTGGCCACTTCCTTTGTGCAAAATGACTCCCTTTGACCTCCTGATGAAGCTTTGATGCTTGGAAGACCTTGAGAGTGGCTGGTTTATGAGATTACACCTCAACTGGCCAAGAATCGTGTTTTGTGTATGGGGTTGTAAACACCCCAAATTTGCCCTCACTCATTACACCATGGCTTGTGACCTTTTCATATGCATGAGTTCAATCATAGCATCTCATGTCACACTTTTGTTTCATTGCATTGCTTCTAAGTCATCTGCATCTAGGGTTTGTGATCTGAGCTATCCCTGAGCCACTCCAAAGGTCTTCAATCACTTCAAAGGGGTCCATGTATTCTCAAGCATCATATTGTACCCTCACAAAGTCAAGGAAATCAACTAATCACAAGAACTGAGAAAAGCATGGAAGCAGAGCCAGGTTTAACTACACAGATGACATAAAATTAGGGTTTTGGTTTCAGAGGCCATAACTCCAATTTTTTTGGTCATTCTTGTTTCAATTGGTCTCTACATGGTATAGGGATCATGCATATCAATTTTCATGAAGAAATTCCATGGGGAAGGCATCTGATCAAGAGTTGACTTCTTGGGCAAGTCAGTGTAAAATCAGGGCATCTGAGGCCCCCAATGACCCAACCAAAAGGTGTTCTTCATCATTTTGATTGTGTATGATCTTTATTTGGTCATAGAAGATGTTAGAAGTTCACAAAATTGAAGAATTTCAAGCCATTTGCAAAGTTGCCATTTTGGGAAAATGACTTGTAATGGAAAATTGCTATTTTGGGAAAGTTTTTCAACCCTTTCTAATTGATTCAAAAATGCTTCAAATGAGAAAACTTTGGTCATGAAAGTTGTATAATGGATCATTCCCTTTTCAAAAAGTACAAGAACTCATTCTAATTCATTTTGAATCAAAAGTTATGGCTTGTCAAAGTTGGGAAAAATCACACAATTTCAAGTTTTGTACCAAAGAGGCAAAGTTGCAAAACCCCTTGCCAAGGCAAATTGTGACTTCAAATGGACTTCTAATCTTTGTACAAACATAAACCAATGCCTAAAATTCAGAATGCACCAAGATTTTGTCCATTTTCATGACTTGTGCTTCAAGTAATCACAAAAGGGCCCAAAAGTCACAAAGTTGCAAAACCTATGACAAACCCTAATCCACTTGCTGCATTGCTTCTAATCCATTTCCATGGTTCTCCCTAAACTCAGCTGAGCCAAACCATGCCCCTATCACAGCCTTACACTTGCCCATACCTCAAGTACACCTAACTTGGACTTTATGCAAAAACACCCATACCAATCCCACAGTGCCACACCAACTTCTCTGACCCATCCAAATGTGATAAGTGGACCAAAAGGAACACAACACAACAAACACACAAGCCTGAAGCATCCTCCAAGCCATAGCTCCAAGTTTTCACCTCTTATGCATTTTCATTCGAAACACACTCCACAAGACACAAACACAAAAATAAACTTCATAGAACATCTCAGCATGTTCCACTGATCATCCCTGACCCTTCACCTTGCCCTAAAACCCCCTGAAATCAAAACACGATTCTCACCCCTCACTGAACAGAACTCCATAAAACTCACAAATCAGCCACTTTCCAATCCAAATAAACCTCAAAGCATCTTCAGGAGGTCCATTGGAGAAGCTTTGAAGCAAGGAGGCAGCCTGAAAGCTCCAAACTGAAAGCTTCACTTCAGGTAGCTTCGAAAATTATTTTTTCCAGAAACCTTGTTTTAAGTTACTGAAATGATCTACATGCTTCCCTGAATGCAATGAGCTTTGAATTTTTGAAAATGATGTAGAAATGAGGATGTATGGTCTGTCTGAAACTTTGCCCGTGAATTTGATTTTTGCTTGTTCTTCGTGATTCATGAAAAATAAATAAGTTTTGTTGTTGGATTCTTGTTTAGGATGTTTGGTTGAGTGGATCTGGAGATTTTGGCACGTTTTAGTGAGGTTTTGAGAGAGATAGGTTGAAGGTCTCGCCGGAGAAGACGACCGGAAGTCTTCTCCGGCCACCTGAGGGTCATTAAACCATAATCTGTGTAATTAATCAACTTTGAATTTGGACCCTGGATCCTGTTGACTTCCATTGACTCCCGCGTGAATGAACGCACCAGATCCTTCATTAAACCCTAATTCAGATTAATTAGGTTAATTAATTAGGGTTAATTTTGAATTTCCCAGAAGCAATCTCAACCGTCCATGAGCGCGCGCAGTCTTTCCCTCCCCCCTGAGTTTGAATGTTGGCCCTTGATTGTGTTGACTTCCCCCTTTTATTCATTTTAATTTCTTTTCTTTTCATTTCTTTTCCTCATTTTATTTAAAATAGCTAAAATCATTTAAAAATTCTGAAATTTTTTGTCAAAGATTTAATTAATTTTCAGAACCCAAAAATATTTTTATTTTTATTTTTTGCATTAAAAATTATTTTTAAACCATTTAAATGTTTATTTTTAATTAATTAATGAAAATTAATTAATTAAAAATGCATTTAGGTATTTAAAAATCACAAAAAAAATTCACATTGCATTTAGAAACATTTAGAAACATTGTCCAACTCTCAAACCAAATTTCTTTTTTGTTCTTGATGCCTTTTGATCATTTTCATTGGATTTAATTTCATTTTTAGGCAATATTTTGCTTCAAACTTCAAAAATTCCTTTCTGCCTAACCATTGGGAGTTGAATGATGATTCTTCTTGCATTGCACTCTTCATAGGATGTAGTTTATAGGATAAAATTGGCTTGATTTGATCTTGTATTTTCAATTTGTTTAGCATTTTTCTTGACAAGGTACCTTAAAACCCTAACAATCTTAGGAAATTCATAACTTTCACTAGGTTAGGAGTTGGATCCTCTCCTTTGGGCAGTGAGTTTGTATAGGTTTAGGGTATCTTTGATTGCATTTTCAAATTTTTATCATGTCATTTTCCTCTGGTTTTGGATTTTTGCTTTGCATGATGCATGTAACCCTAATTTGTGCCTTCCTTTGCATCCATCTTTCATTTGCTTGCATCCATTGACTTGCCATGACATCTTGTGCATCCACATGATTCATAATACATCTTAGGACATATTAGAATCATGTTTGATCATTGCATCTTTCATTTGCCATGTTGTATGTCAATTACATTTCATGAACTTTCATGTACATTCATGGTTCAATGCATGCCTCATTTGCATCCTTATGCTTGTTTGATCATTCTCATGCCTTGCCTCATGTTTGCATCATCTCTTAGCATCATTAACATCATGCAAATGCTTCTGACTTTGGTTTGCATCATGACATTTCATCTCATTTGCAGTGCATTTCATTTCTTCTGGCTAACTTTTCAGGTGGTAAGTTGTTTTGAGAAGTGAATTTGCCTTCACTTCTCACAATCTCTCCTCATCTCTCTTGCATCTTAGCTGCATTTTATCTTGTGTATTAGAGTGAGCTTGCTCATTCATGTTCATCTTACCTTCTTTCTTCAAGCAACTTGTCTTCTTAAGTGAAGCAAGTTGTTTTGCTTCTCTTTGCTTCTTGCTCCTTTCATCTGCTTCCTTCCTGGTGGTTTCTCTGAAGATCTTTCTCCCTTAAGCCTCATAAACCCTAGGATATCCAAGCATGATAACAATTAGGGTTTGATTAGTCCCCTATTTAGCTTTTACCTTTGTGTCATCTTTGAGTCTTCTCTTCTCATCTCTTAATCAGGGACTAAACCTTAAAGGTTTTAAGGCTTTGTGATTAAGTTTATGCCTGCATCCTTCTATTAGGATGGAGTGTATAACTTTAATCCTAAGTGTTAAACCCTTAATGTGTTTAATTCCTCTAATCAATCCACTTGATAATTACTAAGGCAATAAGCTTGTAACTTGGGCCTTGCATTAGGGTTCTAATTCTTCCTTAATTGGTTAAGAAGGACTAACCCTAGTGTTAATGGACAAGTCCCCCTCAAGTTGTCTTACAAACCATAAAATTCACTTCTTAATCTCACCATTAATTAAAATCCATTTAATAAAGGTTTTGTTTTGTCATGAGGTTAATCCCTAATCATGGATTAAGTTGAGGAGTCTTCCTCAGCTTAAATGTTCTCATCTATTATCCTTCTATTAGGATGGTGTAATGAGTCCATTAAATCTTTGATTATGGCTTAAACTCATTACTTAACACTAAACAAAATTTCCAAAAACATCTAAATAATTGCAAGTAGGTTAATGACCTTAATCCTACATCATGGTGATTAAGTGTGAGGTGCTTACTTCATACTTAAGGTATTCTCATTACCCCTAATCAGAGGGAGGATGTGATGAGTTTACTAACCCTTGGTTTAGGCTTAAGCTCATTTTCTTGTGACAAACTTCAAAAAGCAATAAAAGATTGAAAACTCAAAAGCAAACAATAATCGTCTCCTCCGGGATTCTTTTCTCATCTCATTCACTCATAAACGAGAACTTACTTCTTCTGTCCAATGCAAGACAGTTAGCACCTGAGCCAGACAGGTCATACACTTGAGCATGGACAAGTAAGCAGTTCACAAGTCAACTTTTTCTTTCAGTCTCTTTGGGTCGAACTACGGTGTTCTGACTTCCTCATTGCACGAGAGGATACGTAGGCATAACTTAACAGTTATCGAACAAAAGTCTCTGTATATTCCCCATCCTTCCTGTATCATTCTTCAAGCCTCATGGTCTTGAGCATTTCACTCCTGTTCTTACACTGACACTTCACTTGTACACTTCACACTTCTTTTACACTGAGACTTGCATTCCTTTCCAGTTTTGATACACAGATTGCACTGACACTACCCCTTTAAAACACAAATCTTTTAAGCGTGGATCCCGTCGAGTACGGCGGACAATCTGGGTGCTAATACCTTCCCAGGTTGTAACCTACCCCCTTTCTCAGTCTCTCTGGTTCGCAACCGTCTTATCCATATCTTTTCTTAGGTTTATGCAACATTACCTTTCCTTCGGGATAAAAATGCCTAGCTGGCGACTCTATTCATTTCCCTCTCCTTTCACCGACCGTTCGCGTCTGTACCCCTTCTGACCTGAGGTGTCATTTGGTGGGAGCGACAACTTGGCGACTCTGCTGGGGACCCTTATACTGTAACCAGGGCTTCTGGTTCTTTTTGTGGGTTCCTCCTAGCGCTTGTTTGATTTGTGTTTACTGGGGTGTTATGTGCTAATTGTGTTTATATATTTGCTTTATTTACTGCTTTATGTACAGTTATTTATTGCTTTCTTTACAGCTTTATACATCATACTGTCATATTGTCATCTGGCTGGATCTGGTTTTTGTTTTGGTTGGTGGGGTTCTACTGAGAGTTTAAGGTCCTATACCTGGGACCTGAGTGACACCTAGGCTAGAGTGGTTCATGTTCTTTCCCATTCCATTTCGGTCTGGTGCGGGAATATGAAACACGGTTCAGATGTGGGTTTCTTCTTGAGAACTCTGTGCTACAGATCTCCTGTAGTGCTAGGGCTATCTGGGAAGCCTGCTAAGTATGGATGACCTTTATTATGACCTTCAGAAACTGAGGTGAATTGGAGGAGGATCTTTTATGATTATTGTAAACACTGTACCTCTGGGTTAGAAGTGTTTACACTTCTCATAACTGATCCAAGTCTGTGGATCCTTGTTTTAGAACACTACCTGTGAGGGGGTTGGGCTATTTACAGGTTTGCAGGTACCATTGGCTACATCATACCCTGTTACTGTTAGGTTTAAGAGTACCTCATTTTGGACAGTTCTTGTGATTTAACCCTGGACATGTGACTCTTTATTTGAGTCCCCCACCTTGGTTACTGGATTTCTGAACCTCCATCTGGACTTCTTAAACATACATGGACTTATATCAAGGCCGTAATCAGATCCAGCTTGATCACAAACCCTTGCATATCATTTGCATACTCATCATTGCATCATTTAACTTTTGTTTATTTGTTTTTCAGGGTATCCATATTGTATCTGGCTTGGTTTTGACCCCTTCATCTGCATAGACCCCTGTTCATCAGTTATCTGCTTCAGCTATCTTCATCAGTTGCCTGCTTCAGCTACTTTTATCATCAGCCTCAGCCTATCAGTGGCTCATCTCCAGTATCAGTCTTCATCATCAGCATTTGTTTTCAGCTCTTCATCAGCAGTCATGGCACCCAAGAAGAGCAACATTTCATACCATTTCTTTGAGCCTGTGCTGACTGGCATCAGGCAGGTCCAGGCACTTATCACTCCAGACCACATCCCATTATTCAGAGAGCATTATGGAGGCATCCTTGATTTGGTTATGGACCTAGACCCTTCTCAGAGGAGTTTGATCCACACTTGCCTACGGTTCTATGACCCTCCTTTGAGATGCTTCACTTTCCAGAACTTTCAGTTAGGGCCTCTGCTGGAGGAATTCTCATCATTGATTGGAGTACCTGTCAGGGGTGGTGTCCCCTTCAACCCTGAGATGACTTCTCCCAGCAATGGAGAAGTGGCAAAGGCACTATATTTGGAGCCTATTTTGATTGAGCAGAACATGACCACAAAGGCTGGGATCCCTGGTTTGCACTTAGACTTTCTGACTTCTCAGTCCATCCTGAAAGCCTCCTTGGGAGAATGGAGGGCAGTTTGTGCATTATTAGCCCTCAGTATATATGGAGTTATACTATTTGCGGATGAGCCCAAGTTTATCAGCAAGAATGCCATTCATCTCTTCCTTTTGAGGAACCCAGTACCCACATTGCTGGGGGATTTCTATTATTCTGTTCACCAAAGAAATGAGAAGCAAAGAGGAAAGTTGGTGAGATGCTGTGCTCCTCTATTTCACACTTGGCTGCTTAAACACTTACCCAAGACTGATGCCTTCCTGAACCCTCACCAACAGAAGAATTGGGCTAAGAGACTTATTGCTTTGACTTCAGATGACATCAGATGGTGCACCCAGAGCACCAAAGGCAGGGACATAATTACTAGTTGTGGGCAGTACCCCAATGTACCTCTAATAGGAGTGAAGGGTTGCATCAACTACAATCCTTTGCTGTTTAAGAGACAATTGGGCTATGCTTTGGTTCACCCTCCTAGAGTGCAAGACTTGGCTGAAACCCTGTATTGTGAGATAAAACCTAATCTAGCTGTTGTCAGACAAGACCAAAGGGATGGCCATTCTTGGGAGGTGCAATAATGTGGCTTCAGCTCAATACTATGAATGGTCCCATGCTAGAGCTCAGATTTATGGGATGCCTTTCACCATTGAGGATGCACCTGGACCATCCACAGTACCACCTCCAGCCACTGTCAGCCTGGAAGAATTTGAGAAGCTGAAGGAAAGGAATGAGAATCTGTCTCAAGCTCTGAAGAAGACCCTCTGGGAGAGGAGTGATGGTCGTCTAGACATTGAGAGGTTGGAGAAGCTTAAAGTAGAGCATCTAGCCAAGATCGAGAAAGCAGAGGACTACATCAAGAAATCAAGAGCTGGGGAGCAAATATTGAAGAATGCCTGTAAAGAGGCCCAGTTTCAGAAAGCTAGGACTGATCTCTATCTACAAGAAAGTCAAGCTAGGTGGGTCAGGATCACTGAAGCTCGTACTCAAGAAGATAAGAGAACTCAAGCCAGGATTGAGCAGTTGGAGGCCAATGAAAAGAAACAACAAGAAGCTTTGCTGGCAGCCCAGAAGGAGATTTCAGAGTTGAAGCTTAGGGCTGGACTGAAAAGGTCAAAGGACCAAGACAGGCACAAGAAGTTGACCACTGCTATTGCCACCAGAAATCTTCTTATCAGGACTATTACAGAGCATCCGGCTAGTCCTGTAACTGAGGCGCTTTTGAAGGAAGTTCAGGAGGATGAGTTTGGACTTGATGTCTGACTTTTTGTTTGTTGTTGCTTTCATTTGATGTACTTTTCTTTTATGTTGTATTTTGACCCCTCAGGGGCATGCGTTGTAAAAAACAAACTATGTGTTATGCACCATCTGTAATATATTTATTAGTTTGTTTCCATTTGGGTTTTCTTTTCTCAAGCAACATCAAAGTATCTTCCTCAGGGTCTGGAAAGGTCAAAACTAAGAGCCAAGCCGGATACCCTGGAAAGCAAATAAGCATATTGCACTGCATGCTAACTGTTGTTTTGTTTTGTAGGTTTTTGTTTTGATTGTTACTAACTCTGTTGTGGTTCAGGAATTATTGCTCGCCGCCGGGTGTTCCCTCTCAACCGTCCGCACCGGTATCCTACCCGCAACAATCTTCCTGGTATCCAAATGGATCAAGTACAGCAAGATCTGACAGAGGTCAGAACTCAGATGGCTAATGAAAGGCTGGAGATGAGAAACCAAATGACCCAATTCATGGAAGTAATGAATGGCTTGGCCCAAAGTCAAGAAAGGTTGAGGGCATTGGTAGAAAGATAAACCCCGGAAGAACCCCATCTGGGAACTGGAGGAACAAGTAACAATGAAAGGGGTCAGCCTCATGTTAATCCACCAGTATATGGGCCTCATCTACATCCGGAAGTCAACATCCCGGGTAATGTGCAAGGAAATACTACTGGGGGAAGGATCTTACAAGAAGACCCCCAAGAAGAGCAGTTTACTGTAATGGGAGCTGGGGATGAGGTTTATGATAGGAGGTTTGATGAAATTGCTGAGAAGTTGAGATCTCTGGAGTCTCAAAATTCCCTAGGTTTTGATGTCATGGATATGGGGTTAGTGGATGGGGTAAGGATTCCCCACAAGTTTAAACCCCCGTGCTTCGAGAAGTACAATGGGACTTCCTGTCCACGAACTCACTTACAGTCTTTTCTGGGAAGACTTAAAGCATACACCATGGATGAGAAGCTGTGGATGTTTTATTTTGAAGATAGCTTGACTGGGGCTTCAAGAGAGTGGTATTCACACTTGACCAGAGCCACTATCAGATGCTGGAAGGACCTAGCTGAAGCTTTCATCAGGCAGTACCAGTACAATCTAGACATGGCACCTAACAGGACCCTTCTGATGGGAATGTCTCAATCCTCCAGGGAAAGTTTCAGGGAATATGCTCAAAGGTGGAGACAGCTTGCTGCTGCTGTCCAACCACCCATGTCGGAAAGAGAAATGGCCGACATGTTTATGAATACTCTGCAAGGAACATATATTGATAGGCTAGCTGCCTTTTCTTCCACCAGTTTCGCTGACGTAGTCATAGCTGGGGAAAGAATTGAAAGCCTTTTGAAGATGGGTAAGATTTTTTGACAATGGTGCGAGTTCGTCTAGTAACCCTAGGAAGCCTTTTGTGGAACCTCGAAGGACCGATGATACAAATGCCATTCATGCCAGCAGGGGCAGACCTCAGTATGTTCACAGATCAGTAGCAGCTGTCACTATTCCGGCTCCGATTCCTCAGCAACCAGCATATCAACAACCACAACAACCACATTACCAATAGCAAGTTCAGTATCCGCCACAGAGGACCTACAACAACAGCAACAACAATCAACAACAAGACCCTTTCAGCAAAGACCATCACAGGCAAATAGGGTGATTTACCCTATCCCTATGCCTTTTGTTGCCTTATTGCCACAACTCCTGAAACTCAACTTGGTTGAATTAAGGACATTGGCACCACCAGATCCCTCTAATCTCCCAAGAAATTACGATGTCAACGCCAGATGTGCTTTCCACTCCAATGCACCTGGCCACAATACTGAGAAATGCAGGGCTTTGCAAATGAAAGTCCAGGACCTGGTGGATTCTAAAGCCCTCAACTTTGCACCCCCTCCAAGTGTCACCAAGAATCCCATGCCCAATCATGGAGTACCAAGAATTAATGCCATTGAGGAAGACAAGCCATCTTTCGTAATCACCAGTGTTGGACAGATTCGAACACCTCTGGTCGAAATTAAGGCTCAGCTCCTAGAGTGCCAGATGTTCTCCGGGTGTGAGCTCGGTTGTGGGTATTGCAACATTTCGGTCAACGGGTGTGATAATTTGAGAAGCGGCATAGATGGTCTTATCAAAAGTGGTATACTTCAGATCTCAACAACGGCGCCTACAAATCCAGCAAATCCTCTAACAACAATTCCTGATTCTTCTACAACTGCAGCAACAATCATTCCGACCAATTCATCAATATCATCAACAATGGCTTCATCCATCACTTCAACAAATCAAATGTCAACAACCATTTCTTCTACAACATCAGCATCCCTTTATTCAGCAGAATCTTCTACAACGCCAACAGAAATTAATGAAGATATCTCAGCAGTCACCATTTACTATGATCCATCAGATGTTCCTCCAAACAACAACTTTCAGCAACAAATAGTGGCACCTCCTGCCAGGTCACCAGTCACCATTTACTACGATCCGCACACCGTTATAATACCCTCCTCTGCGGCAGTCAGTCCAGTTACCATCACGGTGCCTGGACCCGTTCCATATGAAAGCAGTAATGCCATACCTTGGAATTATGGCTCTGATCTCTACTGCAACGGGGAGAAAATCACTTTGGATTCTTCAACCTCTTCTCCACAAATTGATAATGTTGGGGGAGTCGGAGGCTTCACCAGAAGCAGACGCCTTTTTGCCTCACAAGTGCAAAGACCTAATGCTGAAGCAGAAGCTGCTGCCAAAGCAAAGGGAAATAATGTGGTATTTGAAGAACCGGCTGTCAAAGAAACTCAGAAGACATCTTTTGAGCAAGATGTAGACGAGTTTATGAGGATTATAAAGAGAAGTGATTACAAAGTGGTGGATCAGCTTCACCAAACTCCCTCAAAGATCTCCATATTATCCCTGTTGATGTGTTCTGAAGCTCACAGGAATGCATTACTAAAAGTCCTGCACGCAGCATACGTGCCCGAGGAGATCACTGTTAATCAGCTAGAAACTGTGGTGGCAAATGTCAACACCAGTCACGGACTGGGCTTTACCAATGCTGACTTAATAACTGAGGGACGTAACCACAACAAGGCTTTACATATCACCTTGGAATGCAAGGGTGATGTTCTATCACATGTAATGGTAGACACTGGGTCTTCACTCAATGTTCTACCAAAGAAAGCCTTAGTGAAGCTGGAGTATGATGGCTTGGCACTGCGTCCGAGTAATTTGGTAGTGAGAGCATTCGATGGCTCAAAAAGATCAGTGCTTGGGGAGATTGATCTGCCTGTGATGATTGGCCCGCAGACTTTTAAAATTACCTTCTATGTGATGGACATTCAGCCGGCCTACATCTGTTTATTGGGTAGACCTTGGATCCATGCCGCCGGCGCTGTTACGTCTACCCTTCACCAGAAGCTAAAATTCGAGTGGGAAGGCCAAATCATCACCATCTGTGGGGAAGAGGACATCTTTGTTAGCCATCTGGCTACGTACAAATACATTGAAATGGATGGAGAAATCCATGAAACTATGAGCCAGGGGTTTGAGAACCTGAACATTAATGAAGCATCTGCTGTACAGGGAACCTCCATGACATCTTATCAGCAAGCCAAGAAGGTTGTTGAAGAGGGTACTGCCCAAGGCTGGGGCAAGCTGCTGCCCGTGGAGAAGAAGGAGGACAGATTTGGGTTGGGTTACAAACCGACTCAACAAGATCAATCAGAGGCTGCCAAGAAGCCCAATTTTTTCAGCGGGGGAATTCTCACCCCGGATGCAGTAAACTACTTGGAAGACGAGGAAGAAGGCGACCGCAACCTGGAGAGCTGGATACGTCCAAGGGTCCCGGGGAGCCAAGTCCTTAACTTGTCTTCCCAGGAAATTATAAGGGTTACTCCTGCAGAGTAATTATTATTTCCTGTATTTTTAAGCATGCATCAAGTCTTGCATCTTGCCCAAAATGACAAGACTCATTTTGTAATCGGGCCATCTTGTAATTTTGTGCAAACAGATCAATCAATGAATATCAGACATCTTTTGCAAATGAGTCTTTTCCTTTTCCGCTCACTGTTTTTCATTTTTATTTTTGGACAAAAATAAAATGGCAATGTTTTCCAAAATGATAACTTTATTTCACTTTTTCTAAACAAGATTAAAATCGATCACTAAAATGAACAATCTAAACCCTTGCAGAGAGTGCCTTTCAGACTGCACCGACAACAACACTGCTATGACTTCGTATGACTTTGAAAATCCAATCAATCAAGCTGATGAAGGGTTTGAAGAAGATTATGAGCTTCCTGAAGAGCTAGCCAGGTTGTTAAGGCAAGAAGAGAAGGTTATCATCCCTCATCAGGAGGAGGTTGAAACGGTTAATCTTGGTACGGAAGAAGACGTGAAAGAGGTTAAGATCGGGGCCTGCTGTAAACACCCCAAATTTTCCCTCACCCATCCACACCATGGCTTTTGATCTTTTCATATGCATAAATTCAATCATAGCATCTCATATTGCATTTTTTTTGCTTCATTGCATTGGTTCAAAGTCATCTGCATCTAGGGTTTGTGATCTGAACAATCCAAGAGCCATTTGAGCCATTCCAAAGGTCTTCAAACACTTCAAAGGGGTCCATGTATGTTCAAGCATCATATTATATCCTCTCAAAGTCAAGAATGTCAAAAAATCACAAGAACTGGGAATGGCATGGAAGCAGGGCCAGGTTTAACTGCACAGATGACCTAGAATTAGGGTTTTGGTTTCAAAGGCCATAACTCCATTTTTTTTGGTCATTCTTGTTTTTATTGGTCTCTATATGGTATAGGGATCATGCATATCAATTTTCATGAAGAAATTCAATGGGGAAGGCATCCGATCAAGAGTTGACTTTTTGAGCAAGTCAGTGCAAAATCAGGGCATCTGAGGCCCCCAATGACCCAACCAAAGGGTGTTCATCATCATTTTGATTGTGTATGATCTTTATTTGATCATAGAAGATGTTGGAAGTTCACAAAATTGAAGAATTTCAAGCCATTTGCAAAGTTGACTTTTTGGGAAAATGACTTGTAATGGAAACTTGCCATTTTGGGAAACTTTTTCAACCCTTGCTTTTTGATTAAAAAATGCTTCAAATGGGAAAACTTTGGTCATGAAAGTTATAGAATGGATCATTCCCTTTTCAAAAAGTACAAGAACTTTTTCTAATTCATTTTGGATCAAAAGTTATGGCTTGTCAAAGTTGGGAAAAATCACATAATTTCAAGTTTTCTACCAAAGAGGCAAAGTTGCAAAATCACTTGCCAAGGCAAATTGAGACCTCAAAGTGACTTCTAAACTTCACACAAACATGAACCAATGTCTAAAAGTCAGATTTCATCAAGAGTTTGCTCACTTTTATGACTTGTGGATCAAGAAACTTCAAAAGGGCCAAAGATGAACAAAGTTGCAAAACCTCACTCAAACCCTAATCCATGTGTTGACTGACTTCAAAATTGATCCTATGGTTCTCCTCACTTCTTGCTGCGCAGGACACCCCTCTTGTCCTTGGCTAGCCATGAGCCCATACCTCTCTTACACAAAGCTTGACTTTTTGGCAAAAGACCCATACCAATCACAATAGGGCACACCAACTCCACAGACCTATACATGAGTGATAAGTGGACCAAAGGCAAGCCATAACACACAACAATTCATGTTGAAACACTCTCCAAGCCATAGTTCCAAGTTTATGCCTCATATGCATTTTCATTCGAAACACACTCCACAAGCATCAAACATTCAAACAAACTTCACAAAACATCTCAGCACACTCCCCTGATCATTTCCCTGCCCTCATTCATCCCTGAAACATCCTCAAACTGAAACACGATTTCTCTCCCTCACTGAACAGAACTCACTCAATCTCTCAAACCAACCATTTTAAACTCCAACCAAGCCTTGCAAACTTCTCAGGGGGATCATTGGAGGTGATTGGAAGCAAAGAGCTGGCCAGAAAGTTGCAAACTGAGAAAGCTCAAGCTCAGGTACCTCAAGAAATTTTTTTCCAGAAATTGTTTTTTATGCTATAGAATTGTTGCCTATGCTCCACTGATCATTCTGGTGTTCTTAGTTTTTAAAATGATTGAGTTTTGAGCCTGAACCATGTCTCTGAAAGTTTGACCTGAAAACTTCTTTGATTCGATTCGTGTTTGTGTTGAAAGATAAACATGATTTTGTGCTTGATTCGTGTTTAGGGTGGGTAGAGGATGAATTCTGGAGAGTTAGAGCATTTGAAATGGCCTGGGGAGTGATTTTGATTTTCGGTTGGCCGGAGAAGATGACCGGAACACTATTCTGGTCATCTGAAAGTAATTAGGGCACTGGATTAGGGCTTAATCATAATTAGCGAAATTTGAATTCTGGTCGTCCATTCGCGCGCCAAGTCAATTCCCGCGTGTCCCAGTTTGAACCACAGCCCTTGGATTGGCTGACTTTCTCTTTTTCATATAAAATTCATTTTATTTTCATTTTTATTTAATTTATTTTGTACATTTAATTTAAAATAGCAAAAAACCTTTAAAAATTCTGAAATTTTTTGTCAAAGGTTTAATTAATTTTATGAACACAAAAATATTTTTATTTTTATTTTTTGCATTAAACATTATTTTTAAATCATTTAAAAGTTTATTTTTAATTAGTTAATGAAAATTAATTAATCAAAAATACTTTTAGGTATTTAAAAATCACAAAAAAATTCATGTAACATTTAAAAACATTTAGAAACATTGTCCAACTCTCAAACCAAATTTATTTTTTGTTCTTGATGCCTTTTGATAATTTTCTTTGGATTTAATTTCATTTCAAGGCATTATTTTGCTTCAAACTTCAAAAATTCATTTATGTCTAACCTTTGAGAATTGGATCATGATTCTTTTTGCATTGCATCTTGAATACCATGTAGTTTATAGGATAAAATTGGCATGAATTGATCTTGCATTTTCAATTTGTTTTGCATTTTTCTTGACAAGGTACCTTAAAACCCTAGCCATCTTAGGAAATTCATAACTCTCACTAGGTTAAGAGTTGGATCCCCTCCTTTGGGCAGTGAGTTTGTATAGGTTTAGGGTTCCTTTGATTGCATTTTCAAATTTTTATCATGTCATTTGCTTCTGGTTTTGGATTTTTGCTTTGTATGTTGCATATAACCCTAATTCATGCTTTCCTTTGCATCCATCTTCCATTTGCTTGCATACCATGACTTGCCATGACATTTTGTGTATCCATTTGATTCATAACACATCTTAGGACATATTAGAATCATGTTTGATCATTGCATCTTTCATTTGTCATGTTATATGTCTTTTGCATTTCATAACTTTTCAAGAACATTCATGGTTCAAAGCATGCTTCTCTTGCATCCATATGTTTGTATGATCATTATAATGCCTTTCCTCATGTTTGCATCATCTCTTAGCATCATTAATATCATACTCATGCTTCTGGTTTTGGTTTGCATCATGCCATTTCATCTCATTTGCATTGCATCTCATTTCTTTCACTATCTTTTCAGGTGGTAAGTTACTTTGAGAAGTGAATTTTCCTTCACTTCTCACAATCTCTTTTCATCTCTCTTATGCATCATTGCTGCATTTTATCTTGTGCTTTGGGTTGAGCTTGCTCATTCTTGTTCATCTTACTTTCTTTCTTCAAGCAACTTGACTTCTTAAGTGAAGCAAGTTGTTTTGCTTCTCTTTGCTCCTTTCATCTGCTTCTCTCCTTGGTGGTTCCTTGAAGATTTCCTTCTTAAACCTCACAAACCCTAGGAACAACCAAACATGATAATAATTAGGGTTTGATTAGTCCCCCACTTAGCTTTTACCTTTGTGTCATCTTTGAGTCTTCTCTTCTCATCTCATAATCAGGGACTAAACCTTAAAGGCTTTAAGGCTTTGTGATTAAGCTTATGCCTGCATCCTTCTATTAGGATGGAGTGTATAACTTTAATCCTAAGTGTTAAACCCTTAATGTGTTTAAATCCTTTAATCAATCCACTTAATAATCATCAAGACATCCAGCTTGTAACTTGGGCCTTGCATTAGGGTTCTAATTCTTCCTTAATTGGTCAAGAAGGACTAACCCTAGTGTTAATGGACAAGTCCCCCTCAAGTTGTCTTACAAACCATAAAAACCATTTCTTCATCTTATCATTAACTAAAATCCATTTAATAAAGGCTTTGTTTCGTCATGAGGTTAATCCCTAATCATGGATTAAGTTGAGGAGCTTTCCTCAGCTTAAACATTCTCATCTATTATCCTTCTATTAGGATGGTGTAATAAGTCTGTTTAATCCCTGATTATGGCTTAATCTCATTACTCAACACTAAACAAAAACAACAAAAACATCTAAATAATCACATGTAGGTTAATGATCTTAATCCTACATCATGGTGATTAAGTGTGAGATACTGACTTCACACTTAAGGTATTCTCATTACCCCTAATCAGAGGGAGGATGTGATGAGTTTACTAACCCATTGGTTTAGGCTTAAGCTCATTAACTTATGACAAACTTCAAAAAGCAATAAAAGACTGAAAATACAAAAAACAAACAATAATCGTCTCCTCCGGGATTCTTTTCTCATCTTATTCATTCATAAACGAGAACTCGCTTCTTCCGTCTAATGCAAGACAGTTTGCACCTGAGCCAGACAGGTCATACACTTGAGCATAGGCAAGTAAGCAGTTCATCAGTCAATTCATCTTTCAGTCTCTTTGAGTCGAACTACGGTGTTCTGACTTCCTCATTGCACGAGAGGATACGTAGGCATAACTTAACAGTTATCGAACAAAAGTCTCTGTATATTCCCCCTCTTTCCAGCCTTATTCTTTAGCCTCATTATCTTGAGCATTTAATTCCTGTTCTTACACTGACACTGTACATTTATACACTTCACACTTCTTTTACACTGACACTTGCATTCTTTTCCAGCTTTGACACACAGATAGCACTGACACTACCCCTTTAAAACACAAATCTTTTAAGCGTGGATCCCGTCGAGTACGACGGACAATCTGGGTGCTAATACCTTCCCAGGTTGTAACCAACCCCCTTTCTCAGTCTCTCTGGTTCGCAACCGTCTTATCCATATCGTTTCTCAGGTCTATGCAGCATTACCTTTCCTTCGGGATAAAAATGCCTAGCTGGCGACTCTTTTCTTTTCTCTTGAGTTCACCCCTGTGTGTTCTCATCCCCCTTTCGCCGACCGTTCGCGTCTGTACCCCTTCTGACCCTGGTTGTCATTTTGGTGGGAGCGACAGCTTGGTGACTCTGCTGGGGAACCTTATACTGTAACCAGGGCTTCTGGTTCTTTTTGTGGGTTCCTCCTAGCGCTTGTTTGATTTGTGTTTACTGGGGTGTTATGTGCTAATTGTGTTTATATATTTTCTTTATTTACTGCTTTATGTACAGTTATTTATTGCTTTCTTTACAGCTTTATATACCATACTGGCATATTATCATCTGGCTGGATCTGGTTTTTGTTTTGATGGGTGGGGTTCTACTGAGAGTTTAAGGTCCTATACCTGGGACCTGAGTGACACCTAGGCTAGAGTGGTTCATGTTCTTTCCCATTCCATTTCGGTCTGGTGCGGGAATATGAAACACGGTTCAGATGTGGGTTTCTTCTTGAGAACTCTGTGCTACAAATTTCCTGTAGTGCTAGGGCTATCTGGGAAGCCTACTAAGTCTGGATGACCTTTACTATGACCTTCAGAAACTGAGGTGAATTAGAGGAGGATCTTTTATGGTTATTGTAAACACTGTACCTCCGGGTTAGAAGTGTTTACACTTTTCATAACTGATCCAAGTCTGAGGATCCTTGTTTTAGAACACTACCTGTGAGGGGGTTGGGCTGTTTACAGGTTTGCAGGAACCCTTGGCCACATCATACCCTGTTACTTATTGTGTTTAAGAATGCTTCACTTTGGACAGTTCTTGTGATTTAACCCTGGACATGTGACTCTTTATTTGAGTCCCCCACCTTGGTTACTTGACTTCTGAACCTCCATCTGGACTTCTTAGACATACATGGACCTATATCAAGACAGTTAATCAGATCCATCTTGATCACAAACCCTTGCATATCATTTGCATACATCATCATTGCATCATTTAACATTTGCTTATTTGTTTTTCAGGGTATCCATATTACATTTGGCTTGGTTTTGACCCCTTCATCAGCATAGACCCCTGTTCATCAGTCACCTGCTTCAGCTATCTTCATCAGTTGCCTGCTTCAGTTACTTTTATCATCAGCTTCAGCCTATCAGTGGCTCATCTCCAGTATCAGGCTTCATCATCATCATTTGTTTTTAGCTCTTCATCAGCAGTCATGGTACCCAAGAAGAGCGACATTTCATACCACTTCTTTGAGCCTGTGCTGGCTGGCATCAGGCAGGTCCAGGCACTCATTACTCCAGACCATATCCCATTATTCAGAGAGCATTATGGAGGCATCCTTGACATGGTTATGGACTTGGACCCTTCTCAGAGGAGTTTGATTCACACTTGCCTACAGTTTTATGACCCTCCTTTCAGATGCTTCACTTTCTAGAACTTTCAGCTAGGACCTTTGCTGGAGGAGTTCTCATCTTTGATTGGAGTACCTGTCAGGGGTGGTATCCCCTTCAACCCAGAGATGGCTTCTCCCAGCAATGAAGAAGTGGCAAAGGCACTGTATTTAGAGCCTATATTAATTGAGCAGAACATGACAACAAAGGCTGGGATCCCTGGTGTGCACTTAGACTTTCTGACTTCTCAGGCCATCCTGAAGGCCTCCTTGGGAGAATGGAGGGCAGTTTGTGCATTGTTAGCCCTCAGTATATATGGGGTTATACTATTTGCAGATGAGCCCAAGTTTATCAGCAAGAATGCCATTCATCTTTTCCTTCTGAGGAACCCAGTACCCACCTTGCTGGGAGATTTCTATTATTCCATTCATCAGAGGAATGAGAAGCAAAGAGGAAAGTTGGTGAGATGCTGTGCTCCTCTATTTCACACTTGGCTGCTCAAACACTTACCCAAGACTGATGCCTTCCTGAATCCTCACCAACAGAAGAATTGGGCTAAGAGACTTATTGCTTTGACTTCAGATGACATCAGATGGTGCACCCATAGCACCAAAGGCAGGGACATAATCACTAGCTGTGGGCAGTTTCCCAATGTACCTCTAATAGAAGTAAAGGGTTGCATCAACTACAACCCTTTGCTGTTCAAGAGACAGTTAGGCTATGCTTTGGTTCACCCTCCTAGAGTGCAAGACCTGGCTGAAACCCTTTATTATGAGATAAAACCTAATCTAGTTGTTGTCAGACAATCATCCTAGGCTTGGGACAACATCCAGACCAAAGGGATGGCCATTCTTAGGAGATGCAATAATGTGGCTTCAGCTCAGTACTATGAATGGTCTCATGCAAGGGCTCAAATTTCTGGGATGCCCTTCACCATTGAGGATGCACCTGGACCATCCACAGCACCACCTCCAGCCACTGTCAGCCTGGAGGAATTTGAGAAGCTGAAGGAGAGGAATGAGAATCTGTCTCAAGCTCTGAAGAAGACCCTCTGGGAGAGGAGTGATGGTCGTCTAGACATTGAGAGGTTAGAAAGGCTTAAAGTGGAGCATCTAGCCAGGATTGAGAAAGCAGAGGACTACATCAAGAAATCAAGAGCTGGAGAGCAGATTTTGAAGAATGCCTGTAAAGAGGCCCAGTTTCAGAAGGCTAGGACTGATCTCTATCTGAAAGAAAGTCAAGCTAGGTGGGTCAGGATCACTGAAGCTCGTACTCAAGAAGATAAGAGAACTCAAGACAGGATTGAGCAGTTGGAGGCTAATGAGAAGAAGCAACATGAGGCTTTATTGGCAGCCCAGAAGGAAATTTCAGAGTTGAAGCTTAGGGCTGGTTTGAAGTGGTCAAAGGACCAGGACAGACACAAGAAGCCGACCACTACTATTGCCACCAGAAACCTTCTTATCAGAAACATCACAGAGCATCCGGCTGGTCCTGTAACTGAAGCACTTCTGAAGGAGGTTAAGGAGGATGAGTTTGGTTTAGATGTTTGACTACTTTGCTTGTTGTTATTTCCATTTGATGTACTTTTCTTTTATGTTGTATTTTGACCCCTCAGGGGCATGTGTTGTAAAAAACAAACTATGTATGATCCACCATTTGTAATGTATTTGTCAGTTTGTTTCATTTGAGTTTCTTTCCTCAAGCAACATCAAAGCATCTTCCTCAGGGTCTGGAAAGGTCAAAACCAAGTACCAAGCCGGATACCTTGGAAACAAATAAGCATACTGCATTGCATACTAACTTTTTTTTTGTTTTGTAGGTTTTTGTTTTGTTTGTTACTAACTCTGTTGTGATTCAGGAATTATTGCTCGCCGTCGGGTGTTCCCTCTCAACCGTCCGCACAGGTATCCTACTCACAACAATCTTCCTGGTATCCAGATGGACCAAGTACAGCAAGATCTGACAGAGGTCAGGACCCAGATGGCTAACGAAAGGCTGGAGATGAGAAACCAAATGACCCAGTTCATGGAAGTGATGAATGGCTTGGCTCAAAGCCAAGAAAGATTGAGGGCATTGGTAGAAAGACAAACCCCGGAAGAACCCCATCTGGGAACTGGAGGAACAAGTAACAATGAAAGGGGTCAACCCCATGTTAACCCACCAGTATATGGGCCCCATCTACATCCGGAAGTCAACATCCCGGGTAATGTGCAAGGAAATACTACTGCAGGCAGGATCTTGCAAGAAGACCCCCAGGAAGAACAGTTCACTGTGATGGGAGCTGGGGATGAAGTATATGATAGGAGGCTGGATGAAATTGCTGAGAAATTGAGATCTCTGGAGTCTCAAAATTCCCTAGGTTTTGATGTCATGGATATGGGGTTAGTAGACGGGGTAAGGATTCCTCACAAGTTTAAACCCCCGTGCTTCGAGAAGTACAATGGGACTTCCTGCCCACGAACTCACTTACAGTCTTTTCTGGGAAGACTTAAAGCATACACCATGGATGAAAAACTGTGGATGTTCTATTTTGAAGATAGTTTGACTGGGGCTTCCAGGGAGTGGTATTCTCACTTAACCAGAGCTACTATCAGGTGCTGGAAGGAACTAGCTGAAGCCTTCATCAGGCAGTACCAATACAATCTGGACATGGCTCCTAACAAGACCCTTTTGATGGGAATGTCTCAATCCTCCAGAGAAAGCTTCAGGGAATATGCCCAGAGGTGGAGACAGCTTGCAGCTGCTGTCCAGCCACCCATGTCGGAAAGAGAAATGGCCGACATGTTTATGAACACTCTGCAAGGAACATATATTGATAGGCTAGCTGTCTTTTCTTCCACCAGTTTCGCTGATGTAGTCATAGCTGGAGAAAGAATTGAAAGCCTTCTGAAGATGGGTAAGATTTCTGATAATGGTGCAAGTTCATCGAGTAATCCCAGGAAGCCTTTTGTGGGACCTAGAAGGACCGGTGAGACAAATGCCATTCATGCCGACAGGGGCAGACCTCAGTATGTTCATAGGTCAGTAGCAGCTGTCACAATTCCAACTCCGATTCCTCAGCAACCAACATATCAACCACAACAACCACATTATCAACAGCAAGTTCAGTATCCGCCACAAAGGACCTACAACAACAACAACAGCAATCAAAAGCAAAGACCCTTTCAGCAAAGACCATCACAGGCAAATAGGGTGATTGATCCAATCCCTATGCCTTATGCCGCTTTATTGCCACAACTCCTGAAGCTCAACCTGGTTGAGTTAAGGACATTGGCACCACCAGATCCCTCTAATCTTCCAAGAAATTACGATGTCAACGCCAGATGTGCTTTCCATTCCAATGCACCTGGGCACAATACGGAGAAATGTAGGGCTTTACAAATGAAAGTGCAAGATCTGGTGGATTCTAAAGCCCTCAACTTTGCACCCCCTCCAAATGTCAACAAGAATCCCATGCCCAATCATGGAGGACCAAGAATTAATGCCATTGAGGAAGACAAGCCATCTTTCTTGATCACCAGTGTTGGACAGATTCGAACACCCCTGGTCGAAATTAAAGCTCAGCTTTTAGAGTGCCAGATGTTCCCCGGGTGTGAGCTCGGTTGTGGGTACTGCAACATTTCGGTCAACAGGTGTGATAACTTGAGAAGCGACATAGATGGTCTTATCAAAAGTGGTATACTTCAGATCACAACATCAGCGCCTACAAATCCAGCAATCCCTTTGACAACAATTCCTGACTCTTCTACAACTGCAACAACAATCATTCCGACCAATTCATCAATATCATCAATAATGGCTTCATCTATCACTTAAACAAATCAAATGTCAACAACCATTTCTTCTACAACATCAGCATCCATTTATTCAACAGAATCTTCTACAACGCCAACAGATATCTCAGCAGTCACCATTTATTATGATCCATCAAATGTTCCTCCAAACAACAACTTTCAACAACAAACAGTGGCATCTCCTGCCAGGTCACCGGTCACCATTTACTACGATCCGCACACCATCTCAGTACCCTCCTCTGCAGCAGTCAGTCCAGTTACCATCACGGTACCTGGACCAGTTCCATATGAAAGCAGCAATGCCATACCTTGGCATTATGGCTCTGACCTCTACTGCAACGGGGAGAAAATCACTTTGGATTCTTCAACCTCTTCTCCACAGATTGATAATGTTGGGGGAGGCGGAGGCTTCACCAGAAGCGGACGCCTTTTTGCCTCACAAACTCAGAGACCTAATGCCGAAGCAGAAGCTGCTGCCAAAGCAAAAGGAAAAAGTGTGGTATTTGAAGAACCAATCATCAAAGAAACTCAGAAGACATCCTTTGAGCAAGATGTAGACGAGTTTATGAGAATTATAAAAAGAAGTGATTACAAGGTGGTGGATCAGCTTCACCAAACTCCCTCAAAGATCTCCATATTATCCCTGCTGATGTGTTCTGAAGCTCACAGGAATGCATTACTGAAAGTCTTGCACGCAGCATACGTGCCAGAAGAGATCACTGTTAATCAGCTAGAAACCGTGGTAGCAAATGTCAACACCAGTCATGGGCTGGGCTTTACCAATGATGACTTAACAACTGAGGGACGTAACCACAACAAGGCTTTACACATCACTCTAGAATGCAAGGGTGCTGTTCTATCGCATGTACTGGTGGACACTGGGTCTTCACTCAATGTTCTACCAAAGAAAGCCTTGGTGAAGCTGGAGTATGATGGCTTGGCCCTGCGTCCAAGCAATTTAGTGGTGAGAGCATTTGATGGCTCTAAAAGATCAGTGCTTGGAGAGATTGATATGCCTGTGATGATTGGCCCGCAGACTTTTAAAATTACCTTCTATGTGATGGACATTCAGCCGGCCTACAGCTGTTTGTTGGGTAGACCGTGGATCCATGCCGCTGGCGCTGTTACGTCTACCCTTCACCAGAAGCTGAAATTCGAGTGGGAAGGCCAGATCATCACCATCTGTGGTGAAGAGGACATTTTTGTTAGCCATCTGGCTACATACAAATACATTGAGATGGATGGAGAAATCCATGAAACCATGAGCCAGGGATTTGAGGCCCTGAACATAAATGAAGCATCTGCTGTACTGGGAACCTCCATGACATCTTATCAGCAAGCCAGGAAGGTTGTTGAAGAGGGGACTGCCCAAGGCTGGGGCAAGTTGCTGCCCGTAGAGAAGAAGGAGGACAGATTTGGGTTTGGTTACAAACCAACTCAACAAGATCAATCAGAGGCTGCCAAGAAGCCCAATTTTGTCAGCGGGGGAATGCTCACCCCGGATGCAGTGAACAACTTGGAAGACGAGGATGAAAGTGGCCGCAACCTGGAAAGCTGGATACGTCCAAGGATCCCGGGGAGCCAAGTCCTTTACTGGTCTTCCCAAGAAATTATAAGGGTTACTCCTGCAGAGTAATAATTATTTCCTGTATATTTTAAGCATGCATCAAGTCTTGCATCTTGCCCAAGATGACAAGACTCATTTTGTAATCGGGCCATCTTGTAATTTTGTGCAAACGGATCAATCAATGAATATCGGACATCTTTTGCAAATGAGTCTTTTCCTTTTCCGCTCACTGTTTTTCATTTTTCTTTTTGTACAAAAAATAAAATGGCAATGTTTTTCAAAATGATAACTTCATTTCACTTTTTTCTAAAACAAGATTAAAATTGATCACTAAAATAAACCAATCTAAACCCTTGTAGAGAGTGCCTTTCAGACTGCACCGACAACAACACTGCTATGACTTCGTATGACTTTGACAATCCAATCAATCAAGCTGATGAAGGGGTTGAAGAAGATTATGAGCTACCTGAAGAGCTAGCCAGGTTGTTAAGGCAAGAGGAGAAGGTTATCACTCCTCATCAGGAGGAAATTGAAACGGTTAATCTTGGTACGGAAGAAGACGTAAAAGAGGTTAAGATCGGGGCCTGCCTACAAGACTCAGTGAAGGGGCAACTGATTGATATGCTTCGGGAGTATGTGGATGTCTTTGCTTGGTCTTATCAGGATATGCCAGGGTTGGACACCGATATTGTCATGCACAAGCTTCCTTTAAAAGAAGACTTCCCACCGGTAAAACAGAAACTGCGCCGTACTCGCCCAGATATGGCAATGAAGATCAAAGAAGAGGTACAAAAGCAGTGGGACGCCGGTTTCCTTACTGTGACTAGCTATCCGCCGTGGGTAGCTAACATTGTACCAGTACCTAAGAAAGACGGCAAGGTGAGGATGTGTGTGGACTACCGGGATCTGAATAGAGCCAGCCCGAAAGATGATTTCCCTTTACCTCACATTGATGTATTGGTGTATAATACGGCTCAGTTCTCGGTATTCTCCTTCATGGACGGATTTTCAGGATACAATCAGATCAAGATGTCACCTGAAGACATGGAGAAGACAACTTTTATCACACCCTGGGGCACGTTCTGTTACAAGGTGATGCCATTCGGACTGAAGAATGCTGGTGCAACATATCAACGGGCTATGGTGACATTATTCCACAACATGATCCATAAAGAAATCGAATGTTATGTGGATGACATGATTTCCAAGTCCCTCACAAAAGAAGACCACTTGGTAAATCTGCTGAAGTTATTCAAGCGTCTGAGGAAGTACCAACTGAAGTTGAACCCCAACAAGTGCACATTCGGGGTACGATCTGGTAAGCTGTTGGGATTTATTGTAAGTGAGAAAGGGATTGAAGTTGACCCTGATAAAGTTAAAGCCATTCAAGAAATGCCTGCACCGAAGACAGAAAAAGAAGTTCGAGGGTTTCTAGGTAGATTGAACTACATTTCAAGGTTCATATCTCACCTTACAGCAACCTGTGAGCCCTTGTTCAAGCTGCTAAGAAAAGAACAAACGGTCAGGTGGAACGAAGACTGCCAGAGGGCTTTTGACAAAATCAAGGAATACTTACAAGAGCCTCCAATCCTTATGCCTCCAGTTGAAGGAAGACCTCTAATCATGTACTTGACAGTATTAGAAGAGTCGATGGGGTGTGTGTTGGGCCAGCATGACGAGTCTGGTCGAAAAGAGTATGCAATATACTACCTGAGCAAAAAGTTTACCGACTGTGAACAACGTTATTCACTGCTCGAGAAAACTTGTTGTGCTTTAGCGTTGGCTGCTCGCCGACTAAGGCAGTATATGTTGACCCACACTACTTTATTGATCTCCAAGATGGACCCAGTTAAGTACATTTTTGAGAAGCCAGCACTTACCGGACGGGTTGCAAGATGGCAAATGATCCTCACAGAATATGACATCTAGTACACATCTCAGAAAGCCATCAAGGGCAGTGTATTGTCTGATTATCTTGCTGAGCAACCCATTGATGATTACCAGCCTATGAGATTTGACTTCCCTGATGAAGACATCATGTTCATCAAAGCAAAAGATCATGAAGAGCCCGTTCACACTGAAGGGCCTGACCTGGAGGAAGAATGGACTATGATGTTTGATGGGGCTGTTAACATGAACGGTCGTGGTGTTGGTGCAGTACTCATTACACCTAAAGGAGTTCACATGCCTTTCTCGGCAAAGCTCACCTTTAACTGCACTAACAACGAAGCTGAATACGAAGCTTGTATTATGGGTCTTGAGGAAGCCATTGACCTCAGGATCAAGACTTTAACGATATTCGGAGATTCAGCTCTGGTAATCAATCAAACCAATGGCAAATGGTACACACACCAGGATCATCTGATACCTTACAGGGATTATACAAGGAGGTTATTGACTTTCTTCACAACAGTCAAGCTTGAGTATATCCCTCGGGACGAGAATCAGTTTGCAGATGCTCTTGCCACCATTTCATCCATGATCAAAGTTCAAGCTGCCAACTTTGTGCCTCGGATTTCAGTGTCCAGACTTGACAGACCAGCATATGTATTTGCAGCAGATGTTGTTAAAGATGATAAGCCTTGGTTCCATGACATTAAGTGCTTCTTGGAGGATCAAACATACCCACCCGGGGCATCTTCCAATGATAAGAAGACTTTGAGAAGGCTAGCTGGTAGTTTCTTCCTGAATACTGATGGTTCCCTGTACAAGAGGAACTTTGATATGGTACTCCTCAGATGTGTTGATAGAACAGAAGCAGGCTTGCTGATGCACGAAGTGCACGAAGGATCCTTTGGTACCCATGATGGAGGACACACAATGGCTAAAAAGTTGCTAAGATCAGGCTATTACTGGATCACAATGGATGCAGACTGTTGTGCTTATGCCAGAAAATGTCATAAATGCCAGATTTATGCGGATAAAGTGCATGTGCCTCCAAATCCTCTGAATGTGATGTCTTCACCTTAGCCTTTTGCTATGTGGGGCATTGATATGATTGGCAAAATTGAACCGACTGCTTCCAACAGCCACAGATTCATTCTGGTTGCCATTGACTATTTTACCAAGTGGGTTGAAGCAGCTTCCTATGCAAATGTTACAAGGCAAGTGGTAGCCCGATTTCTGAAGAGAGATATCATCTGTAGGTATGGAGTGCCCGAGCGAATCATTACGGATAATGGTTCCAACTAAAACAACAAAATGATGGCAGAGCTGTGCCGGGACTTCAAGATCCAACACCACAATTCTTCTCCTTACAGGCCAAAGATGAATGGTGCTGTTGAGGCAGCTAATAAGAATATCAAGAAGATTGTGCAAAAGATGGTAGTCACTTATAAGGACTGGCATGAAATGCTACCATTTTCCTTGCATGGGTACCGTACGTCAATCAGAACATCCACTGGGGCAACACCGTATCAGCTTGTTTACGGTATGGAGGCAGTCCTACCTGTTGAAGTTGAATTACCCTCCCTGCGGGTACTAATGGATGTTAAACTGAATGAAGCAGAGTGGGTCCGATCCCGATATGAACAACTAAGTCTGATCGAAGAGAAGAGATTGGCTGCGATCTGTCATGGGCAGCTGTATCAGAAAAGAATGAAGAAAGCCTTCGACCAGAAAGTCAGGCTCCGAGAATACCAAGTAGGAGATCTTGTGCTGAAAAGACTCCTCCCTCCTCATACAGACCACAAGGGCAAGTGGACTCCGAACTATGAAGGGCCATTCGTAGTGAAGAAAGTTTTCTCCGGTGGAGCACTCATGCTCAGTACTATGGATGGTGAAGACTTCCTGTCCCCTGTGAATTCAGATGCAGTTAAAAAATACTTCGCATAAAATGACCCGCTGGACATAAAAACAGAATGTAAGTCCAGGCAAAAATAGGGCATCCCGGCGAGTCAAAAACAGAATAAAAGACTCGGGCAAAAATAAGGGAAATAAAAAAAATGTACACCCGCTGAGTTGAAAAGCCGCATTGGACAACTCAGGCAAAAATGGGTATCCCGATGGATCGAAAACCCGAGAGGGCGGTCCATGCAAAATAAGGGAATAAGCGAACAATTGCATTCTGAATTCGTCTGTATCACTCACAACTTGGTAAGCTTCGAAAGGTTCAAGCGCCGGTCAGAATCAGCCTTCTTCAGAAAGCGGGATAAGAAGAACGTCAAATGTCATACGAGTCATAGCAAAAGGGAAGCTCCTTGAAGCGTCATCAACATTGCCAACAAACTTTTGTTTCTCAATTTGTAACAATCTCCTCATTTTAGGGGATTTGTTTCTTTGACTGTATCTTGCTAATTCAGGGCACATGAATTAATAAAGTCAGATTTTCAGTCATGTTTCGTCTTATACATTCTATGTTCGTTTGCAAAATGTCTGATGTTCTTAAGATATTGATTGCATAAATACAGATGCTTCTCTAAAAAATACGTGCTTGCGGGAAATATACTTACTCCCAGGAGTGCATAAACTCCTATGATGGAATCCGGTAAGGGATACCTCGGGATTACTTGTGCGTTTCCATGTCTTTGCAGGATTGCAGGTACTCAAAGCACAACATGGGGCATGGAGCTTCACCCCAGCAAGCTGGAAAATCAATATCCAATCAGTCTTAACACCAGAAGTGCTTTCTCCCCAGCTGAGTTGCCATTTGTTATTTTCTCAGCCGAGTACAAAAGCCAGGGAACCACCTCCCCACAGAGTCTCAACCTCTATCCAGCAAAGCAATACCTGAAGAAATCACAACAGAGTGAAGAAAGCTTCTACAAACCCCAGCTGGGTCCCTCAGTATCAAAATAGGTCTATCAGTGACCTATATCCCCAAGCAGAGTCCCATATGTCAGATCTACCAATGATCCCTTCCCTAGCTGGGATGTCTACTTCAAGCAGATCGGCCAGAGATCTTCGCAGTAACGGGATCCGAATCCCGGATGGTTACCTCTTTGCATAATCATGGCATTAGCATCATATTCTCCCCACAGAGCGTAGCATTCCGCCTAAATACGGAGCATTACGGCAAAAATCAAACATATTGCATAATTGTAAGCCATGTTCTGAATCAAACACTTGTGAATATGGGCAATCCATCAAAGATATACAGAGAAACCCCTCAGATTCCCCGGCAGAGAGCCAAAGCATTGGCCTTACACTCACAAATACAAATGCACACTCCTTTTGGACACCCGTCCGTGTCATCATTCCCCAGTAAAGTCGCCCAAGCTTTCTTTACAAACAAACCACTTATATTACAGATACTTCTTGACACCCGTCCGTGTCATATCCCCGGCAGAAAGCCAAAGCGTCCCCTTTGCACCCACTATACAGATACATATATACTTCTTCCGACACTCGTCCGTGTCATACTCTCCCCAGCAAGTTAAACACTCTTGTACACCACTCATACTTATTACTCCTGTTTCACTCATACAGATACTCGTCCGTATCTTGTATACACCTCTTATACCCCCTCAGACTCGACACTCGTCCGTGTTCTTTGTTAACCAGTTGGTACTTGTCCGTATCATCATCTCAGAACATGCGTCAAGCGTTTGTTTCTACCCGATACTCGTCCGTATCGTAGTCTTAAGGATGCTCGTCCGCATCTTTAATCTATACACCATGTCAAACACTCTTGTCTTCTTGAATATAGACACTCGTCTGTGTCTATTATTCCCCAGAAGAGTCCCCGCAGAATCAATACTCGTCTGTGTTCTTTGTTAACCAGTTGGTACTCGTCCGTATCATCATCTCTGAACATGTGTCAGCATTCGTTTCTACCTGATACCCGTCCGTATCATAGTCCTAAGGATGCTCGTCCGCATCTTTAGTCTATACACAGTGCCCGAATACTTATACTTTTCATTTCTTGGATGTAAACACTCGTCCGTGTTTACTTTTCCCCAGCAAAGTCCCCAGCAAAACTTCTTTTCTATCTGACATTCGTCCTATGTCATGATACCTTTTCGGCATCCGTATCTTGCCAGGTGATCGTCCTTCACCTTTGGATGACCGTCCCTCATCCTTTCCCCAGCGGAGTCTCTATTTATTAGAACCCCTTTTCTATCCGACATTCGTCCTATGTCGTGATATTTTTAGCAGCCGTCCCCTGCTAGGTGATCGTCCTTCACCTCCTGATGATCGTCCTTCATCATTTTATCCGATGGCTGCCCCCATCGTTGATTATGTTATCTGACATTCGTCCTATGTCATGGAAAACCCTGAGGGCAGCCGTACCCTGCTAGGTGATCGTCCTTCACCTCTTGATGATCGTCCTTCATCATGCTTATCCGATGGCCGTCCCCATCGTCGATCTTTTATCCGGCATTCGTCCTATGTCGCGATATTTTCGGTAGCCGTACCCTGCCCGGTGATCGTCCTTCACCGTAGGGAGCAGCCGTCCCCTGCTAGGTGATCGTCCTTCACCTTTGATGACCGTACCTCATCATTTATTTCATTTACCTATAATCCCCAGAGGTTCTGTTAGCTTTACTTGATGGTCGTCCCCATCATAATCTCTTATATCCCCAGCTTGTCGGTCGTCCCCATCATTGCTTTATTTCCCGCATTTTCCCCAGCTTGTCGGTCGTCCCCGTCATTGCTTTATTTCCCGCATTTTCCCCAGCATGTCGGTCGTCCCCGTCATTGCTCTTTCCCCAGAAGTCGTCTTCTGCTCGACGGTCGTCCTCCGTCGCCCGCACTTTATATATATGCTTTATTTTTCTTTTACAATCTATATCCCTTTTCTTCTTCATTCTGTGAGTGCAAATTTTGGACTGTCTTTGGTATTCAACCACAAGTTATCTTGTTTGCCTGTTAAGCCGTTGCTTACATCCTGCACAACTAACTCATGTTTGAATAGGGGCAGCTGTAAACACCCCAAATTTTCCCTCACCCATCCACACCATGGCTTTTGATCTTTTCATATGCATAAATTCAATCATAGCATCTCATATTGCATTTTTTGCTTCATTGCATTGGTTCAAAGTCATCTGCATCTAGGGTTTGTGATCTGAACAATCCAAGAGCCATTTGAGCCATTCCAAAGGTCTTCAAACACTTCAAAGGGGTCCATGTATGTTCAAGCATCATATTATATCCTCTCAAAGTCAAGAATGTCAAAAAATCACAAGAACTGGGAATGGCATGGAAGCAGGGCCAGGTTTAACTGCACAGATGACCTAGGGTTTTGGTTTCAAAGGCCATAACTCCAATTTTTTTGGTCATTCTTGTTTTTATTGGTCTCTATATGGTATAGGGATCATGCATATCAATTTTCATGAAGAAATTCAATGGGGAAGGCATCCAATCAAGAGTTGACTTTTTGAGCAAGTCAGTGCAAAATCAGGGCATCTGAGGCCCCCAATGACCCAACCAAAGGGTGTTCATCATCATTTTGATTGTGTATGATCTTTATTTGATCATAGAAGATGTTGGAAGTTCACAAAATTGAAGAATTTCAAGCCATTTGCAAAGTTGACTTTTTGGGAAAATGACTTGTAATGGAAACTTGCCATTTTGGGAAACTTTTTCAACCCTTGCTTTTTGATTCAAAAATGCTTCAAATGGGAAAACTTTGGTCATGAAAGTTGTAGAATGGATCATTCCCTTTTCAAAAAGTACAAGAACTTGTTCTAATTCATTTTGGATCAAAAGTTATGGCTTGTCAAAGTTGGGAAAAATCACATAATTTCAAGTTTTCTACCAAAGAGGCAAAGTTGCAAAATCACTTGCCAAGGCAAATTGAGACCTCAAAGTGACTTCTAAACTTCACACAAACATGAACCAATGTCTAAAAGTCAGATTGCATCAAGAGTTTGCTCACTTTTATGACTTGTGGATCAAGAAACTTCAAAAGGGCCAAAGATGAACAAAGTTGCAAAACCTCACTCAAACCCTAATCCATGTGTTGGCTGACTTCAAAATTGATCCTATGGTTCTCCTCACTTCTTGCTGCGCAGGACACCCCTCTTGTCCTTGGCTAGCCATGAGCCCATACCTCTCTTACACAAAGCTTGACTTTTTGGCAAAAGACCCATACCAATCACAATAGGGCACACCAACTCCACAGACCTATACATGAGTGATAAGTGGACCAAAGGCAAGCCATAACACACAACAATTCATGCTGAAACACTCTCCAAGCCATAGTTCCAAGTTTATGCCTCATATGCATTTTCATTCGAAACACACTCCACAAGCATCAAACATTCAAACAAACTTCACAAAACATCTCAGCACACTCCCCTGATCATTTCCCTGCCCTCATTCATCCCTGAAACATCCTCAAACTGAAACACGATTTCTCTACCTCACTGAACAAAACTCACTCAATCTCTCAAACCAACCATTTTAAACTCCAACCAAGCCTTGCAAACTTCTCAGGGGGATCATTGGAGGTGATTGGAAGCAAAAAGCTGGCCAGAAAGTTGCAAACTGAGAAAGCTCAAGCTCAGGTACCTCAAGAACTTTTTTTCCAGAAATTGTTTTTTATGCTATAGAATTGTTGCCTATGCTCCACTGATCATTCTGGTGTTCTTAGTTTTTAAAATGATTGAGTTTTGAGCCTGAACCATGTCTCTGAAAGTTTGACCTGAAAACTTCTTTGATTCGATTTGTGTTTGTGTTGAAAGATAAACATGATTTTGTGTTTGATTCGTGTTTAGGGTGGGTAGAGGATGAATTCTGGAGAGTTAGAGCATTTGAAATGGCCTGGGGAGCGATTTTGATTTTCGGTTGGCCGGAGAAGATGACCGGAACACTGTTCCAGTCATCTGAAAATAATTAAGGCACTGGATTAGGGCTTAATCATAATTAGCGAAATTTGAATTCTGGCCGTCCATTCGCACGCCAAGTCAATTCCCGCGTGTCCCAGTTTGAACCACAGCCCTTGGATTGGCTGACTTTCTCTTTTTCATATAAAATTCATTTTATTTTCATTTTTATTTAATTTATTTTGTACATTTAATTTAAAATAGCAAAAAACCTTTAAAAATTCTGAATTTTTTTGTCAAAGGTTTAATTAATTTTATGAACACAAAAATATTTTTATTTTTATTTTTTGCATTAAAAATTATTTTTAAATCATTTAAAAGTTTATTTTTAATTAGTTAATGAAAATTAATTAATCAAAAATACTTTTAGGTATTTAAAAATCACAAAACAATTCATGTAACATTTAAAAACATTTAGAAACATTGTCCAACTCTCAAACCAAATTTCTTTTTTGTTCTTGATGCCTTTTGATAATTTTCTTTGGATTTAATTTCATTTCAAGGCATTATTTTGCTTCAAACTTCAAAAATTCATTTCTGTCTAACCTTTGAGAATTGGATCATGATTCTTTTTGCATTGTATCTTGCATAACATGTAGTTTGTAGGATAAAATTGACATGAATTGATCTTGCATTTTCAATTTCTTTTGCATTTTTCTTGACAAGGTACCTTAAAACCCTAGCCATCTTAGGAAATTCATAACTCTCACTAGGTTAAGAGTTGGATCCCTTCCTTTGGGCAGTGAGTTTGTATAGGTTTAGGGTTCCTTTGATTGCATTTTCAAATTTTTATCATGTCATTTGCTTCTGGTTTTGGATTTTTGCTTTGTATGTTGCATATAACCCTAATTCATGCTTTCCTTTGCATCCATCTTCCATTTGCTTGCATACCATGACTTGCCATGACATTTTGTGCATCCATTTGATTCATAACACATCTTAGGACATATTAGAATCATTTTTGATCATTGCATCTTTCATTTGTCATGTTATATGTGTTTTGCATTTCATAACTTTTCAAGAACATTCATGGTTCAAAGCATGCTTCTCTTGCATCCATATGTTTGTATGATCATTCTAATGCCTTGCCTCATGTTTGCATCATCTCTTAGCATCATTAATATCATACTCATGCTTCTGGTTTTGGTTTGCATCATGCCATTTCATCTCATTTGCATTGCATCTCATTTCTTTCACTAACTTTTCAGGTGGTAAGTTACTTTGAGAAGTGAATTTGCCTTCACTTCTCACAATCTCTTTTCATCTCTCTTATGCATCATTGCTGCGTTTTATCTTGTGCTTTGGGTTGAGCTTGCTCATTCTTGTTCATCTTAATTTCTTTCTTCAAGCAACTTGACTTCTTAAGTGAAGCAAGTTGTTTTGCTTCTCTTTGCTCCTTTCATCTGCTTCTCTCCTTGGTGGTTCCTTGAAGATTTCCTTCTTAAACCTCACAAACCCTAGGAACAACCAAGCATGATAATAATTAGGGTTTGATTAGTCCCCCACTTAGATTTTACCTTTGTGTCATCTTTGAGTCTTCTCTTCTCATCTCATAATCAGGGACTAAACCTTAAAGGCTTTAAGGCTTTGTGATTAAGCTTATGCCTGCATCCTTCTATTAGGATGGAGTGTATAACTTTAATCCTAAGTGTTAAACCCTTAATGTGTTTAAATCCTTTAATCAATCCACTTAATAATCATCAAGACATCCAGCTTGTAACTTGGGCCTTGCATTAGGGTTCTAATTCTTCCTTAATTGGTCAAGAAGGACTAACCCTAGTGTTAATGGACAAGTCCCCCTCAAGTTGTCTTACAAACCATAAAAATCATTTCTTCATCTTATCATTAACTAAAATCCATTTAATAAAGGCTTTGTTTCGTCATGAGGTTAATCCCTAATCATGGATTAAGTTGAGGAGCTTTCCTCAGCTTAAACATTCTCATCTATTATCCTTCTATTAGGATGGTGTAATAAGTCTGTTTAATCCCTGATTATGGCTTAATCTCATTACTCAACACTAAACAAAAACAACAAAAACATCTAAATAATCACATGTAGGTTAATGATCTTAATCCTACATCATGGTGATTAAGTGTGAGATACTGACTTCACACTTAAGGTATTCTCATTACCCCTAATCAGAGGGAGGATGTGATGAGTTTACTAACCCATTGGTTTAGGCTTAAGCTCATTAACTTATGACAAACATCAAAAAGCAATAAAAGACTGAAAATACAAAAAACAAACAATAATCGTCTCCTCCGGGATTCTTTTCTCATCTCATTCATTCATAAACGAGAACTCGCTTCTTCCGTCTAATGCAAGACAGTTTGCACCTGAGCCAGACAGGTCATACACTTGAGCATAGGCAAGTAAGCAGTTCATCAGTCAATTCATCTTTCAGTATCTTTGAGTCGAACTACGGTGTTCTGACTTCCTCATTGCACGAGAGGATACGTAGGCATAACTTAACAGTTATCGAACAAAAGTCTCTGTATATTCCCCCTCTTTCCAGCCTTATTCTTTAGCCTCATTATCTTGAGCATTTAATTTCTGTTCTTACACTGACACTGTACATTTATACACTTCACACTTCTTTTACACTGACACTTGCATTCTTTTCCAGCTTTGACACAAAGATATCACTGACACTACCCCTTTAAAACACAAATCTTTTAAGCGTGGATCCCGTCGAGTACGACGGACAATCTGGGTGCTAATACCTTCCCAGGTTGTAACCAACCCCCTTTCTCAGTCTCTTTGGTTCGCAACCGTCTTATCCATATCTTTTCTCAGGTCTATGCAGCATTACCTTTCCTTCGGGATAAAAATGCCTAGCTGGCGACTCTTTTCTTTTCTCTTGAGTTCACCCCTGTGTGTTCTCATCCCCCTTTCACCGACCGTTCGTGTCTGTACCCCTTCTGACCCTGGTTGTCATTTTGGTGGGAGCGACAGCTGCTTACAAGACTCAGTGAAGGAATGACTGATTGACATGCTTTGGGAGTATGTAGATGTCTTTGCTTGGTCTTATCAGGATATGCCAGGGTTGGACACCGATATTGTCATGCACAAGCTGCCTTTAAAAGAAGACTGCCCGCCAGTAAAACAGAAACTGCGCCGTACTCGCCCAGATATGGCAATGAAGATAAAAGAAGAGGTACAAAAGCAGTGGGACGTCGGGTTCCTTGCTGTGACTAGCTACCCACCGTGGGTTGCTTGTATTGTACCTGTGCCTAAGAAAGACGGCAAGGTAAGGATGTGTGTGGATTACCTGGACCTGAACAGAGCCAGCCCGAAAGATGACTTCCCTTTACCTCACATTGATATATTAATGGATAATACGGCTCAGTTCTCGGTGTTCTCCTTCATGGACGAATTTTCAGGATATAATCAGATCAAGATGTCACCTGAAGACATGGAGAAGACAACTTTCATCACACCCTGGGGCACGTTCTGTTATAAGGTGATGCCATTCGGACTGAAGAATGCTGGTGCAACTTATCAACGGGCTATGGTAACATTATTCCACGACATGATCCATAAAGAAATTGAATGTTATGTGAAGACCACCTGGTGAATCTGCTGAAGTTATTCAAGCGTCCGAGGAAGTACCAACTGAAGTTAAACCCCAACAAATGCACATTCGGGGTGCGATCCGGTAAGCTGCTGGGATTTATTGTAAGGGAAAAAGGGATTGAATTTGACCCAGATAAAGTCAAAGCCATTCAAGAAATGCCTGCACCGAGGACAGAAAAAGAAGTTCGAGGGTTTCTAGGTAGATTGAACTACATCTCACGGTTCATATCCCACCTTACTGCAACATGTGAACCTTTGTTCAAGCTATTAAGGAAAGAACAAACGGTCAGGTGGAACGAAGACTGCCAGAAGGCTTTTGACAAGATCAAGGAATACTTACAAGAGCCTCCGATCCTTATGCCTCCAGTTGAGGGAAGACCTCTAATCATGTACTTGACAGTATTAGAAGAGTCAATGGGGTGTGTGCTGGGCCAGCATGACGAGTCTGGTCGAAAAGAGTATGCAATATACTACCTAAGCAAAAAGTTTACCGACTGTGAACAACGTTATTCACTGCTCGAGAAAACTTGCTGTGCTTTAGCGTGGGCTGCACGCCGACTAAGGCAGTATATGTTGACCCACACTACCTTGTTGATTTCAAAGATGGATCTAGTTAAGTACATTTTTGAGAAGCCAGCACTTACCGGACGGGTTGCAAGATGGCAAATGATCCTCACAGAATATGACATCCAGTACACATCTCAGAAAGCCATCAAGGGCAATGTACTGTCCGATTATCTTGCTGAGCAACCTATTGATGATTACCAGCCTATGAGAATTGACTTCCCTGATGAAGACATCATGTTCATAAAAGAGAAAGATCATGAAGAGCCTGTTCACACTGAAGGGCCGAACCCGGAAGAAGAATGGACTATGATGTTCGATGGGGCTGTTAACATGAATGGTCGTGGTGTTGGTGCAGTACTCATTACGCCTAAAGGAGTCCACATACCTTTCTCGGCAAAACTCACTTTCAACTGCACTAACAACGAAGCTGAATACGAAGCTTGTATTATGGGTCTTGAGGAAGCCATTGACCTTAGGATCAAGACTTTGACTGTGTTCGGAGATTCAACTTTGGTAATCAATTAAACCAACGGCAAATGGTACACCCACCAAGATCATATGATACCTTATAGGGACTATACAAGAAGGTTATTGACTTTCTTTACAACGGTCAAACTTGAGTATATCCGTCGAGATGAAAATCAGTTTGCAGATGCTCTGGCTACCATTTCTGCCAACTTTGTACCTCGGATTTCAGTATCCAGACTTGACAGACAAGCATATGTATTCTCAGCAGATGTTGTTAAAGACGATAAGCCCTGGTTCCATGACATTAAGTGCTTCTTGGAGGATCAAACATACCCATCTGGGGCATCTTCCAATGATAAGAAGACATTAAGAAGGCTAGCTGGTAGTTTCTTCCTGAATGCAGATGGTTCCTTGTATAAGAGAAATTTTGATATGGTACTCCTCAGATGCGTTGATAGGACAGAAGCAGACTTGTTGATGCACGAGGTGCACGAAGGATCCTTTGGTACCCATGCAGGAGGGCATGCAATGGCCAAAAAGTTGCTAAGATCAGGCTACTACTGGATCACAATGGATGCAGACTGTTGTGCATATGCCTGAAAATGCCATAAATGTCAGATTTATGCGGATAAAGTGCATGTGCCTCCCAATCCTCTGAATGTGATGTCTTCACCCTGGCCCTTCGCCATGTGGGGCATTGGTATGATTGGCAAGATTGAACCGACTGCTTCAAACGGCCACAGATTCATCCTGGTTTCTATTGACTATTTTACCAAGTGGGTTGAAGCAGCTTCTTATGCAAATGTTACAAGGCAGGTGGTAGCCCGATTTTTGAAGAGAGACATCATCTGTCGGTATGGAGTGCCCGAACGAATCATTACTGATAACGGTTCCAATTTAAACAACAAAATGATGGCAGAACTGTGCCGGGACTTCAAGATCCAACACCACAATTCTTCTCCTTACAGGCCAAAGATGAATGGCGTTGTTGAGGCAGCTAACAAGAATATCAAGAAGATTGTACAAAAGATGTTGGTCACCTATAAAGATTGGCATGAAATGCTACCGTTTGCCTTGCATGGGTACCGAACGTCAATCAGAACATCCACTGGGGCAACATCGTATCAGCTTGTCTATGGTATGGAGGCAGTCCTACCTGTTGAAGTTGAGTTACCTTCCCTGCGGGTATTGATGGATGTTAAACTGAATGAAGCAGAATGGGTCCGATCCCGATATGAACAACTGAATCTGATTGAAGAGAAGAGACTAGCTGCAATCTGTCATGGGCAGCTATATCAGAAAAGAATGAAGAAAGCCTTCGATCAGAAAGTCAGACTCCGAGAGTACCAAGTAGGAGATCTCGTGCTGAAAAGACTCCTCCCTCCCCATACAGACCACAGGGGCAAGTGGACTCCGAACTATGAAGGGCCATTCGTAGTAAAGAAAGTTTTCTCTGGTGGAGCACTGATGCTCAGCACTATGGATGGTGAAGACTTCCCGTCCCCTGTGAATTCAGATGCAATTAAAAAATACTTCGCATAAAAATGACCCGCTGGACATAAAAACAGAATGTAAGTCCAGGCAAAAATAGGGCATCCCGGCGAGTCAAAAACAGAATAAAAGACTCGGGCAAAAATAAGGGAAAATAAACAAAAAATGTACACCCGCTGAGTTGAAAAGCCACATTGGACAGCTCAGGCAAAAATGGGTATCCCGATGGATTGAAAACCCGAAAGGGCGATCCATGCAAAATAAGGGAATAAGCGAACAACTGTACTCTGAATTCATCTGTATCACTTACAACTTGGTAAGCTTCGAAAGGATCAAGCTTCTTTCAGAATCAGCCTTCTTCAGAAAGCAAGATGAGAAGAACGTCAAATGTCATACGAGTCATAGCAAAGGGAGGCTCCCTGAAGCGTCATCAACATTGCCAACATCTTTTGTTTCTCAATTTGTAACAATCTCCTCATTTTAGGGGATTTGTTTCTTTGACTGTATCTTGCCAATTCAGGGCACACGAATTAATAAAATCAGATTTTCAGTCATGTTTCGTCTCATGCATTTTATTTTCATTTGCGAAAATGTTCGATGTCTTTAAGATACTGATTGCATAAATACAGATGCTTCTCTTCTAAAAAATACGTGCTTGCAGGAAATATACTTACTCCCGGGAGTGTCTAAACTCCTATGATGGAATCCGGTAAGGGATACCTCGGGATTACTTGTGCGCTTCTCTGTCTTTTCAGGATTGCAGGCATTCAAAACACAACATGGGGCATGAAAGCTTCACCCCAACAAGCTGGAAAATCATTATCTACTCAGTCTATCTCACAATTAGCACCGGAGGTACTCTCTTCCCAGCTGAGTTGCCATTTATTATTCCTCCTCAGCCAAGTACAAAAGCCAAGGAACCATCTCCCCACAGAGTGTCAACCTCTACCCGGAAGAGCAACGCGTGAAGAAATCACAACAGAGTGAAGAAAGCTCCTACAAACCCCCAGCTGGGTCCCTCATCACCAAGAAAGGTCTATCAGTGACCTTTTTTCCCCCAAGCAGAGTCATACATCTACCAGGGATATCACCCCCAGCTGGGGATGTCTACTTCGAACAGATCAGCCGAAGATCTTCACAGCATTGGGATCCGAATCCCGGGTCGTTATCTTTGCATAATCATAGCATTCACATCATATTCTCCCCGCAGAGCGTAGCATTCCGTTTAATACGGAGCATTACGGCAAAAATCAAACATATTGCATAATCATAAGCCATGTTCTGAATCAAACACTTGTGAATACTGACAATCCATCAACGATGTACAGAAAACCCCCCAGATTCCCCGACAGAGAGCCAAAGCATTTTCCCTACAGATACAGATACTTCCTGACACCCGTCCATGACATATCCCCAATAGAAAGCCAAAGCGTCCCCTTTGCACTCACAGATACTTATACACAACTTCCTTGGTACACAAACACTTGTCTATATTACACTTTTCTCTTTTTTTTGACACTCGTCCGTGTCACTCTCCACAGCAAGTTAAAACACTCGTCTGTACACCACTCATACTTGTTGCCCCTGTTGTACTCATAAAGATACTCGTCCGTATCTTGTATACACCACTTATATCCCTTCAGATTCGACACTCGTCCATGTTCTTTGTTAACCAGTTGGTAATCGTCCGTATCATCATCTCTGAACATGCGTCGGCGTTTGTTTCTACTGATATTCGTCCGTATCATGGTCTTAAGGATGCTCGTTTGCATCTTTAATCCATACACAATGTCAGATACCTTTACCTCTTTTTTAGAATTTGGACACTCGTCTGTGTCTATTATTCCCCAGAAGAGTCCCCTTAAATCCGACACTCGTCTGTGTTCTTTGTTAACCAGTTGATACTCGTCCGTATCATCATCTCTGAGCATGTGTCAGTGTTTGTTTCTACCTGATACCCGTCCGTATCATAATCTTAAGGATTCTCGTCCGCATCTTTAATCTATACACCGTGTCAAACACTTATACCTCTCACTTTTTGGATATAAACACTCGTCCGTGTTTACTTTTCCCCAGCAAAGTCACCAACAAGATTTGTCAAAACTATTTCCTTTCTATCTGACATTCGTCCTATGTCATGATACCCTTTCAGCAGCCGTCCCCTGCAAGGTGATCGTCCTTCACCTCTTGATGATCGTCCTTCATCATTTTATCCGATGGCCGTCCCCATCGTTGATCTTGTTATCTGACATTCGTCCTATGTCATGATACCCTTTGAGCATCCGTACCCTGCTAGGTGATCGTCCTTCACCTCTTGATGATCGTCCTTCATCATGCTTATCCGATGGCCGTCCCCATCGTCGACCTTTTTATCCGGCATTCGGAAACCGTACCGGGCCCGGTGATCGTCCTTCACCTTAGATGACCGTCCCTCATCTTATCCCCAACAGAGCAGCCGTCCCCTGCTAGGTGATCGTCCTTCACCTTTGATAATCGTACCTCATCATTTATTTCACTTACCTATGATCCCCAGAGAGTCTTATAGCTTTATCTGATGGTCTTCCCCATCACAATCTCTCATATCCCCAGCGTGTCGGCCGTCCCCGTCATTGCTTTATTTCCCGCATCTTCCCCAGCATGTCGGTCGTCCCCGTCATTGCTTCATCTTCAGTAGTCATCCTCTGCTCGACGGTCGTCCTCCGTCGCCCGCACTTTATAAACATACTTTATTTTCCTTTACAATCTATATCCCTTTTCTTCTTCATTCTGTGAGTGCAAATTTTGGACTGTCTTTGGTATTCAACCACAAGTTATCTTGTTTGAATGTTAAGCCGTCGCTTACATCCTGCACAGCCAACTCATGCTTGAATAGGGGCAGCTGTAAACACCCCAAATTTGCCCTCACTCATTACACCATGGCTTATGACCTTTTCATATGCATGAGTTCAATCATAGCATCTCATGTCACACTTTTGTTTCATTGCATTGCTTCTAAGTCATCTGCATCTAGGGTTTGTGATCTGAGCTATCCCTGAGCCATTTGAGCCACTCCAAAGGTCTTCAATCACTTCAAAGGGGTCCATGTATTCTCAAGCATCATATTGTACCCTCACAAAGTCAAGGAAATCAACTAATCACAAGAACTGAGAAAAACATGGAAGCAGAGCCAGGTTTAACTGCACAGATGACCTAAAATTAGGGTTTTGGTTTCAGAGGCCATAACTCCAAATTTTTTGGTCATTCTTGTTTCTATTGGTCTCTACATGGTATAGGGATCATGCATATCAATTTTCATGAAGAAATTCCATGGGGAAGGCATCTGATCAAGAGTTGACTTCTTGGGCAAGTCAGTGTAAAATCAGGGCATCTGAGGCCCCCAATGACCCAACCAAAAGGTGTTCTTCATCATTTTGATTGTGTATGATCTTTATTTGGTCATATAAGATGTTAGAATTTCACAAAATTGAAGAATTTCAAGCCATTTGCAAAGTTGCCATTTTGGGAAAATGACTTGTAATGGAAAATTGCTATTTTGGGAAAGTTTTTCAACCCTTTCTAATTGATTCAAAAATGCTTCAAATGAGAAAACTTTGGTCATGAAAGTTGTAGAATGGATCATTCCCTTTTCAAAAAGTACAAGAACTCATTCTAATTCATTTTGAATCAAAAGTTATGGCTTATCAAAGTTGGGAAAAATCACCTAATTTCAAGTTTTGTACCAAAGAGGCAAAGTTGCAAAACCCCTTGCCAAGGCAAATTGTGACTTCAAATGGACTTCTAATCTTTGTACAAACATAAACCAATGCCTAAAATTCAGAATGCACCAAGATTTTGTCCATTTTCATGACTTGTGCTTCAAGTAATCACAAAAGGGCCCAAAAGTCACAAAGTTGCAAAACCTATGACAAACCCTAATCCACTTGCTGCATTGCTTCTAATCCATTTCCATGGTTCTCCCTAAACTCAGCTGAGCCAAACCATGCCCCTATCACAGCCTTACACTTGCCCATACCTCAAGTACACCTAACTTGGACTTTATGCAAAAACACCCATACCAATCCCACAGTGCCACACCAACTTCTCTGACCCATCCAAATGTGATAAGTGGACCAAAAGGAACACAACACAACATACACACAAGCCTGAAGCATCCTCCAAGCCATAGCTCCAAGTTTTCACCTCTTATGCATTTTCATTCGAAACACACTCCACAAGACACAAACACAAAAACAAACTTCATAGAACATCTCAGCATGTTCCACTGATCATCCCTGACCCTTCACCCTTCCCTAAAACCCCTTGAAATCAAAACACGATTCTCACCCTTCACTGAACAGAACTCCATAAAACTCACAAATCAGCCACTTTCCAATCCAAATAAACCTCAAAGCATCTTCAGGAGGTCCATTGGAGAAGCTTTGAAGCAAGGAGGCAGCCTGAAAGCTCCAAACTGAAAGCTTCACTTCAGGTAGCTTCGAAAATTATTTTTTCCAGAAACCTTGTTTTAAGTTACTGAAATGATCTACATGCTTCCCTGAATGCAATGAGCTTTGAATTTTTGAAAATGATGTAGAAATGAGGATGTATGGTCTGTCTGAAACTTTGCCCGTGAATTTGATTTTTGCTTGTTCTTCGTGATTCATGAAAAATAAATAAGTTTTGTTGTTGGATTCTTGTTTAGGATGTTTGGTTGAGTGGATCTGGAGATTTTGGCACGTTTTAGTGAGGTTTTGAGAGAGATAGGTTGAAGGTCTCGCCGGAGAAGACGACCGGAAGTCTTCTCCGGCCACCTGAGGGTCATTAAACCCTAATCTGTGTAATTAATCAACTTTGAATTTGGACCCTGGATCCTGTTGACTTCCATTGACTCCCGCGTGAATGAACGCACCAGATCCTTCATTAAACCCTAATTCAGATTAATTAGGTTAATTAATTAGGGTTAATTTTGAATTTCCCAGAAGCAATCTCAACCGTCCATGAGCGCGCGCAGTCTTTCCCTCCCCCCTGAGTTTGAATGTTGGCCCTTGATTGTGTTGACTTCCCCCTTTTATTCATTTTAATTTCTTTTCTTTTAATTTCTTTTCCTCATTTTATTTAAAATAGCTAAAATCATTTAAAAATTCTGAAATTTTTTGTCAAAGATTTAATTAATTTTCAGAACCCAAAAATATTTTTATTTTTATTTTTTGCATTAAAAATTATTTTTAAACCATTTAAATGTTTATTTTTAATTAATTAATGAAAATTAATTAATTAAAAATGCATTTAGGTATTTAAAAATCACAAAAAAAATTCACATTGCATTTAGAAACATTTAGAAACATTGTCCAACTCTCAAACCAAATTTCTTTTTTGTTCTTGATGCCTTTTGATCATTTTCATTGGATTTAATTTCATTTTTAGGCAATATTTTGCTTCAAACTTCAAAAATTCCTTTCTGCCTAACCATTGGGAGTTGAATGATGATTCTTCTTGCATTGCACTCTTCATAGCATGTAGTTTATAGGATAAAATTGGCTTGATTTGATATTGTATTTTCAATTTGTTTAGCATTTTTCTTGACAAGGTAACTTAAAACCCTAACAATCTTAGGAAATTCATAACTTTCACTAGGTTAGGAGTTGGATCCTCTCCTTTGGGCAGTGAGTTTGTATAGGTTTAGGGTATCTTTGATTGCATTTTCAAATTTTATCATGTCATTTGCTTCTGGTTTTGGATTTTTGATTTGCATGATGCATGTAACCCTAATTTGTGCCTTCCTTTGCATCCATCTTTCATTTGCTTGCATCCATTGACTTGCCATGACATTTTGTGCATCCACATGATTCATAATACATCTTAGGACATATTAGAATCATGTTTGATCATTGCATCTTTCATTTTCCATGTTGTATGTCCATTACATTTCATGAACTTTCATGTACATTCATGGTTCAATGCATGCCTCATTTGCATCCTTATGCTTGTTTGATCATTCTCATGCCTTGCCTCATGTTTGCATCATCTCTTAGCATCATTAACATCATGCAAATGCTTCTGACTTTGGTTTGCATCAGGACATTTCATCTCATTTACAGTGCATTTCATTTCTTCTGGCTAACTTTTCAGGTGGTAAGTTGTTTTGAGAAGTGAATTTGCCTTCACTTCTCACAATCTCTCCTCATCTCTCTTGCATCTTAGCTGCATTTTATCTTGTGTATTAGAGTGAGCTTGCTCATTCATGTTCATCTTACCTTCTTTCTTCAATCAACTTGTCTTCTTAAGTGAAGCAAGTTGTTTTGCTTCTCTTTGCTTCTTGCTCCTTTCATCTGCTTCCTTCCTGGTGGTTTCTCTGAAGATCTTTCTCCCTTAAGCCTCATAAACCCTAGGATCTCCAAGCATGATAACAATTAGGGTTTGATTAGTCCCCCATTTAGCTTTTACCTTTGTGTCATCTTTGAGTCTTCTCTTCTCATCTCTTAATCAGGGACTAAACCTTAAAGGTTTTAAGGCTTTGTGATTAAGTTTATGCCTGCATCCTTCTATTAGGATGGAGTGTATAACTTTAATCCTAAGTGTTAAACCCTTAATGTGTTTAATTCCTCTAATCAATCCACTTGATAATTACTAAGGCAATAAGCTTGTAACTTGGGCCTAGCATTAGGGTTCTAATTCTTCCTTAATTGGTTAAGAAGGACTAACCCTAGTGTTAATGGACAAGTCCCCCTCAAGTTGTCTTACAAACCATAAAATTCACTTCTTAATCTCACCATTAATTAAAATCCATTTAATAAAGGTTTTGTTTTGTCATGAGGTTAATCCCTAATCATGGATTAAGTTGAGGAGTCTTCCTCAGCTTAAATGTTCTCATCTATTATCCTTCTATTAGGATGGTATAATGAGTCCATTAAATCTTTGATTATGGCTTAAACTCATTACTTAACACTAAACAAAATTTCCAAAAACATATAAATAATTGCAAGTAGGTTAATGATCTTAATCCTACATCATGGTGATTAAGTGTGAGGTGCTTACTTCATACTTAAGGTATTCTCATTACCCCTAATCAGAGGGAGGATGTGATGAGTTTACTAACCCTTGGTTTAGGCTTAAGCTCATTTTCTTGTGACAAACTTCAAAAAGCAATAAAAGATTGAAAACTCAAAAGCAAACAATAATCGTCTCCTCCGGGATTCTTTTCTCATCTCATTCACTCATAAACGAGAACTTGCTTCTTCTGTCCAATGCAAGACAGTTAGCACCTGAGCCAGACAGGTCATACACTTGAGCATGGACAAGTAAGCAGTTCACAAGTCAACTTTTTCTTTCAGTCTCTTTGGGTCGAACTACGGTGTTCTGACTTCCTCATTGCACGAGAGGATACGTAGGCATAACTTAACAGTTATCGAACAAAAGTCTCTGTATATTCCCCCTCCTTCCTGTATCATTCTTCAAGCCTCATGGTCTTGAGCATTTCACTCCCGTTCTTACACTGACACTTCACTTGTACACTTCACACTTCTTTTACACTGACACTTGCATTCTTTTCCAGTTTTGATACACAGATTGCACTGGCACTACCCCTTTAAAACACAAATCTTTTAAGCGTGGATCCCGTCGAGTACGGCGGACAATCTGGGTGCTAATACCTTCCCAGGTTGTAACCAACCCCCTTTCTCAGTCTCTCTGGTTCGCAACCGTCTTATCCATATCTTTTCTTAGGTTTATGCAGCATTACCTTTCCTTCGGGATAAAAATGCCTAGCTGGCAACTCTATTCATTTCCCTCTCCTTTCGCCGACCGTTCGCGTTTGTACCCCTTCTGACCTGAGGTGTCATTTGGTGGGAGCGACAGGGGTGTTTTTGGCTGTTTTAATGGTTGCTTTGTGGTCAGTGAGTGATTTTGAGATCAATGGTGAAATTGGTTTGAAAATTGAGTGAGTGAGCTGAGAGATTCGAAGGATTTTTCAAGTTGGAGAGTTTTGTGGAATGCTGAGTTCTTAGAGTGTTAGGCTTATGTGTGTTATTAAAATGAATCCTTAGAGCATGCTTGTAAAGTCTGGATTGGGCAAAGAGTGGGTGGTGGACTGTGGTGATTGGTATGGGCTTCTTGCCAAAAAAGTCAAAAGTGTTGTACTTGAGGTATGGGCAATGGTGTAGCTGGCGCATTGGCTTGTCCATGCGCAGCTGAGATCAAGGATGTCCATAGAATCCATTTGGAGGTAATTCAGCAAGTGGAAGCAAAGTTATGTGACCTTTTGCAGTTATGTGAAGTTTTGGCCCCTTCGTGATTTCTTGATTCAAGACATGGAATGATACAATTCTTTGGGCAATTCTGATTTTTATGCAATGTGTTATGTTTGTATGATGATTAGAAGTGTGTTTGAAGTCACAAAATGAATTGGCAAGTGGTTTTGCAAAGAATCCTCTTTGGTGGATTCTTGGAAATTATATGATTTTTGCCAACTTTGACAAGCCATAACTTGAGTTCCATGATGAATTAGAACTTGTTCTCGTACTTTTTGGAAAGGGAATGATCCAATCTACAACTTTCATGACCAATAATTTTTCATTTGAAGCATTTTTGGTTGAGAAAGAGGAGGTTGAAAAACTTTCCCAAAATGGAAAGTTTACATTACAAGTCATTTCCATTTTTGGAAACTTTTGGTTTAGCTCACTTTTCTTCAATTTTGTGAACTTACAAGCGCTTCAATGATCAAATAAAGATCATATAACTTCAATTGGATGAAAAATCCACTTTGGTTCCATGTTGGGGGGCCTCAGATGCCCCGATTTTGCTCTGACTTGCTCAAGAAGTTACCCAGTGATCAGATGACTTCCACAATGAATTTATTCATAAAACTTGGTACACATGATCCTTATAACATATTGAGACTATTAGAAACAAGAATGACCAAAATATTTGGAGTTATGGCCTCTGAAACCAAAACCCTAATTTCAGGTCATCTGTGCAGTGAAACCCAAGCTCAGCTTCCATGCTTTCCAAGTTCTTGTGATTCTTTGACTTCCTTGATCTTTGAAGGGTATGATATGATTATTGAACACCTATGGACCCTCTTGGAATGATTGGAAACCTTTGGAGTGGCTCAGATGGATCCTTGGATTGCTCAGATCACAAACCCTAGATGTAGATGAATTTGAACTAATGCAGTGAAACAAAAATGCAATATGAGATGATATGCTTGAACTAATGCAAATATGAAAGATCAAAAGCCATGGTGTGAACTTAGTGAGGGAAAATTTGGGGTGTTTACAGCTGCCCCTATTCAAACATGAGTTAGCTGTGTAGGATGTAAGCGACGGGCTTAACAGACAAACAAGTTAACTTGTGGTTGAATACCAAAGACAGTCCAGAATTTGTACTCACTGGGAGAAGAAGAAAAGGGATATAAATTGTAAAAGAAAGTAAAGTATGATTATAAAGTGCGGGCGATGGAGGACGACCATCGAGCAGAGGACGACTGCTGAGGATAAAGCGATGACGGGGACGGCCGACATGCTGGGGAAATAAAGAAATTATGATGGGGACGACCATCAAATAAAGTAACAAAGTTCTCTGGAGATTAAAGTAAAGGCAATGATAGGGACGAACATCAGGCTTGGAAAGTAAAGCAAACAACGATGGGGACGACCATCGGTTTAAAGAAGTAAATGAAATAAATGATGAGGGACTGTCATCAAAGGTGAAGGGCGATCACCTAGCAGGGGACATCTGCTCTTTATTGCGACATAGGACGAATGTCGGATAGAAAAAGTCAATGATGGGGACGGCCATCGGATAAGCATGATGAAGAAAGATCATCAAGAGGTGAAGGACGATCACCTAGCAGTGTACGGCTGCTCTCGGGGTTTATCATGACATAGGACGAATGTCAGATAACAAGATCAACGATGGGGACGGCCATCGGATAAAATGATGAAGGAAGATCATCAAAAGGTGAAGGAAGATCACCTAGAAGGGGACGGCTGCTCTGTTGGGGATAAGGATGAGGGACGGTCATCCAAGGTGAAGGACGATCACCTGGCAAGGTACGGCTGCCGAAAGTATCACGACATAGGACGAATGCTTGATAGAAAAGGGTTCCAATAATGGAGACTCCGCTGGGGAAAGGATGAGGGACGGTCATCCCTAGGTGAAGGACGATCACCTGGCAGGGTACGGCTGCCGAAAGTATCATGACATAGGACGAATGTCAGATAGAAAAAAGATGTTTTGCTGGGGACTTGTTGGGGGATGGTAAACACGGACGAGTGCTTACGCTTTCCGAAAATAAAAAGGTATAAGTGTTTTGATAATATGTATAGATTAAAGATGAGGACGAGCATTCTTATGACCATGATACGGACGAGTATCGGTAGAAACAAACGCTGACGCATATTCAGAGATGATGATACGGACGAGTACCAACTGGTTAGCAAAGAACACGGACGAGTGTTGAATCTGTGGGGGATATGATGACACGGACGGGTGTCAACAAGAGTGTATTATAAACAAGTGTTTGGTTTGCAACAAGTGTTTGGGAAACCATGTTGGGGATTGGTGACACAGACGGGTGTCAAGAGAGTGTATAGGTACTTGTTTTGGTTTATATTTGCAGGGGATGATATGACACGGGCGAGTGTCGAAAGTATATATGAACATGTGTTAGTGCAAAGGGGACACGTTGGCTTTCTATGGGGAAATATGAGGTGACACGGACGGGTGTCGAGAAGAACATGTTATGTATAAGTATCTGTTTACAGAGAGTGTTCTGGCTACTTTACTGAGGAATGATGACACAGACGAGTGTCAGAAGGAGCATGTGTCTGTATTTTGAGAGTGCAAAGGGGACGCTTTGGCTTTTATGTGCAAGGGATGTATTTTGTATACTGCTGAAGAGGTACTGTTGATATTTACAGGTGACTGGTTCGAACCTGACTTGTGATCATGCAATATGTTTGATTTTTTCCGTAATGCTCCGTGATAGACGGAATGTTACGCTCTGGGTGAAAAAATGATGCGTATGCTATGATTATGCAAAAGAAACCGGTTCGGGATTCGGATCCCGCTGTTGTGAAGATCTCTGGCTGATCTACTTGGAAGGATATCCCAGCTGGGGATGAGATCATTGGTAGATCTGATAAGATATATGACTCTGCTTAGGGAAATAGGTCACTGATAGACCTATCTTTGTAATGAGAAGCCCAGCTGGGGATGAGGAAACTTTCGTCACCTTGTTGTGTGAGGATTCAGATATTGCTCTTCCGGGCAGAGGCTGGAACTCTGTGGGGAGATGGTTCCCTAACTTTGCTGAGGATGAGAGAATTGTCACTCTGGGGGAGGAGAGATCACTGAACGATCTTCCTAGAGATTTCTGTAAGTATCTTGTTGAGGATGAGGAGACATGACAAATCAGCTGGGGAAATGAGCATTTTCTGATGCTGCTTGAAGATGATGTGCTGGGGAAGTGATGCCTTGGCAACTTTGCTGGGGAGAAACATTCCAGATACTGTTAGGGAGGGAAGTATGTTTGGCATGCCCCCATGTTGCACATTGAATACCTGCAATCCTATTAAGACAAAGAAACGCACAAGTGTCCCGAGGCATCCCTTACCGGATTCCGTCATAGGAGTTAGATATTCGTGAAAGTAAATACATTTCTTGCAAGCATGTAATTAGAAAGGCACATCTGTTTTTATGCAAGTATTATGGATATTGGACATTTTTGCAAACGAAACAAAAAATGTACAAGACGAAGTGTGACTGAAAACTCTGATTTTATTAATCTGGGTGCCCTGAGTTAGCAAATACAATCAAGGAAACAGAACCCCTGAAATGAGGAGATTGTTACAAATTGAAGAATAAAGGTGCTGGCAATGTTGATGATGCTTCAGTGAGCTTCCCTTTGCTATGACCCGTATGACCTTGACGTTCTTCTTATCTTGCTTTCTGAAGAAGGTTGATTCTGACCGATGCTTTATCCTTTCGAAGCTTGCCATGTTGTAAGTGATACAGACGAATTCAGAATGCAGTTGTTCGCTTATTCCCTTATTTTGCATGGATCGCCCTTTCAGGTTTTCGATCCACCGGGATACCCATTTTTGCCTGAGTTGTCCAATGCAGCTTTTCAACTCAGCGGGTGTACATTTTTCTCAATTTCCCTTATTTTTGCCCGAGTCTTTTATTCTGTTTTTGACTCGCCGGGATGCCCTATTTTTGCCTGGACTTACATTCTGTTTTTATGTCCAGCGGGTCATTTTATGCGAAGTATTTTTTAACTGCATCTGAATTCACAGGGGATAGGAAATCTTCACCATCCATAGTAGTGAGTATCAGTGCTTCACCAGAGAATACTTTCTTTACTATGAACGGACCATCGTAGTTCGGAGTCCACTTGCCCTTGTGGTCTGTATGAGGCGGAAGGAGTCTTTTCAGCACAAGATCTCCTACTTGGTATTCTTGAAGCCTGACTTTCTGATCGAAGGCTTTCTTCATTCTTTTCTGGTATAGCTGCCCATGACAGATCGCACCTAATCTCTTCTCTTCGATCAGATTCAATTGATTGTATCGAGAACGGACCCGTCCTGCTTCATTCAGCTTGACATCCATCAGTACCCGTAAGGAGGGTAATTCAACTTCAACAGGTAGGACTGCCTCTATACCATACACAAGCTGATACGGTGTTGCCCAAGTGGACGTTCAGATTGAGGTACGGTACCCATGCAAGGCAACTGGTAGCATCTCATGTCAGTCTTTATAAGTAACCACCATCTTTTGCACAATCTTCTTAATGTTCTTGTTAGCTGCCTCAACAGCGCCATTCATCTTTGGCCTGTAAGGAGAAGAGTTGTGATGTTGGATTTTGAAGTCCCGGTACAGTTCTGCCATCATTTTGTTGTTTAAATTGGAACCATTATCAGTAATGATTCGCTCGGGTACTCCATACCGACAGATGATGTCTCTCTTCAGGAATCTGGCTACTACTTGTCTGGTGACGTTGGCATATGAAGCTGCTTCAACCCACTTGGTGAAATAATCAATGGCTACCAGGATGAATTTGTGACCATTTGAAGCAGTCGGCTCGATCTTTCCAATCATGTCAATGCCCCACATGGCAAAGGGCCAAGGTGAATACATCACGTTTAACGGATTCGGAGGCACATGCACTTTGTCTGCGTAGATCTGGCATTTGTGGCACTTTCTGGCATAGGCACAACAGTCTGCATCCATTGTGATCCAGTAGTAACCTGATCGTAATAATTTCTTAGCCATTGCATGTCCTCCAGCATGGGTACCGAAAGATCCTTTATGCACCTTGTGCATTAGCAAGTCTGCCTCTTTCTTGTCAACACATCTGAGAAGTACCATGTCAAAGTTCCTTTTGTATAACGATCCATCAGCATTCAGGAACAAATTATCAGCCAGTCTTCTCAATGTATTCTTATCATTGGATGATGCCCCGGGTGGGTATGCTTGATCCTCTGAAGCTTTTGATGTCGTGGAACCAAGGCTTGTCATCTTTAGTAATATCCACGGAGAATACGTATGCTGGTCGGTCAAGTCTGGATACTGAAATCCGAGGCACAAAATTGGCAGCTTGAACCTTGATCATGGAGGAAATGGTAGCCAAAGCATCTGCGAACTGATTTTCGTCTCGAGGGATGTACTCAAGTTTGACTGTTGTGAAGAAAGTCAATAATCTCCTTGTATAGTCACGGTATGGAATCATATGCTCTTGGTGAGTGTACCATTTTCCGTTGGTCTGATTGATTACCAAAGCTGAATCTCCGAATACAGTTAAAGTCTTGATCCTAAGGTCAATGGCTTCCTCAAGACCCATGATACAAGCTTCGTATTCAGCTTCGTTGTTAGTGCATGCAAAGGTGAGTTTTGCTGAGAAAGGCATGTGAACTCCTTTAGGTGTAATGAGCACTGCACCAACTCCACGACCATTCATATTAATAGCCCCATCAAACATCATTGTCCATTCTTCTTCTGGGTCAGGCCCTTCGGTGTGAACAGGCTCTTCATGATCTTTTGCTTTCAGGAACATGATGTCTTCATCAGGGAAGTCAAATCTCATTGGCTAGTAATCATCAATGGGTTGCTCAGCTAGATAGTCAGATAGTACACTGCCTTTGATGGCTTTTTGAGATGTGTATTGAATGTCGTACTCTGTCAGAATCATTTGCCATCTTGCAACCCTTCCGGTAAGCGCTGGCTTCTCAAATATGTACTTGACTAGGTCCATTTTTGAGATCAACAAAGTAGTGTGGGTCAACATATACTGTCTCAGTCGGCGAGCAGCCCACGCTAAAGAACAACAAGTTTTCTCGAGCAGTGAATAACGTTTTTCACAGTCAATAAACATTTTGCTTAGGTAGTAAATTGCATACTCTTTTCAACCGGACTCGTCATGCTGGCCCAACACACACCCCATTGATCATTCTAATATTGTCAGGTACATTATTAGAGGTCTTCCTTCAACTGGAGGCATAAGAATTGGAGGTTCTTGCATGTACTCCTTGATTTTGTGAAAAGCCTTCTGGCAGTCTTTGTAGAAGCATACTTCAAGCTCTTTGTTTTGATGATGTCAACATTATCCAAGCTCATTCCAGATTGCAAAAAGTCGAGATGACAACAAACGATCAAGACCATGGCTATGCATCATCAATGGAATGTTTCCGATCGATTCAAGATTTTGTGCTACACTTTCAAGACTTGTCTCAAGGCTTAGGTATATCAATAATTACCTCTTAAATATGATATACAAGTGTTCAACATAATCTTCATAATTTCATTGCATATGCATATTTGTTTGAAATGAAATTGGAACTGGTTTAACACTTTTAACAAAAATATTTTTCTGAATTTTAACAGTGTTAACCGGTTAACCATATGGGTTAACCGGTTAACGGCAGCAATTTTTCAATTTTGTGGTAATGTTCATAGGCGTTAACCGATTAACCTATTTGGTTAATCGGTTAACACTGAAGAATTTTTGAAAAATTGTTTCTTTTTAAATTCAAATATTTTGTTAAAGTTATACCTCTTCATGTTTTTCTTTCATAAGTTTTTATACCTTTTCAAAAGAAATTCTTTTCAAATTTTCATACCTTTTTGAAAAGGTATTTCAACTATTATAAATTCTAACATTTTCAAATTCATAAACACCTCCTAGAAAAATTTCAATTATTTTCATACAATCAAATTCACTTTATTCAAATTTTCTTCATCTTTCAAAAGTGTTCATAAGTTCATAATTTTCATATTCTGTCTTAAACACTTGTGTTGAATATTTATAGTGAATTCTTGATTATAGGAGAAGATCAATTTTATTGATATCATTTCATTGTACTCTCACTCAAACAATATTATAGAAAGTGTCTTTCTATTTTGTGACTTGTGTTCCAAGGATTGTTTGGACATAAGGGTAAGTGTGGCAAGAGGATTGTTCTTGCACACTTGTTTGTATAGTTTGCTAGAAAGTAGGCCTTACCATTGAAGGTGTGATAGGTTGTACTGTTCTAAAGAAAACTAGTGGAAATCTCTTCTGGTTTGGAAAGGGGACTGGATGTACCTTCGGATTGTGAAGGGAACCAGGATAAACCTCCGTGTGTTCTTTACTTTTCTGCTTTACAATTTTTGTTCATTAACCATAAAAGCAAAATCCATCCATCTAAGAAAAAGAATCGAGAAAATTTTGATAACACCTAATTCACCCCCCCTCTTAGGTGCATTCTGATTCTACAATTGGCATCAGAGCAGGTTTAGGTAACCTGTTCCTATAAGATCCTATGGCTTCCGCAAACTCAAATCCCGTTTTCAAAGATGGTGGAAGTAGCAACAAGCCTACGCTCTTCTCCGGCGAATATTTCGATTTCTAGAAAATCAGAATGATGGCACATCTTGAAGCCCAAGGAGAAGGCATATGGGAAGCAATCGAAGAAGGTCCGCATAATCCCGTCAATGTAATCAACGGTGTTGGAACGACAAAGTTGAAGAATATGTATGATGAAGATGATAAAAGAACGATCCTAAATGAGAAGAAAGCAATCAACATACTTCAAAGTGCTCTTAGTATGGACGAATTTTTTCGTGTATCACAATGCAAATCGGCGAAGGAGATTTGGGATACTTTGGTAGAAACACATGAAGGAACAACAGAAGTTAAAAGATCAAGGCTTAACACGTTAAGTCAGGAATACAAAATGTTCCGCATGCAGCCCGGAGAATCTATTGTGGCTTTACAAAAAAGATTTGTTCATCTAACCAACCATTTGATTGCACTCGGAAAGACCTTCACCAACGACGATCTCAACTTGAAAGTTCTAAGGTCTTTGACAAGGGAATGGCAACCGAAGGTGACCGCGATTTCGGAGAAGAAGAGTCTCTCAACAATGACATCCGCATCTCTATTCGGCAAACTTCAAGAGCACGAATTGGAACTTGGAAGGCTCGAGAATCATGAAAGTCAAGAGAAAAAGTCCAAAGGAATTACTTTGAAGATTGACACGAAGGATGACAAAGATGACGAGATCTCCGAAGATGAGAACTTCATGCTTCTTGTTAAGAAGCTTGGTAAGTTTTTTAACAAAAATAATAATTCTTCTTTTCCTAAAAAGAATAAACATTTCAGGAAGAAGGATGCATCCACATCGAATCAAGAAGTTACATGCTATGAATTTGGAAAGCAATGTCACATAAAACCGGATTGTCCAAGACTTGAGAAGAAAGGAGGATTCAAAGGCAAGAAGGAATTCAAGAATAAAAAGGCTTATGTCGCGTGGGATGACAATGAAGTTAGTTCCTCATCGGAATCTGAAAGCGATGAATGAGATGTTTAAACACTTGAAGACTTAAACAAAAACTTAAAGTGCAGGTAAAGTAAACAACACGAGAAATTGTTAACCCAGTTCAGTGTATCTCCACACTTACATCTGGGGGCTACCAATCTAGGAAGGAAATCCAATATAAGTAATCTTAATTCTAGACTTAAACCACTCAGTTTAATCCTTCACTTAATATCTACCCAAGGAAATTTCTACCAAAGACACAACTTAGATATGAGTACCAACTCACTCCCCCTCAATCACACAGTGATATGTTTACAAGTTTAATAAAATTGAAGTCACACTTCAAATACAACAACTTGATCTTACTTCACAGTTTCAATCAAGACACAATACACTTTTGCTTAAAAGCTCATAAAGTGATACACATATAAAACCTGCTATTAAAACACAAACACCCTATTTAGTCTTCTTAATTTCGTGCTCTATTCTGAGAGTTTCTGTTGCTTAAATAGATGCTTGGATTTTGGGCTTTCTGTAGGTTATCCAATCCTGATACGCATGCTGTCATCACCTTGAATTAGGGTTTGTTACTTCCTTGATTCTAGGTGAGTCAGTTCTTCTGTTATACTGAAATCATATAACCAATCTCCCTACAGATGCGCCTTCTACTGTTTTATCCATTCACAATTAATTCCAGATAAATTCCCTGAATTTACTCAGTTCTGTTAAGCATTATTTAATTCTGGTAGCAGGTTTGAGATGTCACAACATCTGGTGTGACATCCTGAAATCTGAACTTACTTCATTAACTTATACAATGTCACAACATCTGGTGTGACATCCTGAATTAATTACATTAACTTATACTCTGTTTGATAATGTCACAACATCTGATGTGACATCCTGAACTAAGTTCATTACTTCTTGTTGTTCAAAAATTCTGCCAGTTCTAAACATCTACAAACTCCCCCTTTGGCTAATTTTTGGCTAACACAATCTTCTGGTTTTATCAGAGTGCAGCAAAGTTCCATTTATCAGAGTGCAGCAGTTCTTTTCTGTTGAGTCATGTGTGAGTTTACTCCCCCTCAAACCTGTATGTGTTCTGACTTGTTCAACAGAATTTTTTTTTTATTAAAAACAACTTAGTTCAGAAGCAGACATTAAACAGACAAAAGTAATTTTTCATTAATCAGTAAGCTGCAGCAGACATTGTTGTTGTTCTGTTCTCTTCTCCCCCTTGTTAGACATAAATTGGGGCCAAATTACATATGCATACAGAAATACAAAATTAAAAGTACAATGCTGATACAGTACACTTTCCTCACACATTTTCACTCAGAATCTTCATATTCAGTATCTTCCTCTTCTTCAGATTCATCATCAGAGTCATCATCAATTTTAGCAGCCTTCTGAGCACTCTCTTCCATTTCCAGCCTTTGAATAATTTCCTCAAGCTTTTGCTTCCTGGCATCCAGCTCTTTGCAGGTGTTCTTCAGTTCAGCAATCAAAGCAGCTTTGGATATGGGAGTCTTTGCTTTTGAAGGTCCAGCAGATGTCCCAGTGGGAGCTTCAACATCAGCAGCATGATGGCTTAAGAACAGCTTGTAATGGAAGGCCAGAGGACTCTCTCTTTTGCAGATTGAATCCTTCTCAGTGAGGATACCTGGATACTGACTGAGGATTATACCACATAGCAGAGATGGAAAAGCAATGGGAAGCTTTGTTGCTGATGTGCCTGCATGCTTCAATGTTTGATCAAATATGTAAGCCCCAAAGTCCAGCTTTGTTTGGGTGCCCACAACATAAATAAATATGCCCAATCCAGTTTCTATTGAAGAGGTATGGTTGGTAGGGACCCAGTTTATAGTACCAATCCTATGCAGCATTGCATACTTCCTTGTTAGCAAGCTAACAGAAAGTTTCCCCTTGACTGGCCAAGCTTTGACTTGATTGGCAGTGATGACCTTGCAAATCTGGTTGTCAGTCTTCCCTAGCTCATTAGGTCCATCAGATTCTCTCCCTAGGTAATGATTGATAACCCTAGGAGATAATTCCACACATCTCCCTCTTACATAGACTTTTCTGAATTCATCTGACTTACCATCAGCACAGTCCTCTTGTAGGTTGACAATGAACTCCTTGACTAGCAGCTGATAGCATGGTGAAAAATTTGAAACTGTTTTGAATAAACCAGCAGAAGAAATTAGGTCTATTACCTCAGTGCACTCAAGTGCATTGCTGCCCAACTCTCTTTCAAGTGCCACCCTTCTTTGGTATACATATTTCCATCTGTTCACACTTGACACATGATGGAAAGAAACATTGTCCAGAGGAGCTTCTGGAACAGTAGAGGTAGACCTTGAGGGTGCTGGGTTTCTTCTTTGGTTGGGATGTTGAGACATCCTCTTCAACATCTGAATCTGGTGGAGTAACAGCTTTCCTCTTTTGTGTACTTACTTTGCTCCATTATTTGGTAGGACCAAAAGCAACTTTAGCTTTGTCCTTCTTTGGTGTAGGCTGTTTCTTTTCAGGAGTTGCATGTCCTGCAGTCTTCTTTTCCTTCCTAGTTCTAAGCCTTTTGGCTATGCTAGGGTCCACAGATGCAATGATCTCTGTGTCAGAGTCATGATCTATGTCTACAACAGGAGGAGGTTGGGTAGTCTCCTCTTCAGCAGGTGGATCAACAGAAGCTTGGTCATCAGTGGCTTCATCATCATCTTCAGTTGAGGCCTTGTTCTGGTCCTCAGATGTTTCAACATCTATTGGGACATCCTGTTGAGCAGGAGTGTCCTCTTCAGCCTTATTGCTCTGTTCTTCCTGTGGAGCTGGCATGGTGTTCAGGGGAACAGATATACCACTCACAACTCTTTGCTCAGACAAAATTCTATTAACAAGATGCTTGATGGAGGCATCCACATATTCAGAGGCTTTGGGGGTGGTGTTTGAGGATGAAGGAACCCCTTTGCTTTTGCTGAACACAGGTTCCTTTGCTCTTCTCACATTTGGAGTTCTAGGCTTTTGAGCAAGAGGAACACTTCCTCTGATTTCGTCCATGGGAGTAGTATCCATTGGAACCATGGAGATTGGGGTTGCATGCACAACATCTTCTTGGTTGAGATTTTCATCCATGATGTTAGGGTTTTGATGTTGAGACATTTTCGAATGTGGTGAAGGAAGAGTTTAGGGTTGATTGATTTTGATGAGCTCAGGAAAACAACTTTATCATGCAAATGATTTTGAGAGGATAGTGAGGAGATGAAGAGCTGAGAGCAAGCTAGAGTTTTTAAAGAGTGGAATACACAGAGTTTTTGACCAGACTGGTGTTGCCATATGGTGATCATGCCACACGATGTCATAGGACATGTTGGCACTTCTCCATAACTGCTATATTTCACATAAGCAGATTCCCAATTTACCCCTTAGGTTTTCAAATTGGGTAGCATCCAAAGCTTTTGTAAATATATCAGCCAATTGCAGATATGTGGCTACATGTTCTAATGTGATCACTTTCTCTTCCACAAGATCTCTGATAAAATGATGCCTGATATCAATGTGCTTGGTCCTGCTGTGTTGGATAGGATTCTTTGATATGTTGATGGCACTTAAATTGTCACAGTACAATGCCATGACATCTTGTGGGACATTGTACTCTGTGAGCATTTGCTTCATCCAAACCAACTGTGAACAACTACTACCAGCTGCAATATATTCAGCTTCAGCAGTGGATAAGGATACACAATTTTGTTTCTTACTGAACCAAGAAATCAAATTGTTTCCTAGAAAGAAGCATCCTCCTGATGTGCTATTTCTATCATCAGCACTTCTAGCCCAGTCAGCATCACAGAAGCCAGTGAGAATTGGTTCACATCCATGGGAGTACATTATGCCATAGTCACAAGTACCATTGACATATTTCAGAATTCTCTTAACCTGGTTTAGATGGCTAACTTTTGGATCAACTTGATATCTTGCACATACACCTACTGCAAAGGCTATATCTGGTCTGCTAGCAGTCAGATATAATAAGCTTCCAATCATGCTTCTGTAGAGACCTTGATCCACCTTCTCACCCTTGTCATCCTTTGTCAGCTTTAAATGAGTGGGGGCAGGTGTTCTTTTATGACTTGCACTGTCCATCCCAAACTTCTTGATAGTGTTCTTTGCATACTTGCTTTGGGATATGAACATGGAGTCTTCCATCTGCTTGATTTGCATTCCAAGAAAGTAGGTTAGTTTTCCTACTAGGCTCATCTCAAATTCAGATTCCATTTGAGTGACAAAATGTTTAACCATCATGTATGACATCCCACCAAAGACTATGTCATCTACATATATTTGAGCAATCCTGACATTTCCTTCTACATCCTTCACAAACAAGGTTTTGTCTATTCCACCTTTCATGTATCCTTGTTTTGTGAGAAAAGTAGTCAGCCTTTCATACCATGCTCTTGGAGCTTGCTTCAGACCATAAAGAGCCTTCCTTAGTTTGTATACATGATCTGGATAGCTTGGATCAACAAATACCTTCGGCTGCTCCACATATACCTCCTCATTAAGATATCCATTTAGAAAGGCACTTTTCACATCCATTTGAAACAGCTTGAACTTCAGGATACAAGTAATTCCTAAAAGTAGTCTGATTGATTCAAGCCATGCTACTGGTGCAAAGGTTTCATCAAAGTCTACACCCTCAATTTGTGTGTATCCTTGAGCTACAAGTCTAGCCTTGTTCTTTGTAACAACTCCCTGCTCATTTGACTTGTTCTTATACACCCATTTAGTGCCAATCACATTTATGTCATCAGGTCTAGGAACAAGATCCCACACTTCATTCCTTGTGAACTGACTTAATTCTTCTTGCATAGCACAAATCCAGTACTCATCATTAAGAGCTTCCTTGATGTTTTTAGGTTCTATTTTGAAACAAAACAAGAACCTGAAATCACCTCTCTTGATCTAGTGCTTACACCACTGTTGGGATCACCAATTATCAAATCTGTGGGATGATCCTTCTGGATTCTGATGGAGGGAGGTTTGCTGGATTGTTCTGTCCTTGCCTGAGTTTGAGTGGAGTCAGGATGATCACTCTTTATTTCAGCTTCAGTCTGACTGTCAGCAGATGTTCCAACATCATCTGCAACATCTGCATGGGCATCATCAATTATCACATTTATGGACTCCATTATAACCTTGGTTCTGGAGTTAAATACTCTATAGGCTTTGCTATTTATGGAGTATCCAAGGAAAATCCCTTCATCACTTTTAGGATCCATCTTTCTTCTTTGCTCCCTATCAGCCAGAATGTAACAATTACTTCCAAACACATGGAAGTACTTAACTGTAGGTTTTCTGCCCTTCTAGACTTCATAGATGGTGGACAAGGTTCCTTTCCTTAGAGTGACTCTATTATGAATGTAACAAGCTGTGTTCATAGCTTCAGCCCAGAAGTACAATGGTAACTTTTTAGCATGAATCATAGCTCTTGCTGATTCTTGGATAGTTCTGTTCTTCCTCTCAACAATCCCATTCTGTTGAGGGGTGATAGGAGAAGAATACTCATGATTGATTCCCTCTGAAGAACAAAAATCTGAGAATTTTTTATTCTCAAATTCCTTTCCATGGTCACTCCTTATTCTGACTACACAGCTTGCTTTTTCTCTTTGTATTCTTTGGCACAAATCTTTGAATACATCAAACACATCAGACTTTTCTTTGATAAAATTTATCCATGTATATCTTGAAAAGTCATCAACAACTACATAGGCATACCTTTTTCCCCCAAGGCTCTCAACCTGCATTGGTCCCATAAGATCCATATGCAATAATTCCAAAACTTTGGAAGTTGTCAGATGTTGGAGATTTGGATGGGATATCTTGGTTTGCTTGCCTATTTGACATTCACCACATACTTTGCCTTCATCAATCTTCAGTTTTGGAATACCTCTTACAGCCTCCATAGATATGATTTTCTTTATCCCTCTGAGATGAAGATGACCCAGTCTTTGGTGCCAAAGCTTTACTTCTTCTTCTTTGGCTAAGGAGCAAGTTGAAGTGAGACTGAAGTCTTGAGGTTCCCACATATAACAGTTGTCTTTAGATCTGGCTCCTCTCATGACAACCTTCTGTTCTTTATCAGACACTATGCATTCAGTTCTGGTAAAGTTTACACTGTAACCTTGATCACATAATTGACTTATGCTAATCAAGTTAGCAGTTAATCCTTTTACCAGCAGCACATCATCTAGTCTTGGTACATCTGGACAGTCCAAGGTCCCAACTCCCTTGATTTCTCCTTTAGCTCCATCTCCAAAGGTTACATATCTGGATGAATGTGACTTTAAGTTTACCAGCAGATTCTTCAATCCAGTCATGTGCCTTGAGCATCCACTGTTAAAGTACCAGTCTTCCTTAGCTGATACTCTTAGAGATGTATGAGCTATATATGCAACACTCTTCTTTGACCATTTTTGCTTGTAGTGAGGTTTCCTTTGATGCCTCTGCCCTGTGTAGTGTCCATTTTTAGAGCTCCAAGGTTGTTTGTTGAACTTGTTCTTGGACATGTAGCTTTGATCAGCATGAAGACTAGCTTTAGGTACCCATACATTCTTGATGACCTCTGTCTTCTACTTAGGGGGTTGCTGATATCTTTGATTTTGATGTCCATGCAACACTTTCTTTGTAACCTCTATCTTCTACTTAGGGGGTTGCTGATACATCTGATTTGGATATCCATGCAACTTGTAGCGATGAGATTTGATGTGACCAAACCTTCCACAATGATGACATCTCCATCTTGATACTTCTTTTTCATTATGTTCTTTTCATGATGTTGGGACATCTGTCGGGACATCTTGTTTGACTTTATGGGATTTGAAGTAGTTTTGCTGGTGCTAGCCTCAACCTTTTGATCTTTATTAAATCCCAGTCCAGTTCTATCCCCTGAATGCTTATTGTTGTTGAGAATGACATCCAGTGTGTTTGTGCTACTGTTCAGCATTCTAACAGATTTGGACATATGTTCCAACTTGGAGTTGAGAAGACTTACTTCACTTTTCAAAGTGTCAATGATTTCTAGATTACTTGTCTTTTCAACCTTTAATGCCTCAATCTGCTTCTTCTGCTTTATATTCTCCATGCATACTTCAGTGCTCCTTTTACACAGCTCTTTGTATGATTCTTCTAGCTCTTCAAAAGTCAGCTCCTCATCACTGGATCCACTTTCAGATTCACATACTCTAGCTAGAGCAGTGATGTGCTTTGCTGATTCTTCTTCTGAATCACATCTTGAGTCTTCATCAGACCAGGTCACAGAGAGACCTTTCTTTTGCTTCTTTAGATAGGTAGGGCATTCATTTCTGATGTGTCCATATCCTTCACATCCATGACATTTAATCCCTTTTTCTTGATTGGTCTTTTCATCATAATTTGACCTTCTATTAGCATCATAAGGTCTTTTATTCTCAGAAGAGTTTGAGTTTCTTCCACTTGGTCTGGACCTGCCATCCATTCTTCTGAGAATCTTGTTGAATTGTCTTCCAAGCATAGCAATTATTTTTGATAAATTTTCTTCAGGGTCTGCTTCATTATTGTCTTCTTATTTATCAGTATTTGACACCAAGGCTATGCTTTTGTTCTTCTTTACAATTGTGTCATTCATTCCCATCTCAAATGTTTGAAGGGAACCAATGAGCTCTTCAACCTTCATTGTGCATATGTCTTGAGCTTCTTCTATTGCTGTAACCTTCATATCAAATCTTTTTGGTAAAGATCTGAGAATCTTTCTTACCAGCTTCTCATCACTCATCTTTTCTCCCAAAGCACCAGAAGTATTAGCTATTTCCAAGATGTTCATGTAGAACTCATGAATTGTCTCATCTTCCTTCATTCTCAAGTTTTCAAACCTTGTGGTGAGAAGTTGAAGTCTTGACATCTTCACCTTTGATGTTCCTTCATGAGTTGTTTTGAGAGTGTCCCAAACATCTTTGGCCAGCTCACAGTGATGCACAAGTCTGAATATGTTCCTATCAATGCCATTGAATAAGGCATTTAAGGCCTTGGAATTACCAAGTTCTGAATCTTCTTCTTCCTTGCTCCATTCTTCTTCAGGTTTCAACACTTTTGTCCCATCCTTGTTGTCTTGGACAGGGTGCTCCCATCCTTTGTTGACTGCTTTCCAAGCCCTGCTGTCAAGTGATTTTAAGAATGCTACCATTCTTGGCTTCCAGTAGTCATAGTTTGATCCATCCAATATAGGTGGTCTATTCACAGATCCTACATCTCTGTCCATGTTCCCAAAATTTGCAGTCCCTAGATCTCACCCAGTTAAACAGGCAGGGTGCCTGCTCTGATGCCAATTGAAATTCTGGGATCAGGTACGTGATGTCGAATGAGATGTTTAAACACTTGAAGACTTAAACAAAAACTTAAAGTGCAGGTAAAGTAAACAACAAAGGAAATTGTTAACCCAGTTCAGTGTATCTCCACACTTACATCTGGGGGCTACCAAGCCAGGAAGGAAATCCAATATAAGTAATATTAATTCTAGACTTAAACCACTCAGTTTAATCCTTCACTTAATATCTACCCAAGGCAATTTCTACCTAAGACACAACTTAGATATGAGTACCAACTCACTCCCCCTCAATCACACAGTGATATGTTTACAAGTTTAATAAAATTGAAGTCACACTTCAAATACAACAGCTTGATCTTACTTCACAGTTTCAATCAAGACACAATACACTTTTGCTTAAAAGCTCATAAAGTGATACACATATAAAACCTGCAATTAAAACACAAACACCCTATTTAGTCTTCTTAATTTCGTGCTCTATTCTGAGAGTTTCTGTTGCTTAAATAGATGCTTGGATTTTGGGCTTTCTGTAGGTTATCCAATCCTGATACGCATGATGTCATCACCTTGAATTAGGGTTTGTTACTTCCTTGATTCTAGGTGAGTCAGTTCTTCTGTTATACTGAAATCATATAACCAATCTCCCTACAGATGCGCCTTCTACTGTTTTATCCATTCACAATTAATTCCAGATAAATTCCCTGAATTTACTCAGTTCTGTTAAGCATTATTTAATTCTGGTAGCAGGTTTGAGATGTCACAACATCTGGTGTGACATCCTGAAATCTGAACTTACTTCATTAACTTATACAATGTCACAACATCTGGTGTGACATCCTGAATTAATTTCATTAACTTATACTCTGTTTGATAATGTCACAACATCTGATGTGACATCCTGAACTAAGTTCATTACTTCTTGTTGGTCAAAAATTCTGCCAATTCTAAACATCTACAGTTAGTTTGTTACTTCCTTGATTCAAGGTGAGTTAGTTATTCTGTTACACTGAAATCAGATAACTAAGCTCCCTACAGATGCGCCTTGTATTGTTTATCTATTCACAATTAATTCTAGATAAATTCCCTGAATTTACTCAGTTCTGTTATGCATCATTTAAGTCTGGTAGCAGGTTTACGATGTCACAACATCTGGTGTGACATCCTGATGTCTGAACTAAATTCATTAACAGTTACTCTGTTTGTCAATGCCACAACATCTGGTGTGACATCCTGAACTAAGTTCAACACTTCTTGTTTGTCAAAAATTCTGTCAATTCTTAACATCTACAAACTCCCCCTTTGGCTAATTTTTGGGTAACACAATCTTCTGATTTTATCAGAGTGCAACAGAGTTTTATTTATCAGAGTGCAGCAGAGTTCTTTTCTGTTGAATCATGTGAGAGTTATAATAATTTGCTCCCCCTCAAACTTGTATGTATACTGCCATGACTTGTTCAACAGAATCTAATATACCAATGAGCATTAAACAAAGACTTAGTTCAGAAGACAGAAATTAACTTCAGCATTGTTCATTAATCAGGCAAACTGCAGCAGACATTGTTGTTGTTACTTCTCCCCCTTGTTAGACAGAAATTTGGGGCCAAACATTACACAAGCAGAGAGAAAAAAAACATTACAAAGCAAAAATACAACTCAGATCAGGCAATACTTTTTTCATCACAACCAGCTTCACTCAGACTCATCATACTCAGTATCTTCTTCATCCTCAGTCTCAGCATCTGATCCATCAACCTTCTGAGCACCCTCTTCCAGCTCCAACCTTTGAATTATTTCCTCAAGCTTTTTCTTCCTAGCATCCAGCTCTTTGCAAGTGGTCTTGAGTTCTGCAATCAAGGCTGCTTTGGATATAGGAGTCTTGACATTTGATGGTTCAGCAAGTGTCCCACTGGGAGCTTCAACATCTGCAGCATGATGGCTCAGGAACAGTTTGTAGTGGAAGGCCAGTGGACTCTCCCTCTTGCAGACTGAATCCTTCCCAGTAAGGATGCCTGGATATTGGTTGAGGATGATTCCACAAAGCAGAGAGGGAAAAGCTATGGGAAGCTTGGTTGCTGATGTTCCTGCATGCTTTAGGGTTTGATCAAAGATGTAAGCCCCAAAGTCCAACTTTGTTTGGGTGCCTACAGCACAGATGAATCTTCCCAGTCCAGTAGCTATAGAAGAAGTATGGTTTGTAGGGACCCAATTGACAGTTCCAATCCTATGCAGCATAGCATACTTCCTTGTTAGCAAGCTGACAGAAAGTTTGCCTTTGACTGGCCAAGACTTGACCTGGTTGGCAGTGATGATCTTGCAGACTTGGTTGTCAGTTTTGCCCAGCTCATTAGGACCATCAGACTCTCTCCCCAGGTAGTGATTTATAACCCTAGGAGAGAAATCAACACATCTCCCCCTCACATAAACCTTCCTGAAGTCTTCTGATTTTCCATCAGCACACCCCTCTTGCAGATTCACTATGAACTCCTTGACCAGCAGCTCATAACAGGGTGAAAAATTTGAAACAGTCTTGAATAAACCAGCAGAGGATATTAAGTCTATTACCTCAGTGCACTCCAATGCATTGCTGCCCAGCTCTCTTTCCAGAGCCACCCTTCTTTGGTAGACATACTTCCATTTGCTCACACTAGAGACATGATGGAAGGACACATTGTCCAGAGGTGCTTCAGGAACAGTAGAGGTAGACCTGGGAGGTGCTGGCTTCTTCCTTGGTTGGGATGTTGGGACATCCTCCTCAACATCTGAATCAGGTGGAGTTGCAGCTTTCCTCTTCTGGGTGTTTACCTTGCTCCATTGTTTAGTAGGTCCAAAGGCAACTTTGACCTTGTCCTTTTTAGGAGTAGGCTATTTCTTTTCAGGAGTTGCATGTCCAGCAGGCTTCTTCTCCTTCCTAGCCCTAAGCCTTTTGGCTATGCTAGGGTTAATAGATGCAATGATCTTTGTGTCAGAGTCATCATCTAGGGTTTCAACAGGAGGAGGTTGGGAAGCCTCCTTTTCAGCAGTTTGATCAACAGAAGCTTGATCATCAGTGGCTTCATCATCATCAGTTGAGGCCTTGTTCTGGTCCTCAGATGCTTCAACATTTATTGGGACATCCTGTTGAGCAGGAATGTCCTCTTCAGCCTGATTGCTTGGTTCTTCTTGTGGAGCAGGCATGCTGTTCAGGGGAACAGATACCCCACGCACCACTCTTTGTTCAGATAGAATCATGTTCACAAGATGCTTGATGGATCCATCCACATAGTCAGAAGCTTTGGGGGTGCTTGTACATGAAGGAGTCCCATTGCTTTTGCTGAACACAGGTTCCTTTGCTCTTCTTACATTGGGAGTTCTAGGTTTTTGAGCAATAGGAACACTTCCTCTGATTTCGTCTATGGGAGTAGTATCCATTGGGACTATAGAGATTGGAGTTGCATGCACTACATCTTCTTGGTTGAGACCCTCATCAATGAAGTTAGGGTTTTGATGTTGAGACATTTTTCGAATGTAGTGGAAGAGGAGTTAGGTTTGATTGATTTTGATGAGCTTAGAAAATCAGCTTTAGCATGTAAATCGTTTAGTGGAGATAGTGAGGAGGTGAAGAGCTGAGAGCACGTTTGTGCATTTATAGAAACAATTGCTATTGGAATTTTTAAGAGTGGAATACACAGAGTTATTGACTAGACTGATGCTGCCATCTGGTGATCATGCCACACGATGTCATGAGACATGCTGGCACTTCTCCATAACTGCTATATTTCACATAAGCAGATTCCCAATTTACCCCTTAGGTTTTCAAATTGGGTAGCATCCAAAGCTTTAGTAAATATGTCAGCCAATTGCAGATCTGTGGCTACATGTTCTAATGTGATCACCTTCTCTTCCAAAAGATCTCTGATGAAATGATGCCTGATATCAATGTGCTTAGTCCTGCTGTTTTGGATAGGATTTTTTGAGATGTAGATAGCACTTAAATTGTCACACTACAATGTCATGACATCTTGTGGGACATTGTATTCTGTGAGCATTTGCTTCATCCATACCAACTGTGAACAACTGCTACCAGCTGCAATATATTCAGCTTCAGCAGTGGATAAGGATACACAATTTTGTTTCTTACTGAACCAAGAAATCAAATTGTTTCCTAGAAAGAAGCATCCTCCTGATGTACTCTTTCTATCATCAGCACTTCCAGCCCAGTCAGCATCACAAAAGCCAGTGAGGATTGGTTCATAGCCATGAGAGTACATTATGCCATAGTCACAAGTACCATTGACATATTTCAAAATCCTCTTAACTTGGTTTAGATGGCTTACTTTTGGCTCAACTTGATATCTTGCACACACACCTACTGCAAAAGTTATATCTGGTCTGCTAGCTGTCAGATATAGTAGGCTTCCAATCATGCTTCTGTATAAGCTTTGGTCCATATTCTCACCCTTGTCATCCTTTGTCAGCTTTAAGTGAGTGGGGGCAGGTGTTCTCTTGTGACTTGCATTATCCATCCCAAACTTCTTGACAATGTTATTTGCATACTTGCTTTGGGATATGAACATGGAGTCCTCCATCTGCTTGATTTGCAGTCCAAGAAAGTAGGTTAGTTCTCCTACAAGGCTCATCTCAAACTCAGATTCCATTTGATTAACAAAATGTTTAACCATCCTGTCTGACATCCCTCCAAACACTATGTCATCTACATATATCTGAGCTATCATGACCTTTCCTTCTTCATCCTTCACAAACAAGGTTTTGTCTATTCCACCATTCCTGTACCTATGTTTAATGAGAAAAGTAGTTAGTCTTTCATACCATGCTCTTGGGGCTTGCTTTAGACCATACAGAGCCTTTCTTAGCTTGTATACATGATCTGGACAGCTTGGATCAACAAATCCCTTAGGCTGCTCCACATATACTTCCTCATTAAGGTACCCATTTAGAAAGGCACTTTTAACATCCATTTGAAATAGCTTGAACTTTAGGATACAAGCAATTCATAGAAGTAGTCTGATTGATTCAAGCCTTGCTATTGGTGCAAAGGTTTCATCAAAGTCTACTCCCTCAATTTGTGTGTATCCTTGAGCTACAAGTCTAGCCTTGTTTTTTGTAACAACTCCCTGCTCATTTGACTTGTTCTTGTACACCCACTTAGTGCCAATCACATTTATGTCATCAGGCCTAGGAACAAGATCCCACACTTCATTCCTTGTAAACTGGCCTAATTCTTCTTGCATAGCAAAGATCCAGTACTCATCATTCAGAGCTTCCTTGATGTTTTTAGGTTCTATCTTTGAAACAAAGCAGGAGCCTGAAATCATTTCTCTTGATCTAGTCATGACTCCACTGTTAGGATCACAAATTATCAAATCTTTAGGATGATCTTTCTGGATTCTGATGGAGGGAGGTTTGTTGGATTGTTCTGACCTTGCCTCAGTTAGAGTGAAGTCAAGATTATCACTCTTTATTTCAACTTCAGTCTGATTGTCAGCATATGTTCCAACATCATCAGCAACATCTGCAGAGGCGTCATCAATAATCACATTTATTGACTCCATTATAACCTTGGGTCTAGAGTTAAATACTCTGTAAGCTCTGTTATTTATGGAGTATCCAAGAAAAATCCCTTCATCACTTTTAGGGTCCATCTTCCTTCTTTGATCCCTATCAGCCAGAATGTAACATTTACTTCCAAACACATGAAAGTACTTGTTGTAGGTTTTCTTCCCTTCCAGACTTCATAGATGGTGGACAAAGTTCCCTTTCTTAGTGTGACTCTATTGTGAATGTAACATGATGTGTTCATAGCTTCAACCCAAAAGTACAGTGATAACTATTTAGCATGAATCATGGCTCTTACTGACTCTTGGATAGTTCTGTTTTTCCTCTCAACAATCCCATTCTGTTGAGGGGTGATAGGAGAAGAATACTCATGATTGATTCCTTCTGAAGAACAGAAGTCTGAGAATTTCTGATTCTCAAACTCCTTTCCATGGTCACTTCTTATTCTGACCACACAGCTTGCTTTTTCTCTTTGGATTCTTTGGCACAGATCTTTGAATACATCAAACACATCAGACTTCTCTTTGATGAAGCTTATCCATGTATATCTTGAAAAGTCATCAACAATCACATAGGCATACCTTTTTCCACCAAGACTCTCAACCTGCATTGGTCCCATAAGATCCATATGTAATAATTCCAAAACTTTGGAAGTTGTCAGATGTTGGAGCTTTGGGTGTGACATCTTGGTTTGCTTGCCTATTTGACATTCACCACACACTTTACCTTCATCAATCTTCAGTCTTGGAATTCCTCTTACAGCCTCAATAGATATGATCTTCTTTATTCCTTTGAGATGAAGATGACCCAGTCTTTGGTGCCACAGCTTCACTTCTTCTTCTTTGGCTAAGGAACAAGTTGAAGTAAGGCTGAAATCTTGAGGTTCCCACATATAGCAGTTGTCTTTTGATCTGGCTCCTCTCATGACAACCTTCTGTTCTTTATTAGAGACTATGCATTCAGTTTTGGTAAAGTTTACACTATAACCTTGGTCACATAATTGACTTATGCTGATCAAGTTAGCAGTTAATCCTTTTACCAGCAGCACATCATCTAGACTTGGTACACCTGGGCAGTCCAATGTCCCAACTCCCTTGATTTCTCCCTTTGTTCCATCTCCAAAGGTTACATATTTGGATGAGTGTCACTTTAGGTATACCAGCAGATTCTTAAGTCCAGTCATATGCCTTGAGCAGCCACTGTCAAAGTACCAGTCTTCCTTAGCAGATACTCTGAGAGATGTATGAGCTATATAGGCAACAACCTTCTTTGACCATTTTTTTTTCCTGTTGTGAGGTTTCCTTTGATGAATCTGCCCTGTGTAGTGTCCATCTTTAGAGTTCCAAGGTTGTCTGTTGAACTTGTTCTTAGGCATGTATTTGTGGCTTTGATCAGCATGAAGACTAGCTTTAGGTACCCACACTTTCTTGATGACCTCTGTCTTCTGCTTAGGGGGTTGCTGAGACCTCTGATTTGGATGTCCATGCAGCACTTTCTTGGTGACTTCTGTCTTCTGCTTAGGGAGTTGCTGAGACCTCTGATTTGGATGTCCATGCAGCTTGTAGCAAAAAGGTTTGATGTGACCAAACCTTCCATAATGATGGCATCTCCATCTTTGATATTTCTTTTTCATCATGGTCTTGTCATGATGTTGAGACATCTGCTTGGACATCTTGTTTGACTTCATGGGATTTGGAGTTGTTTGGCTGGTGCTAGCCTCAAACTTTTGAGCTTTATTAAATCCCAGCCCAGTCTTATCCCCTGAGTGCTTGTTGTTGTTGAGAATGACATCCAGTGTGTTTGAGCTACTGTTTAGCATTCTGACAGATTTGGACATATGCTCCATTTTGGAGTTGAGTAGGCTTACTTCACTTTTCAAAGTGTCAATGATCTCTAGATTACTTGTCTTTTCAGCCTTTAATTCCTCAATCTGCTTCTTCTGCTGTATATTCTCCATGCATACTTCAGTGCTCCTTTTACACGGCATCCTGTAAGATTCTTCAAGCTCTTCAAATGCCAGTTCCTCATCACTGGATCCCCCTTCAGATTCACATACTCCAGCTAGAGCAGTGATGTGCTTTGCAGATTCTTCTTCTGACTCACATCCTGAGTCTTCATCTGACCAGGTCACAGAGAGACCTTTCTATTGCTTCTTTAGATAAGTTGGGCATTCACTTCTGATGTGTCCATATCCTTCACATCCATGACATTGAATCCCTTTTCCTTGGTTAGTCTTCTCATCATAATTTGACCTTCTATTAGTATCATAAGGTCTTTTATTCTCAGAAGTAGAGTTTTTTCCACTTGGTCTGGGCCTGTTTTCCATTCTTTTGAGAATTTTGTTGAATTGTCTTCCAAGCATAGCAATTGTTTCTGATAAGTTTTCCTCAGAGTCTGCTTCATGACTTTCTTCTTCTTTAGCAGTGTTTGAGACTAGAGCTATGCTTTTGTTTTTCTTCAGAATTGTATCATTCATTCCCATCTCAAAGGTTTGAAGGGAACCAATGAGCTCTTCAACCTTCATTTTGCAGATATCCTGAGCTTCTTCTATTGCAGTAACCTTCATGTCAAATCTTTTTGGCAGTGATCTGAGAATCTTTCTTACCAACTTTTCATCACTCATCTTCTCTCCCAAGGCACCAGAAGTATTAGCAATTTCAAGGATGTTCATGTAAAACTCATGAATGGTCTTATCTTCCTTCATCCTCAAGTTTTCAAACTTGGTGGTGAGAAGTTGAAGTCTTGACATCTTCACCTTTGATGTTCCTTCATGAGTGGTTTTGAGAGTGTCCCAAACATCCTTGGCCAGCTCACAGTGATGTACAAGTCTAAATATAACCGGTTAACACTGAAGAATTTTTGAAAAATTGTTTCTTTTTAAATTCAAATATTTTGTTAAAGTTATACCTCTTCATGTTTTTCTTTCATAAGTTTTTATACCTTTTCAAAAGAAATTCTTTTCAAATTTTCATACCTTTTTTAAAAGGTGTTTCAACTATTATAAATTCTAACATTTTCAAATTCATTAACACCTCCTAGAAAAATTTCAATTATTTTCATACAATCAAATTCACTTTATTCAAATTGTCTTCATCTTTCAAAAGTGTTCATAAGTTCATAATTTTCATATTCTGTCTTGAACACTTGTGTTGAATATTTATAGTGAATTCTTGATTATAGGAGAAGATCAATTTTATTGATATCATTTCATTGTACTCTCACTCAAACAATATTATAGAAAGTGTCTTTCTATTTTGTGACTTGTGTTCCAAGGATTGTTTGGACATAAGGGTAAGTGTGGCAAGAGGATTGTTCTTGCACACTTGTTTGTATAGTTTGCTAGAAAGTAGGCCTTACCATTGAAGGTGTGATAGGTGTAACACGGTGGGAGAACTGACTTTAAGTTATGTTGCGGATAGCAAGAGTCGCCACCGACTTTTATTTTATCCAAAGGAAAGGCATAAAAGAACAGGAAAGACCTTTAAAATATTTTTGGCTCCGGGGGGTAGGTTATGTAAAGGGAAGGTATTAGCACCCTTTACATCCATGGTTATCCATGGGTGTCGCTCCCGATAAGTGGGACTGGCCCAGATAAAGGTACAGACGCGAACGGTCGGCGAGAGGGACAATGAGAACACACAGGAGTGAACTCACAGGGAATGAATAGAGTCGCCAGCTAGGCATTTTTATCCCGAGGGAAGGGTAATGCTGCATAAACCTAAGAAAAGATATGGATAAGACGGTTGCGAACCAGAGAGACTGAGAAAGGGGGTTGGTTACAACCTGGGAAGGTATTAGCACCCAGATTGTCCGTCGTACTCGACGGGATCCACGCTTAAAAGATTTGTGTTTTAAAGGGGTAGTGTCAGTGCATTTTGTGCTTCAAAGCTGGAAAAAGATGTACAGGTGTCTGTGTAAAAAAGTGTAAAGTGTAATATATACAGTGTCGGTGTAAGAACAAGAGTGAAATGCTCAGGAGTATGAGGCTTAAAGAATAAAGCTGGAAAGAGGGGGAATATACAGAGACTTTTGTTCGATAACTGTTAAGTTATGCCTACGTATCCTCTCGTGCAATGAGGAAGTCAGAACACCGTAGTTCGACCCAAAGAGACTGAAAGATGAATTGACTTGTGAACTGCTTACTTGTCTATGCTCAAGTGTATGACCTGTCTGGCTCAGGTGCTAACTGTCTTGCATTAGACGGAAGAAGCAAGTTCTCGTTTATGAGTGAATGAGGTGAGAAAAGAATCCCGGAGGAGACGATTATTGTTTGTTTTTGTGTTTTCAGTCTTTTATTGCTTTTGAAAATTTGTCATAGGTTAATGAGCTTAAGCCTAAACCAATGGATTTAGTAAACTCATCACATCTTCCCTCTGATTAGGGGTAATGAGAATACCTTAAGTGTGAAGTCAGCTTCTCACACTTAATCACCTTTGGTGTAGGATTAAGATCATTAACCTACTTGTGATTATTTAGATGTTTTTGGTGTTTTTGTTTAGTGTTAAGTAATGAGATTAAGCCATAATCAAGGATTAAACAGACTCATTACACCATCCTAATAGAAGGATAATAGATGAGAATGTTTAAGTTGAGGAATGCTCCTCAACTTAATCCACGATTAGGGATTAAACTCATGACAAAACAAGCCTTTGATTAAGTGGATTTTATTTAATGATATGATGATGAAGTGATTTTGAGGGTTTGTAAGACAACTTGAGGGGGACTTGTCCATTAACACTAGGGTTAGTCCTTCTTAACCAGTTAAGGAAGAATTAGAACCCTAATGCAAGGCCCAAGTTACAAGTGTGATGTCTTGATGATTATTAAGTGAATTGATTAAGATATTTAAACACATTAAGGGTTTAACACTTAGGATTAAAGTTATACACTCCATCCTAATAGAAGGATGCAGGCATAAGCTTAATCTCAAAGCCTTAAAGCCTTTAGGGTTTAGTCCCTGACTATGAGATGAGGAGAGAAGACACAAAGAGACACAAAGGTAAAACTAAGAGGGGAGACTAATCAAAACCCTAATCATTGTCATGCTTGGTTGTTCCTAAGGTTTGTGAGGTTTACAAGAACAATCTTCAAAGGAACCACCAGGAAGCAGATGAAAGGATCAGGAGAAGCAAAGTAACTTGCTTCATTCAAGAAGTCAAGTCACTTGAGGAAAGAAAGTAAGGAGGAGAAGAATGAGCAAGCTCAATCTCAAGCACATACAAAAATGCAGCAAGGATGCATAAAAAGAGATGAAGAGAAGTTATGAGAAGTGAAGGCAAATTCACTTCTCAAAGTCACTTACCACCTGAAAGGTTAGAAAAGAAATGCAATGCAATGCAAAATGGGATGGAATGACATGATGCAAACCAAAATCAGAAGCACATACATGATGCTAATGATGCTATGAGATGCTACAAACATGAAACAACACATGGAGATGATCATACAAGCTTATGAATGCAAATGGTGCAAGTTAAGAACCATGATCATACATGAAAAGTTATGAGATGCATATGGCATACAACATGACAAATGCAAGGTGCAATGATCAAACATGCTTCCAATATGTCTTATGATGTTGAATGAATCAAATGGAGGCATGGAATGCCATGGCAAGTCATGTTATGCAAGAGAATGCAAGATGGATGCATATGGAAGCCCAAATTAGGGTTTATGAACAATACAACAAACAAAAACCAAAATCAGAAGCAAACATCATTACAAAAAATTGAAAATGCACTCAAAGGATCCCTAATCCTAGACTAACTGACTGCCCAAAGGAGAGGTTTCAACTCCTAACCAAGTTCAAGTTATGGTTTTCACAAGTTTGCTAGGGTTTTAGGGTTCACAAACAAGAAAAATACCAAACAAATTGAAAATGAAAGATCAAATCATGACCATTTAATCTCAAAAACTACATGATATGCTAAACACAATGCAAAAAGAATCAAAGTCCAACTCTTTGTGGTTAGGCAGAAGTGATTTTTGAAAGTTTGGATCAAAATAATGCATCAAAATGATTTTAATTCCATGAAAAATTCTCAAAATGCATCAAGATCAAAAAAGAAATTTGGTTTGAGGGTTGGACAATGTTTCTAAATGTTTTTAAATGTTTCATGAATTTTTTGGTGATTTTTAAATACCTAAAAGTATTTTTAATAAATTAATTTTCATTAATCAATTAAAAATAAACTCTTAAATATTTAAAAATACTTTTTTAATGTAAAAAATGAAAATAAAAATATTTTTGTGTTTTAAAAATAAATGAAACTCTTGACAAAAAGTTTCATAATTTTTAAAGCAATTTTGCTATTTTAAATAAATTGTACAAAACAAATGAGTTAAATATGAAAATAAAATGAAATAAACTGAAGTCAACTGAATGGAGGGCTAGGATTTACTCTGGGTTTGAAACTGTTGACTGCGCGCCAGATCTAGTGGCCTGGGTTGGTCCTGATTAAATTAATTTAATTATGATTAATTAAACTAACTAAAGGGGATTAGGGCAAATGAGCGAATCTGGGCCATACGTGTACGCGGGAAGTCAACAAAGTCAGGCCATCTAACGCATGAGATTCAAATGGACTTAATGACTGGGATTAGGGCTAATAATATTCAGGTGACCGGAGGGGAGCTCCGGTCATCTTCTCCGGCGACAACAAAACCCTAGATCCTGATTTAGGCTTCTAAACATCAAATTAAACACAGCCAAGTGATCCTCTAACAACCTAGGACACGAATCCACCCTCAAACATCATTTAAACCCCAAGAAACAAGCAAATCGAAGGAAAGAAATTTCACGGGTGAAATTTCAGAGTAACAATACAAACTCATTTCTTATTCATTTTCGATTCTAAGAGTATCCCCATGACCAGCAAGACATAAGCAATCAATTTATAACTTAAAATGCAAGCTTTGGGAGAAAAAATCCATGGTCATACCTGAGCTGGAAAGCTTCAATACTGAGCTTTCAGAGCCTCCTTTGTGTGCAAATGAACTTCTTTGACTCCCTTGAACTCAAAGAGAAGCTTCAAAGTTCTTGTGGATGGCTGGTTTGAAGAGAAGTGTTCTGGTGTAGCAGGTTTCACAGTCAGGAATTGTGAGGTTTCAGGCTACTCCAATGGTGGATTCTTGCTCCTTTGAGTGTGTTTGACTTGTTGGTGAAGAGAAATGGGGTGTTTGATGGCTGGAAAATGAGATTCGAAAGTTCTGGCTTTGAGAATGAAAAATGGTGAAGCTCAGTTCTTGCTTGGTTCAGGCCTAGGTCTTGCTGGTTTTGGCTCAGTGAAGCAAGGTGAGTTGATCAGTGGAGTTGGTTTTTGTGTTTGTGAGTTGTGTGGAGAGATTCGAAGAGTTTTGCTTGAGGGAGTGAGTTTGTGAATGTGATGTTCTTGTGTGTTTCAGCCTTGCTTGATGTATGAAATGGCTAGCATTTTCTTTGCATAAATTAATCTCATTGGTCAGATGATGTGACTTGGCCTTTATTGATTGGTAAGGTGCCTTTTGCAAAATGTCAACTTTGGTGTAAGGAAAGCATGGGTTGAGCCCTAGGCTAGTACAAGTGTGTGGGCTGGCGCAGCATGGTGTGTGAGAGATGCTAGAATGGTTCAGCAGCCAAGGCAACAAGTGGGTGAGGTGTGATGATGGTTTTTGCAAGTTGTTCACTTTTGGTTCATATGAAACTTTCTTGCTCCCAAGGCCATGAAACATGAGAAGTTTTTAGTCCATTCTGAATTTTTGGTCACATGTGATGTTTGTGTGATGGTTAGACATGAATTAGAAGTTACAAATGCCTTGGTACAAAGTTTTTGCAAGTTTCTCATTTGAGGCATATCTTGAAAATTAGTGATTTTTGCCAACTTTGACACACCATAACTTTTGATCCAAAATGAATTAGATCATGTTCTTGTACTTTTTGAAAAGGGAAAGATCTAATCTACAACTTTCATGACCAAAGTTTTTCCATTTGAAGCATTTTTGGATCAAAAAGCAAGGGTTGAAAAAGTGGCATAAAATGACATTTCATGAAAAGTCAACCATGCCCTAAAAAGTCAACTTTGCAAAAACTTGTAATTCTTGAATTTTGTGAACTTCAAACCTCTTCCATGATCAAATAAAGATCATATACACTCAAAATGATGAAGATCAACCCTTGGTTGGGTTATTGGGGACCTCAGATGCCCTGATTTTGCACTGACTTGTCCAGAAAGTCAACCTTTGATCAGATGACTTCCCCATGGAATTTCTTCATGAAAATTGATATGCATACTCCCTATACCATATGGAGACCAATGGAAACAAGAATGACCAAAAAATTTGGAGTTATGGCCTCTGAAACCAAAACCCTAATTTTAGGTCAACTGTGTAGTTAAACCTGGCTCTGCCTCCCTACCAATCCCAGTTCTTGTGATTCCTTGGCATTTTTGACTTTGAGGGGGTGTAATATGATATAAGAGCACACATGGATACCTTTGAAGTGATTGTTGACCTTTGGAGTGGCTCAAGAAGCTCTTGGATTGCTCAGATCACAAACCCTAGATGCAGATGACTTAGAATCTATGCAGTGAGTCAAAAATGTAAATTGAGATGCTATGATTGTGTTTATGCATATGAAATGATCACAAGCCATGGTGTGAATGGGTGAGGGCAAATTTGGGGTGTTTACAGCTGCCCCTATTCAAACATGAGTTAGCTGTGCAGGTTGTAAGCGACGGCTTAACAGGCAAACAAGATAACTTGTGGTTGAATACCAAAGACAGTCCAAAATTTGCACTCACAGAATGAAGAAGAAAAGGGGTATAGATTGTAAAGGAAAATAAAGTATATTGTAAAGTATGGGCGACGGAGGGCGACCGTCGAGCAGAGGACGACTGCTGGGTAAAGAGCGGTGACGGGGACGGCCGACATGCTGGGAAAAGTGCGAAAAATGAAGCAATGACGGGGACGGCCGACATGCTGGGGATAAAAGAAATATGATGGGGACGGCCATCAATAAAGCTATAAGATTCCCTGGGGATTAATGAGACATGACGGGGACGGCCATCAAGCTCATAAAGCAAAGTAACCAACGATGGGGACGGCCATCGGGCTAAAAAGGAAAAGGGACCACGACGGGGACGACCATCGGGTTAAAGAATAAATGAAATAAACAGATGATGAGGTACGGTCATCAAAGGTGAAGGACGATCACCTAGCAGGGGACGGCTGCTCTGTTGGGTATAAGATGAGGGACGGTCATCTAAGGTGAAGGACGATCACCCGGCAGGGTACGACTGCCGAAAATATCGCGACATAGGACGAATGCCGGATAAAAGGTCAACGATGGGGACGGCCATCGGACGAGCATGATGGAGGACGACCATCAAGAGGTGGAGGACGACCACCTAGCAGGGGACGGCTGCTCTCAAGGTTTGTCATGACATAGGACGAATGTCAGATAACCAAAATCAACAATGGGGACGGCCATTGGATAAAGTGATGAAGGACGATCATCAAAAGGTGGAGGACGACCACCTAGCAGGGGACGGCTGCTAAATATCCACGATGGGGATGGCCATCGGACGAGCATGATGGAGGACGACCATCAAAAGGTGGAGGACGACCACCTAGCAGGGTACGGCTGCTCTCAAAGTTTATCATGACACAGGACGAGTGTCAGATAAAAAGAATTTTGCTTTACTGGGGAATAGTAAACACGGACGAGTGTTTATATCCAAGAAACAAAAGGTATAAGTGTTTAGGGGTTTGTGTATAGATTAAAGATGCGGACGAGCATCCTTAAGACTACGATACGGACGAGTATCGGGTAGAAACAAATACTGACACGTGTTCAGAGATGATGATACGGACGAGTATCAACGGGTTAACAAAGAACACGGACGAGTGTTGAATCTGAAGGGACTCTTCTAGGGAATGGTAGACACAGACGAGTATCTACATTCAAGAAGACATAAGTGTTTGACACAGTGTACGGATTTAAAGATGCGGACGAGCATCCTTAAGACTATGATACGGACGAGTATCATGTAGAAACAAACGCTTGACGCATGTTCTGAGATGATGATACGGCCGAGTACCATCTGGTTAACAAAGAACACGGGCGAGTGTTGAATCTGTGGGGATATAAGTGGTATATACAAGATACGGACGAGTATCTGTACAAGTATAGATGAATGTTTAACTTGCTGGGGAGGGTGACACGGACGAGTGTCAACAGGAGAAGAGTATAGTATAAACAAGTATCCGATATACAAAGTGTAGGTGACTGCGCTGGGGATATGACACGGACGGGTGTCCAGAAAATGTATATATGGGCATATGTGGGTGCAAAAAGGATGTCTTTGGCTTTCTGCTGGTGGCATGACACGGACGGGTGTCAGGAAGTATCTGTAATACGGGTGATCTTGTTTGTAAAGAGTGTTCAGGCGACTTTACTGGGGAGTGATGACACGGACGGGTGTCAAAAGGAGTATATACTGGTGTTTGTGAGGCAACTGCTTTTGTTGGGGACCCTGGTGGGGGTTTTGGGGAAAGTATTCTGCATATTGTTGATGAACGGTTATTATTCACAAGTGTTCGATTCATAACATGGCTTGTGATTATGCCATATGTTTGATTTTTGCCGTAATGCTCTGTATTAGACGGAATGCTACGCTTTGCGGGTGAATATGATGCGAATGCCATGATTATGCAAAGATACCAATCCGGGATTCGGATCCCGTTGCTATGAAGATCTCTGACTGATCTTGTTTGAAGTGGATATCCCAGCTGGGGATGAGATCATTGATAGATCTGATGAGGTGATTCTGCTTGGGGTTTGTAGAAGCCTTTTGTACTCTGTTGTGACTCCTTCATGCGTTGCTCTTCTGAGTAGAGGCTGAGGATTCTGTGGGGAGATGGTTCCCTGACTCTTGTATTCTGCTGAGGAAGAACGCTTGACACCTCGGCTGGGAGGAGCGACAAGTGGCAAACTAGCTGGGGGAAGTTGTTGGCAGCTCAGCTGGGGAGAAAACACCTCAGGTGCTAATAATGAGTGTTGATTTGTCAGCTTGCTGGGATGACGCTTTCATGCCCCATGTTGAGCTTCGAACACCTGCGATCCTGCAAAGACAGAGAAACGCACAAGTAATCCCGAGGCATCCCTTACTGGATTCCGTCATAGGAGTTAGACACTCTCGAGAGTAAGTATATTTCCTGCAAGCATGTGTTTTATTTATTTTTTTGAAGATAAGCATCTGTATTCGTGCAACCGATTTTTAGGACATCAGACATTTTTGCAAATAAAAATGTTCAAGACGAAACATGACTGAAAAAAAATCTGGTTTTATTAATTCATGTGCCCTGAATTGGCAAGATACAGTCAAGGAAACATATCTCCTGAAATGAGGAGATTGTTACAAATTGAGAAACAAAATGCTGGCGATGTTGACGACGCTTTCAAAGGAGCTTCCCCTCTTGCTATGACTCGTATGACTTTTGACGTTCTTCTCGTCTTGCTTTCTGAAGAAGGCTGATTCTGACCGAAGCTTGATCCTTTCGAAGTTTTACCAAGTTGCAGGTGATACAGACGAATTCAGAATGCAGTTGTTCGCTTATTCCCTTATTTTGCATGGATCGCCCTTTCGGGTTTTCAATCCATCGGGATACCCATTTTTGCCTGAGCTGTCCAATGCGGCTTTTCAACTCAGCGGGTGTACAATTTTTGTTTATTTTCCCTTATTTTTGCCCGAGTCTTTTATTCTATTTTTGACTCGCCGGGATGCCCTGTTTTTGCCTGGACTTACATTCTGTTTTTATGTCCAGCGGGTCATTTTTATGCAAAGTATTTTTTAACTGCATCTGAATTCACAGGGGACGGGAAGTCTCCGCCATCCATGGTGCTGAGCATCAGTGCTCCTCCAGAGAAAACTTTCTTTACCACGAATGGTCCTTCATAATTTGGAGTCCATTTGCCCCTGTGGTCTGTATGAGGAGGGAGGATTCTTTTCAGCACAAGATCTCCTACTTGGTACTCTCGGTGCCTGACTTTCTGATCGAAGGCTCTCTTCATTCTTTTCTGATATAACTGCCCATGACAGATTGCAGCCAATCTTTTCTCTTCAATCAGACTCAATTGTTCGAACCGGGACCGAACCCATTCTGCTTCGTTCAGCTTAACATCCATCAACACCCGTAGGGAGGGTAATTCAACTTCAACCGGTAGGACCGCTTCCATACCATACACAAGCTGATACGGTGTTGCCCCAGTGGATGTCCTGATTGACGTGCGGTACCCATGCAAAGCAAATGGTAGCATTTCATGCCAGTCTTTGTAAGTGACTACCATCTTCTGCACAATCTTCTTGATATTCTTATTGGCTGCCTCAACAGCACCATTCATCTTTGGCCTGTAAGGAGAAGAATTGTGGTGTTGGATCTTGAAGTCCCGGCATAGCTCTGCCATCATTTTGTTGTTTAAGTTGGAACCATTATCAGTAATGATTCGCTCGGGAACTCCATATCGACAGATGATATCTCTCTTCAGAAATATGGCTACCACTTGCCTCGTGACATTTGCATATGAGGCTGCTTCGACCCACTTGGTGAAATAATCAATGGCGACCAGGATGAATCTGTGGCCATTCGAAGCAGTCGGTTCAATCTTGCCAATCATGTCAATGCCCCACATAGCAAAGGGCCACGGTGAAGACATTATGTTCAAAGGATTGGGAGGCACATGCACCTTATCTGCATAGATCTGGCATTTATGGCATTTTCTGGCGTAAGCACAACAGTCTGCATCCATTGTGATCCAGTAATAACCTGATCTTAGCAATTTCTTGGCCATGGCATGCCCTCCAGCATGGGTACCAAAGGATCCTTCATGCATTAACAAATCTGCTTCCGTTCTATCAACGCATCTGAGGAGTACCATATCAAAGTTTCTCTTGTATAAAGACCCATCAGTGTTCAGAAAGAAACTACCAGCAAGCCTTCTCAAAGTCTTCTTATCATTGGAAGATGCCCCAGGCGGGTATGTCTGATCCTCTAAGAAGCACTTAATGTCCTGGAACCAGGGCTTATCATCTTTGACAACATCTGCTGCAAATACATATGTTGGTCTATTAAGTCTGGACACTGAAATCCGAGGTACAAAGTTGGCCGCTTGAACTTTGATCATGGATGAAATGGTAGCCAGAGCATCTGCAAACTGATTCTCGTCCCGAGGGATGTACTCAAGTTTGACCGTTGTGAAGAAAGTCAACAACCTCCTTGTATAATCCCTGTAAGGTATCAGATGATCCTGGTGGGTGTACCATTTTCCGTTGGTTTGATTGACTACCAGAGCTGAATCTCCGAATACGGTCAATGTCTTGATCCTGAGGTCAATGGCTTCCTCAAGACCCATAATGCAAGCTTCGTATTCAGCTTCGTTGTTAGTGCAGTTGAAAGTGAGTTTTGCCGAGAAAGGCATGTGAACTCCCTTAGGTGTAATGAGTACTGCACCAACACCACGACCATTCATATTAACAGCCCCATCAAACATCATAGTCCATTCTTCTTCCGGGTCAGGCCCTTCCGTGTGAACAGGCTCTTCATGATCTTTCGCTTTTATGAACATGATGTCTTCATCAGGGAAGTCAAATCTCATAGGCTGGTAATCATCAATAGGTTGCTCAGCAAGATATTCAGACAATACACTGCCCTTGATGGCTTTCTAAGATGTGTACTGAATGTCATATTCTGTGAGAATCATTTGCCATCTTGCAACCCGTCCGGTAAGAGCTGGCTTCTCGAAAATATACTTAACTGGGTCCATTTTTGAGATCAATAAAGTAGTGTGGGTCAACATATACTGTCTTAGTCGGCGAGCAGCCCACGCTAAAGCACAGCAAGTTTTCTCGAGCAGTGAATAACGTTGTTCACAGTCGGTAAACTTTTTGCTTAGGTAGTATATTGCATACTCTTTTCGACCAGACTCGTCATGCTGGCCCAGCACACACCCCATTGACTCTTCTAATACTGTCAGGTACATTATCAGAGGTCTTCCTTCAACTGGAGGCATAAGGATTGGAGGTTCTTGTAAGTATTCCTTGATCTTGTCAAAAGCTCTTTGGCAGTCTTCATTCCACCTGACCGTCTGTTCTTTTCTCAACAGTTTGAACAAGGGTTCACAGGTAGCTGTAAGGTGGGATATGAACCGTGAGATGTAGTTCAATCGACCTAAGAACCCTCGAACTTCTTTCTCAGTTTTCGGTGCAGGCATTTCTTGAATGGCTTTGACTTTATCAGGGTCAACTTCAATTCCTTTCTCGCTCACAATAAATCCCAGCAGCTTACCGGATCGCACCCCGAATGTGCACTTGTTGGGGTTCAGCTTTAGTTGGTACTTCCTCAGACGCTTAAATAGCTTCAGCAGATTTACCAGGTGGTCTTCCTCTGTAAGGGACTTGGCGATCATGTCATCCACATAACATTCTATTTCCTTATGGATCATATCGTGGAATAATGTCACCATAGCCCGTTGATATGTTGCACCAGCATTCTTCAATCCGAATGGCATCACTTTGTAGCAGAACGTGCCCCAGGGTGTGATGAATGTTGTCTTCTCCATGTCTTCAGGTGACATCTTAATCTGATTATATCCTGAAAATCCGTCCATGAAGGAGAATACCGAGAACTGAGCCGTGTTATCGACCAATACATCAATGTGAGGTAATGGGAAATCATCTTTCGGGCTGGCTCTGTTCAGATCCCGGTAGTCAACACACATCCTCACTTTACCGTCTTTCTTAGGCACAGGCACTATATTAGCAACCCACGGCGGATAGCTAGTCACAGCAAGGAACCCGGCGTCCCACTGCTTTTGTACCTCTTCTTTGATTTTCATTTCCATGTCTGGGCGAGTGCGGCGCAGTTTCTGTTTAACCGGTGGGCATTCTTCTCTCAAAGGCAGCTTGTGCACAACAATGTCGGTGTCCAACCCTGGCATATCCTGGTAGGACCAAGCAAACACATCCACATACTCTTGAAGCAGGTCAATCAGTTGTCTCTTCACTGAGTCTTGCAAGCAGGCCCCGATTTTAACCTCTTTCACGTCTTCATCTGTACCAAGATTGATTGTTTCGACCTCCTCCTGATGAGGAGTAATAACCTTTTCCTCTTGTCTCAACAACCTGGCTAGCTCTTCAGGAAGCTCATACTCTTCTTCAACCCCTTCATCAGCTTGATTGATTGGATTGTCAAAGTCATACGAAGTCATAGCCGTGCTGTTGTCGGTGCTGTCTGGAAGGCACTCTCTGCAAGGGTTCAGTTTGTTCATTTTAGTGATTGATTTTAATCTTGTTTAAAAAGTGAAATAAAGTTGTCATTTTGAAAGCATCGCCATTTATTTTTTGTACAAAAAAGAAAAAAATGGAAAAACAGTGAGCAGGAAAGAAGAAAAAACTCATTTGCAAAAAGATGTCTGATATTTCATTGATTAATCCTGTTTGCACAAAAAGTACAGATGGCCCGATTACAAAATGAGTCTTGTCATCTTGGGCAAGATGCAAGACTTTGATGCATGCTATAAAATACAGGAAATAATAATTACTCTGCATGAGTAACTCTTATAATTTCCTGGGAAGACCAGTTTGAGATACTGCTCCCCGGGATCTTTGGACGAATCCAATTCTCCAGATTGCGCTCCTCTTCCAGCTCGTCTTCCAGATTGTTGATAGTATCAGGGGTGAGCATCCCCCCACTGACAAAACCGGGCTTCTCAGCAGCCTCTGCTTGATTTTGTTGAGTTGGTCTGTAACCCAACCCAAATTTGTCTTTCTTCTCCTCCACAGATAAAACCTTGCCCCAGCCTTGGGCAGTTCCTTCTTCAACAACCTTCCGGGCTTGTTGGTAAGATGACATGGAGATTCCAGATACAGCAGATGCTTCATTAACATTCAGGGCCTCAAACCCTTGGCTCATTGTTTCATGGATCTCCCCATCCATCTCAATATACTTATAAGTAGCCAGATGGCTAACAAATATATCCTCCTCCCCACAGATAGTAACGACTTGGCCTTCCCACTCAAATTTTAACTTCTGGTGAAGGGTAGACGTTACTGCGCCAGCGGCATGAATCCATGGTCTACCCAACAAACAGCTGTAGGCAGGCTGAATGTCCATCACGTAGAAGATCGTTTTAAAAGTTTGTGGGCCAATCGTCACAGGCAGCTCAATTTCTCCCAGAACCGATCTCTTAGAACCATCAAAGGCTCTTACTACCAGGTTGCTGGGACGCAACGCCAATCCTTCATATTCTAGCTTCACCAGGGCCTTTTTCGGTAAGACATTAAGGGATGACCCTGTGTCTACCAGCACATGGGAAAGGACTGCACCTTTACATTCCATGGTGATGTGCAAGGCCTTGTTATGGTTGCGGCCTTCCGTTGTCAAGTCAGTATTGGTCAACCCTATCCCATTGCTAGCAGTAACATTTCCAACCACGGTTTCCAACTGATTGACGGTGATCTCTTCAGGCACGTAAGCTGCGTGCAAGACTTTGAGTAGTGCATTCCGATGGGCTTCGGAGCACATAAGCAATGATAGGATAGAGATCTTGGATGGCGTCTGGTGAAGCTGATCCACTATTTTGTAATCACTCTTTTTGATGATTCTCATGAACTCATCAACTTCTTGATCGAATGGTGTTTTCAAAGCTTCCTTAACAGTTTGATCTTCCTGCACCGGGCTCTTTCCTTTTGCCTTGGCAGCAGCTTCTGCTTCGGCAGTGGGCCTTTGAATTTGTGGAGCAAAGAGACGTCCGCTCCGAGTGAAGCCTCCGCCTCCTCCCACATTATCTATTTGTGGTGCAGGTGTTGATGGTTCAAGAGTGATTTTCTTTCCTTCGCAGTATACGTCAGAGCCGTAATGCCAAGGGATGGCCTTACTGCTTTCATAAGGTACTGGTCCAGGTACTGTGACAGTGACTGGACTGATGACAGCTGTAGAAGGGACCGTGATAGTTTGTGGATCATAATAAATTGTGACTGGTGCTCTGATGGGAGCAGCACTTTCTGAGTTGTAGGCAGAGTTACTTTCAGGATCATAAAATATTGTGACAGTTGAGACATCTTCAAGATTTGTTGCTGATGTTGTAGGAGATATTGTTGGAAGGATGGGCGTTGTTGTTGTAGGAGTTTCAAAATGAAGTGGTGCTGAAGTTGTAGAAGGAAAATTTGTTGATAGCTGATCAGTTGAGATGACAGATGAAGTACTTGTTGATGAAGCCGAAGAATTGTCAGGAACAATGGTTGCTGCAGTTGTAGGAGATACCGGAATTGTTGCTGATGAGATTGCTGGATTTGTTGGAAATGATGTGGTGATTTGAAGTTGGCCACTCTGAATGAGACCATCTATGCCATTCCTCAGGTTATCGCACCCATTTACCGAAATATTGCAGTAAGCACACCCTAACTCACACCCCGGGAACATTTGACATTCGAGGAGTTGAGCCTTAATCTCCACCAATGGTGTCCGAATCTGACCCAAACTGGTTATTAAATAAGACGGCTTGTCTTCTTCAATAGCGTTGATCCTGGGACCCCCGTGGTTTGGCATAGGGTTCTTATTAACATTGGGTGGTGGTGCGAAATTCAGGGCCTTAGAGTCTACCAGGTCTTGTACCTTCATGTGCAAGGCTCTGCACTTTTCTGTACTATGGCCAGGTGCATTTGAATGAAAAGCACATCTGGCGTTGGAGTCATAATTCCTGGGTAGACTGTTGGGATCTGGAGGTGCCAATGTCCTTAGCTCAACCAGGTTGAGTTTCAGGAGTTGTGGCAGCAATGTAGCATATGGCATAGGGATCGGATCGATCACCCTGTTGGCTTGAGATGGCCTCTGCTGGAATGGCCTTTGCTGGTTATTGTTGTTGGTGTTGCTGTTGTTGTAATTTCTCGGAGGATACTGAGCTTGTTGATGGTACTGAGGTTGTTGCTGATAGTTTTGCTGCGGAGGTTGATAGGCTGGTTGTGGATGAGCTGGAGCGGGAATGGTGACTGCTGCCACAGATCTATGAACATATTGGGGCCTGCCCCTGTTGGTGTGGATAGCATTGGTCTCACCAGTTCTTCTTGGGCCTGCAAAAGGCTTTCTTGTATTACTGGATGAGCTTGCACCGTTGTCTGAGATCTTCCCCATTTTTAATAGGCTTTCAATTCTCTCCCCGGCTACGACAACATCTGCAAAGCTGGTAGATGAGAAGGCAGCTAGCCTGTCAATGTAAGTCCCCTAAAGGGTGTTCATGAACATATCAGCCATCTCCCTTTCTGACATAGGTGGCTGGACAGCAGCAGCAAGCTGTCTCCATCTTTGAGCATACTCTCGGAAGCTCTCTCTAGATGACTGTGACATTCCCATTAGGAGGGTCCTGTTGGGTGCCATATCCAGATTATACTGATACTGTCTGATGAAGGCTTCTGCCAGGTCCTTCCAGCATCTAATAGTTGCTCTTGTCAGATGGGAATACCATTCCCTCGAAGCTCCAGTCAAGCTATCCTCAAAATAGAACATCCACAGCTTCTCGTCCATGGTATAGGCCTTTAGCCTCCCGAGAAAAGATTGTAGATGGGTCCGGGGACAGGAAGTCCCATTATACTTCTCAAAGCATGGTGGCTTAAACTTGTGGGGAATCCTGACCCCGTCTACCAAGCCCATATCCATAACATCAAAACCCAAAGAGTTTTGAGACTCTAAGGATCTTAATTTCTCGGCTATCTCATCCAACCTTCTATCATAGGCCTCCTCCCCAGCTCCCATCACTGTGAACTGATCTTCCTGGGGGTCTTCTTGCAGTACCCTCCCTGCTGTGGCAGGCCCTTGTATATTGACAGGGATGTTGGCCTCTGGATGGAGGTGGGGTCTAAAGACTGGGGGATTGACATGAGGTTGGACTCTTTCATTGTTGCTAGTCCCAGCAGTCCCTGGCTGATGATCTTCCTGATTTCTCCCTTCCACCAGTGCTCTGAGCCTCTCCTGGCTTTGAGCCATGTTGTTCATTACCTCCATAAACTGTGTCATTTGGTTCCTCATTTCCAACCTCTCGTTGGTCATTTGGTTCCTGACCTCTGTAAGGTCCTGCTGCATCTGATCCATCTGTATGCCCGGAAGATTGTTACGGGTGGGGTATCTGTGTGGTCGATTGAGTGGAAACCCTCGTCGTCGAGCAATAATTCCTGAGATCACAACAGAGTTAGTAACAATAAAACAAAACCTACAAAACAAAACAAAAGGTTAGTATGCAATGCAGTGTGTCTATTTGTTTCCAAGGTATCCGGCTTGGCACTTGGTTTTGACCCTTCTAGACCTTTGAAGATGCTTGTGATATTGCTTGAAGAAAACTTGGATGAAACAAAACCAACACAAATATATATTACAAGAAAGTAAAATAATACAACTTGTTCTTTTTACAACACAAGCCCTTTTAAGGGGTCAAAATACATCATAAGAACATAAAAGCACATAGAATGAAAGCAACAACAAACAGAAGTCAAACACTAAGACCAAACTCATCCTCCCGAACTTCCTTGAGAAGTGCTTCGGTCACAGGATCAGCCGGACGCTCCGTAAGGTTCCTGATGAGAAGATTCCTTGTAGTAACAGCTGCAGTTAGCTTCCTGTGCTGACTTTGGTCCTTTGACCTCTTCACTCCAGCTCTGATCTTTAGCTCTGATATCTCCCTCTGGGCTGCTGCCAGGGCTTCTTGTTGCTCTTTTGCACTAGCTTCCATCTGTTCCATCTTATCCTGAGTCTTTTTGTCCTCTTGAGTACGAGCTTCGGTGAGCCTGACCCACCTAGCCTGACTCTCCTTCAAATACAAATCAGTCCTGGCTTTCTGGAACTGAGCTTCCTTGCAGGCATTCTTCAAGATCTGCTCTCCAGCCCTAGACTTCTTAATGTAATCTTCAGACTTCTCAATTCTAGCCAGATGCTCCACCTTCAACTTCTCCAACCTCTCAATGTCCAGTCTGCCATCACTCCTCTCCCAGAGGGTCTTCTGTAGGGCCTGAGTCAATTTCTCATTTCTCTCTTTCAATTTCTCAAACTCCTCTAAGCTGACAGTTGCTGGAGGTGGTGCTGTGGAAGGTCCAGGCATATCTTCAATAGTGAAAGGCAATCCAGAAATTTGAGCCCTAGTATGTGACCACTCATAGTACTGGGCAGAGGCTACATTATTGCATCTCCCAAGAATGGTTACTCCCTTAGTCTGCACATTGTCCCAGGCCCAGGCTGCCTGTCTGACAACAGCCAGATTAGGCTTGATTTCAACATAAAGGGTCTCAGTCAAATCCTGTGCTCTAGGAGGGTGGACTAATGCATAGCCCAGTTGTCTTTTGAAAAGCAGAGGATTGTAATTGATGCAACCCTTCACCCCAATTAGAGGCACATTGGGAAATTGCCCACAGCTTGTAATGATGTCTCTGCCCTTAGTACTCTGAGTACACCATCTGATATCATCTGAGGTTAGAGCAACAAGCCTTCTAGCCCAGTTCTTCTGCTGGTGCGGGTTCAGGAATGCATCAGTCTTTGGCAAATGTCTGAGTAGCCAAGTATAGAACAAAGGTGCACAGCATCTTACTAATCTCCCCCTTTGCTTTTCATTCCTTTGATGGACAGAGTAGTAAAGATCTCCCAGCAAGGTGGGCACTGGGTTTCTCAGGATGAAAAGGTGGATTGCACTCTTGCTAACAAACTTAGGCTCATCTGCAAAAAGAATGACCCCATATATGCTAAGGGCCAACAGGGCACAGACTGCCTTCCACTCCCCTAGGGAGGCCTTCAAACTAGCCTGAGAGGTCAAGAAATCCAGATGAAAACCAGAGATTCCAGCTTTAGATGTCAAATTCTGCCCAATCAAAACTGGTTCCAGATGTAATGCTTTGGCTATCTCCTCATTACTTGGGAAAGCCATCTCTGGGTTGAAGGGGATTCCACCCCTGATGGGTACACCAACCAAAGATGAATACTCCTCCAACAAGGGTCCCAACTGAAAATTCTGAAATGTGAAGCACCTCAGGGGAGGGTCATAGAACTGCAGGCAGGTATGTATCAAGCTCCTTTGTGAAGGGTCCAAATCCAATACCATATCAAGGATTCCTCCATAATGTTCTCTGAAATATGGTATGTGGTCTGGAGTAATCAGGGTCTGAATCCTCCTGATGCTGGCTAGCTCAGGCTCAAAGAAGTGATAGGAGATATTGCTTTTCTTAGGCGCCATGTTGATGAAGGATAGGTGTTGATGATGATGACTGAGGACAACACTGCAGATGGATCACTGGTAGGCTGCAGGTGACTGAAGCAGGTGACTGATAGCTGAAGCAAGTGTTGATGAAGACAGGTCTAAGCTGATGATGGGGTCAAAACCAAGCCAAAATGATAGGATGGATACCCTGAAAAACAAATAAATACATGTCAAAATGATGCAATGAGGATGTATGCAAATGATATGCAAGGGTTTGTGACTGAGCTGGATCTGATCAAATGCTCTGATATAGGTCCAAGTATGTTCAAGAATTCCATATGGAGGTCTATAAGTCCAGTAACCAAGGTAGGGGACTCAAATAAAGAGTCACATGTCCAGGGTTTAGAATCACAAGAACTGTTCCAACATGGAGTATTCTCAATCAAATCAAAGTAACAGGGTATGCTGGGGCCAAGGGTTCCTACAAACCTGTAAACAGCCCAACCCCCTCACAGGTGGTGTTCTAAAACAAGGATCCTCAGACTTGGATCAGTTATGAGAAGTGTAAACACTTCTAACCCGGAGGTACAGTGTTTACAATAACCATAAAAGTTCCTCCTCTAATTCACCTCAGTTTCTGAAGGTCAAAACTAAAGGTCATCCAGACTTAGCAGGCTTCCCAGATAGCCCTAGCATTGCAGGAAATCTGCAACACAGAGTTCTCAAGAAGAAACCCATATCTGAACCGTGTTTCATATTCCCGCACCAGACCGAGATGGAATGGGAAAGAATATGATTCACTCTAGCCTAGGTGTCACTCAGGTCCCAGGTATAGGACCTTAACTCTCAATGGAACACCCACCCACCAAAGCAAACAAACAGATCCAGCCAGCAGCACAGTATGACAATATGATATAATGCAAAGCTATAAAGAAAGCAGTAAACAACTGTACATAAAGCAAAAATAAATACAAATATACAAACACAAATAAGCACATACCACCCCAGTAAACACAAACCAATCAAGCGCTAGGAGGAACCCACAAAAAGAACCAGAAGCCCTGGTTGCAGTATAAGGGTCCCCAGCAGAGTCGCCAAGCTGTCGCTCCCGATAAGTGGGACTGGCCCAGATAAAGGTACAGACGCGAACGGTCGGAGAGAGGGACAATGAGAACACATAGGAGTGAACTCACAGGGAATGAATAGAGTCGCCAGCTAGGCATTTTTATCCCGAGGGAAGGGTAATGCTGCATAAACCTAAGAAAAGATATGGATAAGACGGTTGCGAACCAGAGAGACTGAGAAAGGAGGTTGGTTACAACCTGGGAAGGTATTAGCACCCAGATTGTCCGTCGTACTCGACGGGATCCACGCTTAAAAGATTTGTGTTTTAAAGGGGTAGTGTCAGTGCATTTTGTGCTTCAAAGCTGGAAAAAGATGTACAGGTGTCTGTGTAAAAAAGTGTAAAGTGTAATATATACAGTGTCGGTGTAAGAACAAGAGTGAAATGCTACGGAGTATGAGGCTTAAAGAATAAAGCTGGAAAGAGGGGGAATATACAGAGACTTTTGTTCGATAACTGTTAAGTTATGCCTACGTATCCTCTCGTGCAATGAGGAAGTCAGAACACCGTAGTTCGACCCAAAGAGACTGAAAGATGAATTGACTTGTGAACTGCTTACTTGTCTATGCTCAAGTGTATGACCTGTCTGGCTCAGGTGCTAACTGTCTTGCATTAGACGGAAGAAGCAAGTTCTCGTTTATGAGTGAATGAGGTGAGAAAAGAATCCCGGAGGAGACGATTATTGTTTGTTTTTGTGTTTTCAGTCTTTTATTGCTTTTGAAAATTTGTCATAGGTTAATGAGCTTAAGCCTAAACCAATGGATTTAGTAAACTCATCACATCTTCCCTCTGATTAGGGGTAATGAGAATACCTTAAGTGTGAAGTCAGCTTCTCACACTTAATCACCTTTGGTGTAGGATTAAGATCATTAACCTACTTGTGATTATTTAGATGTTTTTGGTGTTTTTGTTTAGTGTTAAGTAATGAGATTAAGCCATAATCAAGGATTAAACAGACTCATTACACCATCCTAATAGAAGGATAATAGATGAGAATGTTTAAGTTGAGGAATGCTCCTCAACTTAATCCACGATTAGGGATTAAACTCATGACAAAACAAGCCTTTGATTAAGTGGATTTTATTTAATGATATGATGATGAAGTGATTTTGAGGGTTTGTAAGACAACTTGAGGGGGACTTGTCCATTAACACTAGGGTTAGTCCTTCTTAACCAGTTAAGGAAGAATTAGAACCCTAATGCAAGGCCCAAGTTACAAGTGTGATGTCTTGATGATTATTAAGTGAATTGATTAAGAGATTTAAACACATTAAGGGTTTAACACTTAGGATTAAAGTTATACACTCCATCCTAATAGAAGGATGCAGGCATAAGCTTAATCTCAAAGCCTTAAAGCCTTTAGGGTTTAGTCCCTGACTATGAGATGAGGAGAGAAGACACAAAGAGACACAAAGGTAAAACTAAGAGGGGAGACTAATCAAAACCCTAATCATTGTCATGCTTGGTTGTTCCTAAGGTTTGTGAGGTTTACAAGAACAATCTTCAAAGGAACCACCAGGAAGCAGATGAAAGGATCAGGAGAAGCAAAGTAACTTGCTTCATTCAAGAAGTCAAGTCACTTGAGGAAAGAAAGTAAGGAGGAGAAGAATGAGCAAGCTCAATCTCAAGCACATACAAAAATGCAGCAAGGATGCATAAAAATAGATGAAGAGAAGTTATGAGAAGTGAAGGCAAATTCACTTCTCAAAGTCACTTACCACCTGAAAGGTTAGAAAAGAAATGCAATGCAATGCAAAATGGGATGGAATGACATGATGCAAACCAAAATCAGAAGCACATACATGATGCTAATGATGCTATGAGATGCTACAAACATGAAACAACACATGGAGATGATCATACAAGCTTATGAATGCAAATGGTGCAAGTTAAGAACCATGATCATACATGAAAAGTTATGAGATGCATATGGCATACAACATGACAAATGCAAGGTGCAATGATCAAACATGCTTCCAATATGTCTTATGATGTTAAATGAATCAAATGGAGGCATGGAATGCCATGGCAAGTCATGTTATGCAAGAGAATGCAAGATGGATGCATATGGAAGCCCAAATTAGGGTTTATGAACAATACAACAAACAAAAACCAAAATCAGAAGCAAACATCATTACAAAAAATTGAAAATGCACTCAAAGGATCCCTAAACCTATACTAACTGACTGCCCAAAGGAGAGGTTTCAACTCCTAACCAAGTTCAAGTTATGGTTTTCACAAGTTTGCTAGGGTTTTAGGGTTCACAAACAAGAAAAATACCAAACAAATTGAAAATGAAAGATCAAATCATGACCATTTAATCTCAAAAACTACATGATATGCTAAACACAATGCAAAAAGAATCAAAGTCCAACTCTTTGTGGTTAGGCAGAAGTGATTTTTGAAAGTTTGGATCAAAATAATGCATCAAAATGATTTTAATTCCATGAAAAATTCTCAAAATGCATCAAGATCAAAAAAGAAATTTGGTTTGAGGGTTGGACAATGTTTCTAAATGTTTTTAAATGTTTCATGAATTTTTTGGTGATTTTTAAATACCTAAAAGTATTTTTAATAAATTAATTTTCATTAATCAATTAAAAATAAACTCTTAAATATTTAAAAATACTTTTTTTAATGTAAAAAATGAAAATAAAAATATTTTTGTGTTTTAAAAATTAATGAAACTCTTGACAAAAAGTTTCATAATTTTTAAAACAATTTTGCTATTTTAAATAAATTGTACAAAACAAATGAGTTAAATATGAAAATAAAATGAAATAAACTGAAGTCAACTGAATGGAGGGCTAGGATTTACTCTGGGTTTGAAACTGTTGACTGCGCGCCAGATCTAGTGGCCTGGGTTGGTCCTGATTAAATTAATTTAATTATGATTAATTAAACTAACTAAAGGGGATTAGGGCAAATGAGCGAATCTGGGCCATACGTGTACGCGGGAAGTCAACAAAGTCAGGCCATCTAACGCATGAGATTCAAATGGACTTAATGACTGGGATTAGGGCTAATAACATTCAGGTGACCGGAGGGGAGCTCCGGTCATCTTCTCCGGCGACAACAAAACCCTAGATCCTGATTTAGGCTTCTAAACATCAAATTAAACACAGCCAAGTGATCCTCTAACAACCTAGGACACGAATCCACCCTCAAACATCATTTAAACCCCAAGAAACAAGCAAATCGAAGGAAAGAAATTTCACGGGTGAAATTTCAAAGTAACAATACAAACTCATTTCTTATTCATTTTCGATTCTAAGAGTATCCCCATGACCAGCAAGACATAAGCAATCAATTTATAACTTAAAATGCAAGCTTTGGGAGAAAAAATCCATGGTCATACCTGAGCTGGAAAGCTTCAATACTGAGCTTTCAGAGCCTCCTTTGTGTGCAAATGAACTTCTTTGACTCCCTTGAACTCAAAGAGAAGCTTCAAAGTTCTTGTGGATGGCTGGTTTGAAGAGAAGTGTTCTGGTGTAGCAGGTTTCACAGTCAGGAATTGTGAGGTTTCAGGCTACTCCAATGGTGGATTCTTGCTCCTTTGAGTGTGTTTGACTTGTTGGTGAAGAGAAATGGGGTGTTTGATGGCTGGAAAATGAGATTCGAAAGTTCTGGCTTTGAGAATGAAAAATGGTGAAGCTCAGTTCTTGCTTGGTTCAGGCCTAGGTCTTGCTGGTTTTGGCTCAGTGAAGCAAGGTGAGTTGATCAGTGGAGTTGGTTTTTGTGTTTGTGAGTTGTGTGGAGAGATTCGAAGAGTTTTGCTTGAGGGAGTGAGTTTGTGAATGTGATGTTCTTGTGTGTTTCAGCCTTGCTTGATGTATGAAATGGCTAGCATTTTCTTTGCATAAATTAATCTCATTGGTCAGATGATGTGACTTGGCCTTTATTGATTGGTAAGGTGCCTTTTGCAAAATGTCAACTTTGGTGTAAGGAAAGCATGGGTTGAGCCCTAGGCTAGTACAAGTGTGTGGGCTGGCGCAGCATGGTGTGTGAGAGATGCTAGAATGGTTCAGCAGCCAAGGCAACAAGTGGGTGAGGTGTGATGATGGTTTTTGCAAGTTGTTCACTTTTGGTTCATATGAAACTTTCTTGCTCCCAAGGCCATGAAACATGAGAAGTTTTTAGTCCATTCTGAATTTTTGGTCACATGTGATGTTTGTGTGATGGTTAGACATGAATTAGAAGTTACAAATGCCTTGGTACAAAGTTTTTGCAAGTTTCTCATTTGAGGCATATCTTGAAAATTAGTGATTTTTGCCAACTTTGACACACCATAACTTTTGATCCAAAATGAATTAGATCATGTTCTTGTACTTTTTGAAAAGGGAAAGATCTAATCTACAACTTTCATGACCAAAGTTTTTCCATTTGAAGCATTTTTGGATCAAAAAGCAAGGGTTGAAAAAGTGGCATAAAATGACATTTCATGAAAAGTCAACCATGCCCTAAAAAGTCAACTTTGCAAAAACTTGTAATTCTTGAATTTTGTGAACTTCAAACCTCTTCCATGATCAAATAAAGATCATATACACTCAAAATGATGAAGATCAACCCTTGGTTGGGTTATTGGGGACCTCAGATGCCCTGATTTTGCACTGACTTGTCCAGAAAGTCAACCTTTGATCAGATGACTTCCCCATGGAATTTCTTCATGAAAATTGATATGCATACTCCCTATACCATATGGAGACCAATGGAAACAAGAATGACCAAAAAATTTGGAGTTATGGCCTCTGAAACCAAAACCCTAATTTTAGGTCAACTGTGTAGTTAAACCTGGCTCTGCCTCCCTACCAATCCCAGTTCTTGTGATTCCTTGGCATTTTTGACTTTGAGGGGGTGTAATATGATATAAGAGCACACATGGATACCTTTGAAGTGATTGTTGACCTTTGGAGTGGCTCAAGAAGCTCTTGGATTGCTCAGATCACAAACCCTAGATGCAGATGACTTAGAATCTATGCAGTGAGTCAAAAATGTAAATTGAGATGCTATGATTGTGTTTATGCATATGAAATGATCACAAGCCATGGTGTGAATGGGTGAGGGCAAATTTGGGGTGTTTACAGCTGCCCCTATTCAAACATGAGTTAGCTGTGCAGGTTGTAAGCGACGGCTTAACAGGCAAACAAGATAACTTGTGGTTGAATACCAAAGACAGTCCAAAATTTGCACTCACAGAATGAAGAAGAAAAGGGGTATAGATTGTAAAGGAAAATAAAGTATATTGTAAAGTATGGGCGACGGAGGGCGACCGTCGAGCAGAGGACGACTGCTGGGTAAAGAGCGGTGACGGGGACGGCCGACATGCTGGGAAAAGTGCGAAAAATGAAGCAATGACGGGGACGGCCGACATGCTGGGGATAAAAGAAATATGATGGGGACGGCCATCAATAAAGCTATAAGATTCCCTGGGGATTAATGAGACATGACGGGGACGGCCATCAAGCTCATAAAGCAAAGTAACCAACGATGGGGACGGCCATCGGGCTAAAAAGGAAAAGGGACCACGACGGGGACGACCATCGGGTTAAAGAATAAATGAAATAAACAGATGATGAGGTACGGTCATCAAAGGTGAAGGACGATCACCTAGCAGGGGACGGCTGCTCTGTTGGGTATAAGATGAGGGACGGTCATCTAAGGTGAAGGACGATCACCCGGCAGGGTACGACTGCCGAAAATATCGCGACATAGGACGAATGCCGGATAAAAGGTCAACGATGGGGACGGCCATCGGACGAGCATGATGGAGGACGACCATCAAGAGGTGGAGGACGACCACCTAGCAGGGGACGGCTGCTCTCAAGGTTTGTCATGACATAGGACGAATGTCAGATAACCAAAATCAACAATGGGGACGGCCATTGGATAAAGTGATGAAGGACGATCATCAAAAGGTGGAGGACGACCACCTAGCAGGGGACGGCTGCTAAATATCCACGATGGGGATGGCCATCGGACGAGCATGATGGAGGACGACCATCAAAAGGTGGAGGACGACCACCTAGCAGGGTACGGCTGCTCTCAAAGTTTATCATGACACAGGACGAGTGTCAGATAAAAAGAATTTTGCTTTACTGGGGAATAGTAAACACGGACGAGTGTTTATATCCAAGAAACAAAAGGTATAAGTGTTTAGGGGTTTGTGTATAGATTAAAGATGCGGACGAGCATCCTTAAGACTACGATACGGACGAGTATCGGGTAGAAACAAATACTGACACGTGTTCAGAGATGATGATACGGACGAGTATCAACGGGTTAACAAAGAACACGGACGAGTGTTGAATCTGAAGGGACTCTTCTAGGGAATGGTAGACACAGACGAGTATCTACATTCAAGAAGACATAAGTGTTTGACACAGTGTACGGATTTAAAGATGCGGACGAGCATCCTTAAGACTATGATACGGACGAGTATCATGTAGAAACAAACGCTTGACGCATGTTCTGAGATGATGATACGGCCGAGTACCATCTGGTTAACAAAGAACACGGGCGAGTGTTGAATCTGTGGGGATATAAGTGGTATATACAAGATACGGACGAGTATCTGTACAAGTATAGATGAATGTTTAACTTGCTGGGGAGGGTGACACGGACGAGTGTCAACAGGAGAAGAGTATAGTATAAACAAGTATCCGATATACAAAGTGTAGGTGACTGCGCTGGGGATATGACACGGACGGGTGTCCAGAAAATGTATATATGGGCATATGTGGGTGCAAAAAGGATGTCTTTGGCTTTCTGCTGGTGGCATGACACGGACGGGTGTCAGGAAGTATCTGTAATACGGGTGATCTTGTTTGTAAAGAGTGTTCAGGCGACTTTACTGGGGAGTGATGACACGGACGGGTGTCAAAAGGAGTATATACTGGTGTTTGTGAGGCAACTGCTTTTGTTGGGGACCCTGGTGGGGGTTTTGGGGAAAGTATTCTGCATATTGTTGATGAACGGTTATTATTCACAAGTGTTCGATTCATAACATGGCTTGTGATTATGCCATATGTTTGATTTTTGCCGTAATGCTCTGTATTAGACGGAATGCTACGCTTTGCGGGTGAATATGATGCGAATGCCATGATTATGCAAAGATACCAATCCGGGATTCGGATCCCGTTGCTATGAAGATCTCTGACTGATCTTGTTTGAAGTGGATATCCCAGCTGGGGATGAGATCATTGATAGATCTGATGAGGTGATTCTGCTTGGGGTTTGTAGAAGCCTTTTGTACTCTGTTGTGACTCCTTCATGCGTTGCTCTTCTGAGTAGAGGCTGAGGATTCTGTGGGGAGATGGTTCCCTGACTCTTGTATTCTGCTGAGGAAGAACGCTTGACACCTCGGCTGGGAGGAGCGACAAGTGGCAAACTAGCTGGGGGAAGTTGTTGGCAGCTCAGCTGGGGAGAAAACACCTCAGGTGCTAATAATGAGTCAAAAATGTAAATTGAGATGCTATGATTGTGTTTATGCATATGAAATGATCACAAGCCATGGTGTGAATGGGTGAGGGCAAATTTGGGGTGTTTACAATGGGCTCTTAGTTACTTAGCTCACTTTGAATTGTTTTTGAAAAGGTGAAGTGTGTGAATAAAAATTTTCATAAGAGTTAATAATGATCCATGTACGGATGCGTAAAAACTTGTGTTTGAAAATTTGTTTGAAATTTGTTAAGTGTTTGAAAATTTTGAATGAAGTGAGCAAGCAACTATGAGATACCTACCCTAAAGTTCAAGTCTTTCTGTTCTTTATCCTTTAAGTGGTAAGACTATCCCTATTATTAAGGAATAGGTAGTCATTACCTTGGATGTAAGGGACATATGAGGGACATCTGTTTATGTAGGCAACTGTGAGGTGTATTAAGCATTTAGGAGGGACTATCATCATTATTCGAAAAGGGACTGGATCTTTAAAGGCAACCATTAGGGACTTGATGATTTTTCTTTTAAGGGACTTGCTTTATACACCCCACTTGACCTTATGATTAGGCAACATTGAGGGATAGCCCTAGAAAGTGAGATGGCGATTAAAAATCGACTTATGTGTGTGAGAGTTTAATTTATATTTATCTTATAATTAAAATGATCTAAATCTTATTTTAAATACAATACATGTTTACACTCCCTAAATTACTAACCATAGCATAAAAATTAAATAAATTAAATATTTACAAAAATTACATCCAAGGAGCAATTACAACAATAATTAAAATAAGCAATAGCAAATAAATATAAAAGCAAGATATAAGCAAAAATAAATAAATAGACAATAATATAATATAATAAGGGTTAGTAATAATAAAAATTAAAAATAAATAGGATTAGTGAAATAATAATAATAAGTATAATAATAAACTAAATGGATTAGTAATAATAATAAGCAAAATAAATAATGAATAAGAATTAGAAATTATTAAGGAAATATGAACAATTATAAAAATTTAAAATTATAAACCAATTAGAAAAATTATGGACATATTATGAGAAATTATTAAATTTTGCAATTTTAGAAAATATTTACATACATAATTAATTATAAACAAAGATATAATATTATTAAAATGTGATTAACTATTATTTAATTATATTAACTAAAATATATACGTAATAACTATATTCACAAAATTTAGAAAATGAGAATTAGGTTTTTAATAATTATTTAAGAAAAGTAAACTAGGGTTTCTTAAAATTAGGGTTTTGTTTAGAAAAATATTTAAGGTTTTTTTATATTTAACATACAAAATTATTTTAATAAATATAAGTACATTAAAAGAAATAATTTTTTTGAAATAAGAAAATATGATTTTTAAACATTAGAAATATTGAATAAACATTTTATAGGATTATATATCATTATTAGTAAAAACCTAAATTAATTAAACAAAACAAAATAAAATAAAATAAAATAAAAAAGCAAAACAAACCTGGCTGGGATTTGAACCCAGGAGGCTTTGGTTACCAGCAGCAAGACACACCATCCAGCCATCAGCGCGCAGGTGAAATAGAAGGGAGAAAAATTGGTTTTATGCTTTACCTGAAAAATCAGAAAAAATAAATAGAAGCAAAAGGCCTGGGGGAGGATTGAACCCAGGACCTTTGAAGCTAACACGCATACACAAGACCAATCCAGCTAGATGAGCAATTCTGTTTGTAAACCAACATCAATTCATAATATATAATAATCAATGCATAAATGAGAAAAAACAAAATTATTTGCCACGGCCAGGATTCGATCCCTTGCCCTTTGTTTCAAATGTCCAAGACCAAGCAGCCAACCACTGGGACAAACACGCGCCTGTGATAACAAACCAATAATAAAACATAAAATATTTAAATTATAATTTGAATTCTCAGAACGCGCGCCAACAGCTTCTTCTTCAACCTCATGTCCTTCGAATTTTCCTGCGAATCCAGCCACGAATTTTCCTGCGAAAACCAAATTCCAGCAAAACCTACGAAACTCAATGATCAACAAAACTGTGAAATTTCACAAAATTGAATGCACAAACATAGTCCAGAGGTCCATTCGAATCAGTCCATGGTCTTAGAATTCATTTATGTTTCGTAAATCACAAAACCCTAATTCTTGGCCGAAACCCTAACTATGGTGGATTACGTTTCAGGCCATGAATCTTCAATCCAATTGTCCAGAATCATTCTAGGCATCACAACAAACACATATCAGTCATCAAAAACAATTTATAATGCATATGTTATCGAATTCGAAAAATTAAATTTCAAGACAAAAGTTGATCCGGGTTGAGCCATATGGGATGGTATTGATGCGTATGAGTGATGGTTTATGATCAGAGAAGTCCAAGGAAGCTTGCTATGTGCTTGTTTTACCTTCAAATGCCTTGGATCAAAGAATCCGAATGTGACTTTTTGCTTGAATTTTTGAAGTATGAACTTACCTTTGAGGCTGCTGAAATCCGTCCAAATGCAATAGGGTTGTGTTTAGTATTTATATGTGAGTGAATTAGGTCAATAAAATTGATTGATCATGTGGAAAAATTGATATGAAAAGATTCAAGTTGATCATGCTTTGAAAATCCAATATTCTTGTATGATGGCTTACTATTTTTGGACCAATCTTGTGATTTCATTCCTCTTCAATTCCAATCAACATTTAAGACATTCTAGAAACTCAATCTCCATCAAATATTACATTTTCATATTTTATTTTTATTTAAAATGATTTTTAATGAATTAAATCAAAATAAATAAAAATAAAATAATAAAAATTCTGATTTTTAATGGTTTGGGTCGTGCATGAAGTCAATGTATGGATTGGGTCATCATTTGGCAAGCCCATTTCGAAGAAATTGGTTTTAGACCTCCTTTTTCATCATAAACCAACTTAAACTTTCCCAACTTTGCAAGGGCACATATCCTTCAATTTTAATGCTATGAGGGTGTTCTTGGACATTTTGGAAAGCTTGAAGAATCCTCTAACCAACACCACTGGTTTAATGTCCATATCATTTACCAATCTCAAGTTATGCCCTTTTGAAGTTGTTGACTTTTTGTTGACTTTCAAAAGGACCTATAATGTCTTAGCTCATACCTTCCAAATGAAGCATTTTTGGGCTTGGCTTGTGAGACACAAAGTTGTAGAGAATTCAATTTCCTTCAAAATGAGCTTTGAGTGGAGACTTGGTGATGAAGTATGTGAAAGTTATGGCTGGTCAAAGTTCAGTTGACTTTTACTGAGGAAACCCTAATTTAGAAACTCCTGATTCTTGATGATCTGAAATCTCCTTGATGAATCATGATCAACCCTTGATCAAATGATGAATTTTACTTCATATACTTGATGTTGGCAAAAAATCATGAAGTTTGACTTTGGTTTGACCACAGTTGACCTCAGTTTGACTTTTTAACTGCATTGACTGATTTTGACTTATCTGATCATCTGACTGAGCAAACTTTTGAGAAAAGTCTTGAAACTTGTCATGGGGGTTCTTAAACACATATAAGATGTTATGAAGCTCACTTGAAGTCTTGGAAGTTCATTTAGCCTGATTAAAGTCAAAACCCTAGTTTTGGATGCACTGCTTAGGAGGTGCATTGTCTGAGGGAATTGTCAACTCTTCTGACCAATTGTGAACTTTGTGAATCTTGTGAACCACCATAAAATGTCTTGTGAACCTCATGGGAGGTATTGTGAACCTTGTGAACTTCATAAAGTGACTTGTAGACTCCATAAACCTCATGAAAGGTCTTGTAAATGTTGAGAAGATTGTGAACCTTGTGAACCTTCAAGAAGTGACTTGTAGACTTCATGAATCTCATGAAAGGTCTTGTAAGTATTGAGAAGCTTGTGAACCTTGTGAACCTTCATAAAGTGACTTGTAGACTTCATGAACCTCATGAAAGGTTTTGAAAGCATTGTGGAACTTGTGAACCTTGTGAACCTTCTTAGCACACAAAGTCTTGTATTGTGAACCTTGTGAACTTCATAAAGTAACTTGTAGACTTCATGAATCTCATGAAAGGTCTTGTAAGTATTGGGAAGCTTGTGAACCTTGTGAACCTTCAGAGAACACAAAGTCTTGTATTGTGAGGGCAAATTTTGGGGTGCAACAGCTGCCCCTGTTCAATTTTCTGAAACCTGAGGGGTTAGATTGGTATGTTTGCCAGTCGTGACCTGGAAGGTTGAAGGGGATTGAACACAAAAGCCCAAAAATTTGCACTCACCAGTGCATAAAGTGGTACAGATGGCTAGTTGAATATGATTGAGTGGGCTTAAAGATGCCACTTGGAGGAAAATTCTTCAGATACATGTCTTGGAGGATGAAGCAGTCCAAAATATGGAGGTACAATGATAGCTGTCAGGAGGATGGAGCAATCCTGAGGTAATGATATGATTTCAGGAGGATGAAGCAATCCTGAAGTAAAGAAGCTGTCAGGAGGATAAAGCAATCCTGAGGTATTGATAATATGCTTTCAGGAGGGTGAAGCAATCCTGAAGTAAAGAAGCTGTCAGGAGGATAAAGCAATCCTGAGGTACAAGTAGCTTTCAGGAGGATGAAGCAATCCTGATGTAATAAAAAGCTGTCAGGAAGATAAAGCAATCCTGAGGTAGTAATGTGATTTCAGGAGGATAAAGCAATCCTGATGTAATAGGAATTTTCAGGAGGATAGAGCAATCCCGAAGTAATGAGGATAGCTATCAGGAGGATGAAGCAGTCCTGGTGTGGTAATATGTTCCCAAGAGGATGAAGCAGTCTTGAGAGATGATAAGTCTTCAGGAGGATGAAGCATTCCTGATGTAGTAATATGCTTTCAAGAGGATGAAGCAGTCTTGAGAGATAATAAGTTTTCAGGAGGATAAAGCATTCCTGACGTAATAGGAGTTTTCAGGAGGATAAAGCAGTCCTGATTAGTTTATGTATTATGTATGCATGTATGATATGATGCACTTAAGTAATGTAATATGTATCTATGGATATGTATGTTATGGTATGATGTGAATGATGTATGTATGTATGATATGAAACTGCCTGAAGCGTCTGGATATCTTCATATAACAACTGCTGGCCAGGGAAAATAAATCCCGATTTGTTGCTGAAGAATATGAGGAACTCGTTCCCGTCTTGTTTGATGATGAGGTATACATAACCTTCCGTATGCTGGGGATAGTAAGGTATATATAACCTCTCGTCTGCTGGGGATAGTAAGGTATATATAACCTCCCGTATGCTGGGGATAGCAAGGTATATATAACCTTCCGTCTTCGTTCGATAGTAGGGTAGATATCCCGTCTTCATTTGATAGTAGGGTAGATATCCCGTCTTCGTCCGTCGTACCTTCATTGGAAAGTAAATTCCCGAATATCCGTATGAGGATAAAAGAGATGGATATAAATTCCAGGGGAGATGAGACTTTATGAAGATGGATTTGTCCTACTGAGGGTTTTGTGATTGTCTTGTAAAGATGAACCGGCGAAGCTTCGTTGAAATCCTTCTCTCGTTCGTCCTTAGTAAATACTATTACTGCATTTTTATGCATTTCTGGTAAACATCAATCATATTAAAGGCATACATGCATTTTTGGTAAACATCAATCATATTCAAAAGCATACATACATTCCAACACAACCAATGGACGTTTCGCTTATGTAAATAGGGTAAAAGTAAATCTGGATTCAAAAGATGGAATTTATTTATATCAAAAAGTGACCCGTACATGGGCAAGTTTGTACAAGGAGACATAAACCCTAGTAAGAGGATTTTGTCATAAAGTTTTTTACAAAAGAAAATCAGCTATGTGGGAAACAATCCTATTGAGTTTCAATTCTACTATTGCCATTATCTTCAAGTATCTCATCTTCTGCTGTTGAGACGGAAACGATTGAATTGAGCTTTATCTGTTCGAACTTGAGTAAGTAACACAACTGGTTGCAGTTTCATAGGTGATCCAAACGAGACATAGTCATACGCTTTAATCCCTAACTTTTGCCTGGATTGCCCTTTCAGGTTTTCAATCCACCGGGATACCCTTTTTTGCCCAAGCTGCCTTTTCAGGTTTTCGACTTGCCGGGTGTACATCTTTTTTATATATATCCCTAATTTTTGCCCAAACCCTTTTGGTTTGCCGGGATGCCCTTATTTTTGCCTAGGTCTGTCAACCTAGCGGGTCTCTTTTTATGCGTAGTATTTTTTAACTATGTCTGCGTTTACAGGCTGTGGGAAGTCTTCACCATCCATTGTAGTCAGTATCATGGCACCTCCTGAGAATACTGTCTTGACTACAAATGGTCCTTCATATATTGGAGTCCACTTGCCCCTAGGATCACCCTGTGGTAATATAATACGCTTGATTACCAAGTCACCAGCCTGATATACCTTTGGCTTAACCTTCTTGTTAAAAGCTTTGATCATTCGTTTCTGGTACATCTGGCCATGACAAACTGCTGCTAACCTCTTCTCATCAATCAAATTTATCTGGTCCAGTCGAGTCTGAATCCACTCATCTTCATCCAAGCCTGCATCCTTCATAATTCTCAAGGAGGGAATCTGAACTTCAATGGGCAGAACTGCTTCCATACCATAGACTAAGGAGAATGGGGTTGCCCCTGTTGAAGTACGTATTGTAGTACGATAACCATGAAGAGCAAATGGTAACATCTCATGCCAATCTTTATAAGTAACAGTCATCTTCTGTACAATCTTCTTGATGTTCTTATTAGCAGCTTCAACTGCCCCATTCATCTTTGGACGATACGGAGAAGAGTTGTGATGCTTAATCTTGAACTGCCTGCAGAGATCAGTAATCATAGTGTTGTTCAGATTAGAGCCATTGTCAGTGATAATCCTCTCAGGGATGCCATACCTACATATGAGATTATTCTTAATGAACCGAGCCACAACATTCTTGGTAACAGATGCAAATGAAGCTGCTTCCACCCACTTCGTGAAGTAATCAATAGCAACCAGGATGAAATGATGCCCATTAGAAGCAGTAGGCTTGATCTCACCAATCATATCAATGCCCCACATGGCAAAGGGCCAAGGAGCAGTCAACACATTCAATGGTGATGGAGGTACATGGACTTTATCAGCATAAATTTGACACTTGTGACAAGTTCTGGAGTGCTGATAGCAATCAGCTTCCATGGTAGACCAATAATAACCTGCTCTCAATATCTTCTTTGCCATAGTATGACCACTAGAATGAGTGCCAAAGATCCCATCATGCATATCTTCCATAATCTCAGTTGCTTCCTTCTTATCCACACAACGAAGCAAAGTTGAATCATGATTACGCTTATACAGAATGCCATTACTCACAAAGAACTTAGCAGAAAACCTCCTCAGAAACTTCCTATCTTTGACAGATGCCCCTTCAGGGAACTCCTGAGCTTCAAGATATCTTTTCACTTCATAGAACCAAGGCTTCTCCTCTGCTCCTTCAGTGTCAATCTCATTGCAATATGCAGGCTTCTCAAATCTATCAATGGTAATCTTGGGAGCTTCATCATCCCAACTGATCTCAAACATGGATGCCATGGTGGCCAATGCATCTGCCAACTGATTCTCTCTTCGTGGAATATGTCCAAAGGTAATCTCTTTGAAATGTGGGATCAAGGACAACACATGCTCTCTGTAAGGAATGAGATTATCATGTCTGGTATCCCAATCTCCTTTAATTTGACTTACTACCAGGGCTGAATCTCCATACACATCAAGGAACTGAATCTTCATATCAATAGCAGCTTTAATACCCAGGATACATGCCTCATACTCAGCCATGTTATTGGTACAATAGAAACAAAGTCTGGCAGTAATCGGGGTATGACAACCTTCAGGGGAACTAATCACAACACCAACACCATTACCAAGTGCATTGGATGCACCATCAAAAACCATAGTCCATCGGGATCCTTGTTCAGGTCCGTCATATTGTCCAGGTTCTTTGGTAATAATCATAATGTCTTCATCGGGGAACTCAAAACTCATTGACTGGTAATCATCCACTGCTTGATGAGCCAAATGATCAGCAACAACACTTCCTTTGATGGCCTTCTGAGTAGTGTACTGTATGTCATATTCTGTCAAGATCATTTGCCATCTTGCAATTCTTCCGGAGAGAGCAGGTTTCTCGAATATGTACTTGATTGGATCCATCTTCGAAATCAACAAGGTAGTATGAGTCAACATATACTGTCTTAGTCGGCGAGCAGCCCATGCCAAAGCGCAGCAAGTTTTCTCGAGCAGTGAGTATCTTGTTTCACAGTCGGTAAACTTTTTGCTAAGGTAGTATATTGCTTGCTCTTTTCGACCAGACTCGTCATGTTGCCCCAAAACACACCCCATTGAGTTGTCTAGCACTGTTAAGTACATGATCAAGGGTCTTCCATCAACTGGTGGCATCAAAATTGGAGGTTCTAACAGGTATCTCTTGATTTCATCAAAGGCAGTCTGGCACTCATCATTCCATTCCATCACCTGATCTTTTTTCAACAACTTGAAGATTGGCTCACAAATGGCAGTTAATTGGGAAATAAATCTTGCAATGCAGTTCAATCGTCCCAAGAAACCTCTAACCTCCTTCTCAGTACGGGGAGCTGGCATCTCTCGTATAGCTTTCACTTTTGCAGGATCCACTTCAATACCTTTTCCACTGACAATAAAACCCAGGAGCTTACCAGATCTAACTCCAAAAGTACACTTGTTTGGATTCAATCTCAACCTGTATTTCTTCAACCTCTCAAACAATTTATGCAAATGATCAAGATGTTGTTCTTCATTCTGAGACCTGGCTATCATATCATCTACATATACCTCTATCTCATGATGAATCATATCATGAAACAAAGCTACCATAGCACGCTGATATGTTGCCCCTGCATTCTTTAAACCAAATGGCATCACCTTATAGCAAAAAGTGCCCCACTGTGTCACAAATGTTGTCTTCTCCATGTCTTCAGGAGCCATCTTGATTTGATTGTAACCAGAGAAACCATCCATAAAAGAGAATACCTTATGCTGAGCAGTGTTGTCTACCAGAATATCAATATGAGGAAGTGGGAAGTCGTCTTTGGGGCTAGCCTTGTTCAAATCTCTGTAGTCTACACACATACGTACCTTACCATCTTTCTTAGGAACTGGTACCACATTTGCAACCCACTGAGGATAAGAAGTCACTGCTAAGAACCCTGCATTGAACTGTTTCATTACCTCTGCCTTGATCTTTTCTGACATCTCAGGACGCATACGACAAACCTTCTGCTTCTTTGGACGACAATCTTCTTTTACTGGTAATCGGTGAACCACAATGTCTGTATCCAACCCTGGCATATCTTCATAAGACCAAGCAAAGATCTCCACATAGTCACGTAACATCTGAATCAATCTGCTCTTGACACTGTCTTCTAAATCAGCCCCTATCTTGACCTCTTTCCTGTTTTCTTCAGTTCCCAGATTCACAACTTCGACTGGCTCTTCATGTGGCTGTATAGCTTTCTCTTCTTGTTGTAACAACCTAGCAAGCTCTACAGGTATTTCACAATCGTCCTCATTTCCGTCTTCAGTTTGATAGATCGGATTCTCGAAATTATAATTGGCAATAGTAGAACTGTTATCAACAGGATCCAGAGTGGATGAGGATCTGCATTTTAGTGATGTGGGTGTGTGTAAGAACACATAGCTGATAAAACAAAAATAAAAGAAAAAGAAAGACAAGGAACACAATATTTACGAAAACGAAACGTCCACTGATTTTATTGAATGAAGTATGCAAATGAAATGACAGCCCGTAACAAGCACACCATTATGCCCCGGGTAAGGCACAAGACTTGAAAGTTTTATTGTTCAAGAAATTACAAACTTAAAAGCAACAACACAGTAATAGTATTTACTCCTGACTAAAGGAGATAGGGATAACATCTTCAGCTTTCCAATTATTGAGCCCAGCACCCATAGTAGGAAAAATCCAAGCATCCAGATTGTAGTCTTCCTCATAGTCTCCCACAGCATTGATCTGATCTTTCATAACCCCTTGATTGGTGATACGAACAGCACGAGCACGACGAACAGCCTTCTGGGACTCTGCAGTGAAACCCAAACCAAACTTGTCAGACTTGTATGGAATATCAGGAAGCTGACCCCAAATAGTACAACCACCTTCATCCACCACAGCTCTAGCATCATTGAGGGAGGCCATTGCCATTGTTGGAGATTTTCTGGTGACCACAGGAACTTTCTTCACAACAGGAGGAGCTACATAATCATTAACAACCCAGGGAACCACTTCAAATGTCTGACACGGAGTTTCAATGTATTCACCTTCCATTTCCAGATACTTGAAAGTGTTTACATGGCTGACAAAGTATTCTTCTTCTCCATAGACAGTAACAACCTTTCCATCCACCGGATATCTCAACTTTTGGTGTAATGTAGAGGTTACAGCACCTGCCCCATGGATCCAGGGACGACCAAGCAGACAAGAGTACGAAGGACGAATATCCATCACATAAAATGTAGCAGTAAAAACCTGGGAGCCAACTTTGATTGGAAGATCAATTTCCCCATGCACTACTCTTCTAGAACCATCAAAAGCCTTTACCACAATATTACTGGGCTTCAACACAGCATCTTCAGGACTCAGCTTATTCAGGACTTCCTTAGGCAACACATTTAGAGAGGAACCATTGTCTATCAGCACATGTGACAGGGTAGTGCCCCTGCATTCAATTGAGATATGCAAGGCCCTGTTATGATCTCTCTTGGCAGGGGTCAAATCAGCATCAGAAAACCCTAACCCATTATCATAGGTCAGGTGGGCAACACAATTCTCAAACTAGTCAACAGAAATAGCATTGGGCACATGAGCAGTCTTCAAAAACTTGATCAAGGACTTGGCATGAGCCTCAGAACATAACAACAAGGACAGCATAGAAATTTTTGAGGGAGTATGCCCCAATTGATCAACAATGTCATAATCACTCTTGCGAATGATTTTCAATACTTCTTCCATCTGCTTAGAGAGATCATCAGCAGCTGGTACATCAGTAGATATAGGCTCAATAACAGGACCTTTGCCCCGAGCATCAGTGGTGGAAGTAGCAGCAGGAGTAGCTGCATTCTTAGAAGCAACTGGAGATGAGAAGACTCTTCCACTACGAGTGATCTTACTAGATCCAGCAATATTATCAATGTCAACAGGCACATCAGCTAAAGATTCCTGCTTAACACCATGGATGTAAACATCAGACCCATAGTGCCAAGGCACAGCTTTATCAGATGTATAAGGAATAGGACCAGGAGTGGTAATGATCAGAGGAGCCACTCTGGCTTCAGCAACAACTTTCACAGGGCCTTCAGCAGTGATCTTGATTGGACCCTGATGAGTGATTTTAATAGGTCTCTTTGAAGTGATTCTTACCGGTACTTTGTCAACCATATCAACCTCTTCAATCTTCCTACCTTGAGTCAGATGATCCACCATACTTTCTACAGACGACGGAGTCCTCTCAAACACTATAGTATACTTATCCATGAGACGTTGAATTCCATCTCTCAATATGAAGCAACTATCCGGCTTATAGGTACAATACAAACAATCTTCACGACAACCTGGAAAGATCCCAGCTTGTACTAACCTCTTTTTGATAACAGACAATGGTGTGGTCAACTCCATAACTGAATAGACATGTAGATCTTCATCAATGGCATTGACAGTCTTCTCGTGATTCGGCATTGGAGCAGTAATCACATTTGGAGTACCCGGAGGGTCAAACTCAATCTCTCCAGCCTCGATCATATCTTGAATTTTGTTCTTCAAGACCCAGCAGTTATTAGTATCATGACCCTGACAGTTTGAATGATATGCACATCGTGCATTGGGATTGTACCTGGGTGAGGTAACATTAGGATTCTGAGGAGCCTCCTTCAAAGTAATGAGTTCAGCTTTCAACAAATGTTGCAGTGCCTGAGCCAGTGACATGTTAATCTTTGTGAATTGCCTTCTAGCCCTCTGTTGGTTGCCTTGTGGCTGCTCTGTTGTTGCAGGAGTTGGATTTGAAATATGAACTGCACTAACAGACTGATGCCTTCTGTTACGATCAGGCTGACCATAAACAGCATTGGATTCTTTCTTCCCAGTGGGAGGCTTCTTTGCAGCACCTGATGAGGAAGTACCCACTTGGATCTTACCATTCTTTATACCATTCTCTACTCGCTCTCCTGTCATGATCAACTCAGTGAAGCCAGATGATGAGCTTCCAATGAGATGACTGTAAAACGGACCATTCAGCGTACACATGAACATATCAACCAATTCCCTGTCAGTCAAAGGGGGTTGAACTCTTCCAGCTAAATCTCTCCACTTTTGGGCATACTCTTTAAAACTTTCTTTGGCACCCATAGACATGCTCTGAAGCTGCATGCGAGTGGGGGCTAAGTCAGCATTGTATTGATACTGCTTATAGAAAGCTTCAGCAAGGTCATTCCAGTCTCTGATGTTGACACTCTCCAATTGATAATACCACTCCAATTGAGCTCCAGATAAGCTCTCTTGGAAGAAATGGATCCACAACTTCTTATCAGCAGTGTGAGGTTGAATTCTTCTGACATAAGACCTCAGATGCAGCTTGGGACAAGAGACCCCATCATAAACAACAAAGGTAGGAACCTTGAAACCAATGGGTATGACTACCCCAGATATCAAACTCAAATCCTCAAAATCCAGCCCAGATGATTTCTGCAACTCCATAGCATCCATCCTATCCACCAGCATCTTGAATTTGTCTTCATTAGGCTCATGGTAGTAATTAGCCTCAGAATCAGAGTCCCCCATAGTGTTGTGGAGATTGCCTCCCTCTTTCTCAGATTCCTCAGATTCATAGTCTTCAACCTGCTCTTTGGTCTTGACAGGACCTTTGAACCTTCTTCCCATGTTGAGCAGGCCACCTGACCTTCTAGTCTTCTTAGTCTTCTTGGCCAGCAGTGTCTTCAATTCATCCTGCCCCTTGGATAGGTTCAGGATCAGCTCTTGGAACTGTGCATTTTGTGCCTGGAGATCCTTAACTGATTGTTCAAGAGCCATTGCTGAAATAAACAGCGAGAAGATGAGAAACCTGTGCACAATTATAAACCTGTGATGCAATGAAATGGTATGTGAATGTATATGCAATGTTTTCAAGGACCGCAGGATTTAAATTTGCTTAAACAACCAAGAAAGTAACTTTTTATTAGTAATAAATTTGTTTTGCCTCTTGGGCTTACAAAAATGAAAATGAAATAAGTACAAAAGATGGGGTTTTAAGTCTCCCATGGACGTTTCCTCTTTGTGTTGAGGTATGAATTTAGATTCCGTTCCTCATGAAGTTGCTTTGTTAGTTCCAGGATTCTTTCTTGGCTTGCTTTGTAATGAGCCTCGAAAGTATCCCTTTGATCCTTCAGTTGGATCCATGATCTCTGCAAGTCTTCCATATCAGTAGGCATGTCTGGGTGAAGGATGGTATAAGCAGTGTCTCCTTCAGTAACAGGTTCCATGGTAACTGGTAGGATGGCAGGATATGGCATCATGAGAGTCTGAGCACGAGATCGCACCCATCTGAGATAAGCTTCCATAGGAATAGTGTACTTAGGCTCCAGTGTCTTGCTGTCAACCCTGTTTACCTTTCCCCAAGCTCGTATGAATCTCTGACGGTAACCTTGAAGATCGTTGTCGTAGTCAAATACGATGCCCTGAATCAACATGTCATGTGGACCATCGCTTAGAGCGTAACCAAACTGTCGTAAAGCTAGAGAGGGGTTGTAGGTGATGCCTCCTCTTATGCCTAGTAGTGGCACATTAGGAAACTCCCCACAACGGTCAATGATGGTGACATTCTCCATAGATCTGGAGCACCAATGGATATCTGAGTGAGAAAGTGACATGATCCTCTTGGACCATCTGAACCCTTGCTCATTCTTCATTACTGAGCGAGGCAGGTGAGAAATAAACCACCTAGAAAGCAAAGGTATGCAGCAAATCAAAGTTCCTCTTGCCCTTGTAGTACGAGTATGAAGAGAATGTAGGATGTCTCCAAGCAATGTAGGCACTGGATTATGACTCAGGAATATGTTGATGGCATGAATGTCTATGAACTGATCTGGATTGGGGAACAATACTAAGCCATATATCAGCAAGGCTAAGATCTCCTCAAAAGCATCATAGCTCATAGCCTTCAAGAATACTTGAGCCTTCTCTATCAACATCTTAGCAAGAATACCCTTAACTCCGCTTCTCGTTTCTAGAACAATGTCAGACTTCTTCAGATGTAGAGCTGCAGCAATAACCTCTGGTTTAAGCTCCTTCTCCAAGCCTGTGAAGGGTTTCTGATCAAGAACAGGTATGCCCAGTAGTTTAGAGAATTCTTCTATGGTTGGAACCAGCTGGTAGTCGGGGAATGTGAAGCAATGGTGCTTAGGGTCAAAGAACTGAAATAGGACACTCATCATGTCTTCATTGAACCCTGAAGTGACTAGATCCAATAGATGACCATGTCTCCTATTGAACTGGGAATGATCAGACACTTGAGAAACCAACTCTTTAAGCTTGGGAGGTATCCCCACAAAGTTGATCCTGATGGTGTTTCTACGAGCAGAAGCCATGACCTGCAACAAAGAACAAAGATAAATCCTTTGGTCCTTGAAATGGTTAGTGAAAATGCTATGCTTATGATGCATGATGATGTCATGATGTTATGCTCAATCATAAACATGTGGCACACACAAGCAAGTCACACAATAGCCCTAGGTTTAAAGGCTTGCATGAGGTTCAAAGGTAAGTACCCTCCCCTGAAGTTAAGATGGTTCATCCTGTCCTACAAAAGTAACCAGGTTCTAAGGGATCTCAATATCATTGATCCTTCACAAGGGTGGTTGTTCAGTAGGCAACTTACTTGCCAACCAAAACCCTCCAAGTTTAAGATCTCAATGAGCGTAGTATCGAGTGTCAACCAACTTCAGTCTGCACCAAAGCCGGTTACCTCACTACTTTCTAAAGGCCAAGATGAGTTAACTAGGGTTCTAAAAGTTAGTTAGTGCATTGACAACATATGGCAGCCTCATATTATCCTCAACTTGACTTAAGGAACATAAGCACCAACCAAGAAGTCACACTAACTATGGCCACCAGATCAACCATATCGATATACGTCGTACAGTTTCCTTGGTCTATTGCCATTTACCTAAGGTACACTAGATCCGGGTTAGGATCTTTCACACATAAGAGCACCCCAACAAGATAATATAAAGCAAACAAGGCAAACAATTTAAGTGATCTAATTCCTAAGGGTACCCCTCTTTAATATTAAATCCCCAGCAGAGTCGCCAGTTCTGTAACACGGTGGGAGAACTGACTTTAAGTTATGTTGCGGATAGCAAGAGTCGCCACCGACTTTTATTTTATCCAAAGGAAAGGCATAAAAGAACAGGAAAGACCTTTAAAAGATTTTTGGGTCCGGGGGGTAGGTTATGTAAAGGGAAGGTATTAGCACCCTTTACATCCATGGTTATCCATGGGCTCTTAGTTACTTAGCTCACTTTGAATTGTTTTTGAAAAGGTGAAGTGTGTGAATAAAAATTTTCATAAGAGTTAATAATGATCCATGTACGGATGCGTAAAAACTTGTGTTTGAAAATTTGTTTGAAATTTGTTAAGTGTTTGAAAATTTTGAATGAAGTGAGCAAGCAACTATGAGATACCTACCCTAAAGTTCAAGTCTTTCTGTTCTTTATCCTTTAAGTGGTAAGACTATCCCTATTATTAAGGAATAGGTAGTCATTACCTTGGATGTAAGGGACATATGAGGGACATCTGTTTATGTAGGCAACTGTGAGGTGTATTAAGCATTTAGGAGGGACTATCATCATTATTCGAAAAGGGACTGGATCTTTAAAGGCAACCATTAGGGACTTGATGATTTTTCTTTTAAGGGACTTGCTTTATACACCCCACTTGACCTTATGATTAGGCAACATTGAGGGATAGCCCTAGAAAGTGAGATGGCGATTAAAAATCGACTTATGTGTGTGAGAGTTTAATTTATATTTATCTTATAATTAAAATGATCTAAATCTTATTTTAAATACAATACATGTTTACACTCCCTAAATTACTAACCATAGCATAAAAATTAAATAAATTAAATATTTACAAAAATTACATCCAAGGAGCAATTACAACAATAATTAAAATAAGCAATAGCAAATAAATATAAAAGCAAGATATAAGCAAAAATAAATAAATAGACAATAATATAATATAATAAGGGTTAGTAATAATAAAAATTAAAAATAAATAGGATTAGTGAAATAATAATAATAAGTATAATAATAAACTAAATGGATTAGTAATAATAATAAGCAAAATAAATAATGAATAAGAATTAGAAATTATTAAGGAAATATGAACAATTATAAAAATTTAAAATTATAAACCAATTAGATAAATTATGGACATATTATGAGAAATTATTAAATTTTGCAATTTTAGAAAATATTTACATACATAATTAATTATAAACAAAGATATAATATTATTAAAATGTGATTAACTATTATTTAATTATATTAACTAAAATATATACGTAATAACTATATTCACAAAATTTAGAAAATGAGAATTAGGTTTTTAATAATTATTTAAGAAAAGTAAACTAGGGTTTCTTAAAATTAGGGTTTTGTTTAGAAAAATATTTAAGGTTTTTATATATTTAACATACAAAATTATTTTAATAAATATAAGTACATTAAAAGAAATAATTTTTTTGAAATAAGAAAATATGATTTTTAAACATTAGAAATATTGAATAAACATTTTATAGGATTATATATCATTATTAGTAAAAACCTAAATTAATTAAACAAAACAAAATAAAATAAAATAAAATAAAAAAGCAAAACAAACCTGGCTGGGATTTGAACCCAGGAGGCTTTGGTTACCAGCAGCAAGACACACCATCCAGCCATCAGCGCGCAGGTGAAATAGAAGGGAGAAAAATTGGTTTTATGCTTTACCTGAAAAATCAGAAAAAATAAATAGAAGCAAAAGGCCTGGGGGAGGATTGAACCCAGGACCTTTGAAGCTAACACGCATACACAAGACCAATCCAGCTAGATGAGCAATTCTGTTTGTAAACCAACATCAATTCATAATATATAATAATCAATGCATAAATGAGAAAAAACAAAATTATTTGCCACGGCCAGGATTCGATCCCTTGCCCTTTGTTTCAAATGTCCAAGACCAAGCAGCCAACCACTGGGACAAACACGCGCCTGTGATAACAAACCAATAATAAAACATAAAATATTTAAATTATAATTTGAATTCTCAGAACGCGCGCCAACAGCTTCTTCTTCAACCTCATGTCCTTCGAATTTTCCTGCGAATCCAGCCACGAATTTTCCTGCGAAAACCAAATTCCAGCAAAACCTACGAAACTCAATGATCAACAAAACTGTGAAATTTCACAAAATTGAATGCACAAACATAGTCCAGAGGTCCATTCGAATCAGTCCATGGTCTTAGAATTCATTTATGTTTCGTAAATCACAAAACCCTAATTCTTGGCCGAAACCCTAACTATGGTGGATTACGTTTCAGGCCATGAATCTTCAATCCAATTGTCCAGAATCATTCTAGGCATCACAACAAACACATATCAGTCATCAAAAACAATTTATAATGCATATGTTATCGAATTCGAAAAATTAAATTTCAAGACAAAAGTTGATTCGGGTTGAGCCATATGGGATGGTATTGATGCGTATGAGTGATGGTTTATGATCAGAGAAGTCCAAGGAAGCTTGCTATGTGCTTGTTTTACCTTCAAATGCCTTGGATCAAAGAATCCGAATGTGACTTTTTGCTTGAATTTTTGAAGTATGAACTTACCTTTGAGGCTGCTGAAATCCGTCCAAATGCAATAGGGTTGTGTTTAGTATTTATATGTGAGTGAATTAGGTCAATAAAATTGATTGATCATGTGGAAAAATTGATATGAAAAGATTCAAGTTGATCATGCTTTGAAAATCCAATATTCTTGTATGATGGCTTACTATTTTTGGACCAATCTTGTGATTTCATTCCTCTTCAATTCCAATCAACATTTAAGACATTCTAGAAACTCAATCTCCATCAAATATTACATTTTCATATTTTATTTTTATTTAAAATGATTTTTAATGAATTAAATCAAAATAAATAAAAATAAAATAATAAAAATTCTGATTTTTAATGGTTTGGGTCGTGCATGAAGTCAATGTATGGATTGGGTCATCATTTGGCAAGCCCATTTGGAAGAAATTGGTTTTAGACCTCCTTTTTCATCATAAACCAACTCAAAATTTCCCAACTTTGCAAGGGCACATATCCTTCAATTTTAATGCTATGAGGGTGTTCTTGGACATTTTGGAAAGCTAGGAGAATCCTCTAACCAACCCCACTGGTTTCATGTCCATATCATTTACCAATCTCAAGTTATGCCCTTTTGAAGTTGTTGACTTTTTGTTGACTTTCAAAAGGACCTATAATGTCTTAGCTCATACCTTCCAAATGAAGCATTTTTGGGCTTGGCTTGTGAGACACAAAGTTGTAGAGAATTCAATTTCCTTCAAAATGAGCTTTGAGTGGAGACTTGGTGATGAAGTATGTGAAAGTTATGGCTGGTCAAAGTTCAGTTGACTTTTACTAAGGAAACCCTAATTTAGAAACTCCTGATTCTTGATGATCTGAAATCTCCTTGATGAATCATGATCAACCCTTGATCAAATGATGAATTTTACTTCATATACTTGATGTTGGCAAAAAATCATGAAGTTTGACTTTGGTTTGACCACAGTTGACCTCAGTTTGACTTTTTAACTGCATTGACTGATTTTGACTTATCTGATCATCTGACTGAGCAAACTTTTGAGAAAAGTCTTGAAACTTGTCATGGGGGTTATTAAACACATATAAGATGTTATGAAGCTCACTTGAAGTCTTGGAAGTTAATTTAGCCTGATTAAAGTCAAAACCCTAGTTTTGGATGCACTGCTTAGGAGGTGCATTGTCTGAGGGAATTGTCAACTCTTCTGACCAATTGTGAACTTTGTGAATCTTGTGAACCACCATAAAATGTCTTGTGAACCTCATGGGAGGTATTGTGAACCTTTTGAACTTCATAAAGTGACTTGTAGACTCCATAAACCTAATGAAAGGTCTTGTAAATGTTGAGAAGATTGTGAACCTTGTGAACCTTCAAGAAGTGACTTGTAGACTTCATGAATCTCATGAAAGATCTTGTAAGTATTGAGAAGCTTGTGAACCTTGTGAACCTTCATAAAGTGACTTGTAGACTTCATGAACCTCATGAAAGGTTTTGAAAGCATTGTGGAACTTGTGAACCTTCTTAGCACACAAAGTCTTGTATTGTGAACCTTGTGAACTTCATAAAGTAACTTGTAGACTTCATGAATCTCATGAAAGGTCTTGTAAGTATTGGGAAGCTTGTGAACCTTGTGAACCTTCAGAGAACACAAAGTCTTGTATTGTGAGGGCAAATTTTGGGGTGCAACAATAGGTTGTACTGTTCTAAAGAAAACTAGTGGAAATCTCTTCCGGTTTGGAAAGGGGACTGGATGTACCTTCGGATTGTGAAGGGAACCAGGATAAACCTCCGTGTGTTCTTTACTTTTCTGCTTTACAATTTTTGTTCTTTAACCGTAAAAGCAAAATCCATCCATCTAAGAAAAAGAATCGAGAAAATTTTGATAACACCTAATTCACCCCCCCCCCCCTCTTAGGCGCATTCTGATTCTACAATTGGCATCAGAGCAGGTTTAGGTAACCTGTTCCTACAAGATCCTATGGCTTCCGCAAACTCGAATCCCGTTTTCAAAGATGGTGGAAGTAGCAACAAGCCTCTGCTCTTCTCCGGCGAATACTTAGATTTATGGAAAATCAGAATGAGGGCACATCTTGAAGCCCAAGGAGAAGGCATATGGGAAGCAAGCGAAGAAGGTCCGCATAATCCCGTCAATGTAATCAACGGTGTTGGAACGGAAAAGTTGAAGAATATGTATGATGAAGATGATAAAAGAAAGATCCTAAATGAGAAGAAAGCAATCAACATACTTCAAAGTGCTCTTAGTATGGACGAATTTTTTCGTGTATCACAATGCAAATCGGCGAAGGAGATCTGGGATACATTGGTAGAAACACATGAAGGAACAACAGAAGTTAAAAGATCAAGGCTTAACACGTTAAGTCAGGAATACGAAATGTTCCGCATGCAGCCCGAAGAATCTATTGTGGCTTTACAAAAAAGATTTGTTCATCTAACCAACCATTTGATTGCACTCGGAAAGACCTTCACCAACGACGATCTCAACTTGAAAGTTCTAAGGTCTTTGACAAGGGAATGGCAACCGAAGGTGACCGCGATTTCGGAGAAGAAGAGTCTCTCAACAATGACATCCGCATCTCTATTCGGCAAACTTCAAGAGCACGAATTGGAACTTGGAAGGCTCGAGAAGCATGAAAGTCAAGAGAAAAAGTCCAAAGGAATTGCTTTGAAGTTTGACACGAAGGATGACAAAGATGACGAGATCTCCGAAGATGAGAACTTCATGCTTCTTGTTAAGAAGCTTGGTAAGTTTTTTAACAAAAATAATAATTCTTCTTTTCCTAAAAAGAATAAACATTTCAGGAAGAAGGATGCATCCTCATCGAATCAAGAAGTTACATGCTATGAATGTGGAAAGCAAGGTCACATAAAATCGGATTGTCCAAGACTTGAGAAGAAAGGAGGATTCAAAGGCAAGAAGGACTTCAAGAATAAAAAGGCTTATGTCGCGTGGGATGACAATGAAGTTAGTTCCTCATCGGAATCGGAAAGCGACGAATGTGCAAATATGGCGTTAATGGCGTCACATCACTCCGATGAAGAAAATGACGAGGTTAGTAGTAACTTTTCAATTTATGAAAATGATGCACAAGAAGTCATAGATGAACTTCTAAAGGAATGTAAGACTTTGTACAAAAATATTTCATCCCAAAAGAAGAAAATATTATCCTTAGAAGAACAAAATAAATCTTTTGAAAAATACGTTGAAGATGAAAAACAAAAGATAAAGGATGAAAAACAAAGCCTTACATGTAAAAATTGTGAGTCATTGTCCTTTCAAATTGTTCAACTCAAAAGAGTTTTAGAAAGATATGAAAAAGGTCAAATTGGCTTGGAGGAAATTCTTAGGCACCAAAGATATCCAAATGATAAAAGTGGCCTAGGATATTCTAAGTTTTCCAAACCAAGCACAAGTGAAACCATTTTCGTAAAAGCTAGTGAACAAATTGTTAAGGAAAAGACTAACAATGTTAAAACTATGCATCAAAGTCATAAAAAGAAAAGGATTATTAAGAAACAAAAATATGTTCCTAAATTCAAAAGTCAATTTCAACCTTGAAATTCTAGGATCAGGTACGTGATGTCGAATCAGATGTTTAAACACTTGAAGACTTAAACAAAACTTAAAGTGCAGGTAAACTAAATAACACATGAAATTGTTAACCCAGTTCAGTGTATCTCCACACTTACATCTGGGGGCTACCAAGCCAGGAAGGAAATCCAATATAAGTTATATTAATTATGGAATTAAACCAACCAGTTTAATCCTTCACTTAATATCTACCCAAGGCAATTTCTACCTAAGACACAACTTAGATATGAGTACCTACTCACTCCCCCTCAATCACACAGTGATGTTTTACAATGTTTAATAAAATTGAAGTCACACTTCAAACACAACAACTTGATCTTACTTAAAAGTTTCAATCAAGACACAATACACTTTTTGCTTAAAAGCTCATAAAGTGATACACAATTAAAACCTGCTATAAAACACAAACACTCTTTTTGGTCTTATAAAATTCGTACTCTATTCTGAGAGTTTCTGTTCCTTAAATAGATGCTTGATTTTTGGGCTTTCTGTAAATTATCCAGTCCTGATAAATCCTACTGTCATCACCTTGAATTAGGGTTAGTCAGTTTGTTACTTCCTTGATTCAAGGTGAGTTAGTTATTTTGTTACACTGAAATCAGATAACTAAGCTCCCTATAGATGCGCCTTGTATTGTTTATCTATTCACAATTAATTCCAGTTAAATTCCATGAATTTACTCAGTTCTGTTATGCATCATTTAAGTCTGGTAGCAGGTTTACGATGTCACAACATCTGGTGTGACATCCTGATGTCTGAACTAAATTCATTAACAGTTACTCTGTTTGTCAATGTCACAACATCTGGTGTGACATCCTGAACTAAGTTCAACACTTCTTGTTTGTCAAAAATTCTGCCAATTCTTAACATCTACAAACCTATTTGCTTTTATTGTGGAATCAAAGGTCATACACCTAATGCTTGCTATGTGCGCAACATTGGTGTTGCTAAAGGGCATTATGTGTGGGTTGAAAAGGGTACGAACTATCAAGGACCCAAAGCAATTTGGGTACCTAACAAAACTTGACTTTGTTTTGTAGGTATGCTTGAAAACAACTTCTACGCAATGGTATCTCGATAGCGGTTGTTTAAAGCATATGACGTGCGACATCAACAAATTTTCAAGTCTAACACTTAATACGTTACTTATGGTGATGATAACAAAGGAAGAATTCTTGGAGTTGGAACCATTGGTGCATCTCCTCATACAATCATCGAAGACATCCTTTATATGGAGGGCCTTAAACACAACCTTCTTAGCATAAGTCAATTGTGTGACAAAGGGTTCCGAATCAACTTCACAAAGGAGGAATGTTTGATAGAACACGAAGTCACTCATGAACTCTTGCTAAAAGGTAAACGATTTAATAACATTTTTATGATCTCTTTTGATGACTCTCTTTTGAAGGTGAGGTGCTTAATGGCAAACAACAACGATGCATGGCTTTGGCATAAGAGGATTGCTCACATTCACATGGAGCACTTGAATAAATTATTAAAGCATGATCTAGTTGTTGGTCTTCCAAAGATGAAGTTTATCAAGGATAAGCTTTGTGACGCATGTCAAAAGGGTAAGCAAACCAAAACATCCTTCAAGACTAAGAAAGTGATATCTACTACAAGACCACTCCAATTGTTACATATGGATCTTTTCGGTCCATCTAGAACAAAAAGCTTCGGAGGTAACGTTTTTGCACTAGTTATTGTTGATGATTTCTCTAGATATACTTGGACTTTGTTTTTAGTGCAGAAAAGTGATGCTTTTAAAGCATTCAAAAAGTATGCCAAGCAAATTCAAAATGAGAAGTCACTCTCAATTGTTTCCATAAGAAGCGACCATGGTGGCGAGTTTCAAAATGCATAATTTAAAGATTTTTGTGAAGAGCATGGAATCTCTCACAACTTTTCCGCACCTAGGACTCCTCAACAAAACGGTGTTGTAGAAAGGAAGAATAGGGCACTAGTGGAACTTGCAAGGACAATGCTTAGCGACTCGAATCTTCCTAAATATTTTTGGGCAGATGCGGTTAGCACGGCTTGTTTTGTAAGTAACCGTGTCAATATTCGACCTATTCTCAAGAAGACCCCTTATGAGTTATCCAAGGGAACGAAACCCAACATATCTTTCTTCCACATATTCAGATGCAAATGCTTCGTTCTCAACAACGGTAAGGACAACCTTGGTAAGTTTGATGAGAAATCCGATGAAGGTATTTTTCTTGGATATTCTCTATCAAGTAAGGCTTTTAGAATTTTCAATAAACGTACTCTTACCATTGAAGAATCCATACATGTTTCGTTTGATGAGACTAACCCCTCGAAAGAGGATAATATTATTGTGGATAATGATGATGATGATGTAGATCTATCACAACAACATAAGGAGATATCAAAAGAACAAGCAATATCACAAGAAGAGAAGTCACCAACCATTGAAGAACATCAAGATCTTCCAAAAGAATGGAGAACTCATAGAGATCACCCGATAGATAAAGTGATTGGTGATATTAGCCAAGGCGTTGCAACTCGAATCAATCTCAAGGATGCTTGCCTCAACATGGCGTTTGTGTCTCAAATTGAACCAACAAAAATCGATGAAGCCTTAGGCGACGATCAATGGATAATAGCTATGCAAGAAGAACTCAACCAATTCAAAAGGAACCAAGTTTGGACTCTTGTACCAAGACCAGACAACAAGCATATCATAGGCACAAGATGGTTGTTCAAGAACAAACTTGACGAGAATGGGATCATAGTTCATAACAAAGCAAGATTGGTCGCACAAGGCTATAACCAAGAAGAAGGAATCGACTTTGATGAAACATTCTCTCCGGTAGCAAGGTTAGAAGCAATTAGATTATTGCTTGCTTATGCTTGTTCTATGAATTTTCAGTTGTACCAGATGGATGTCAAAAGCGCTTTCCTAAACGGTTACATCAATGAAGAAGTCTACGTCAAACAACCTCCCGGTTTTGAAGACTTCAAGAACCCGTCTCATGTCTACAAGTTGAAGAAGGCTCTTTATGGCTTAAAGCAAGCACCAAGGGCTTGGTATGATCGCCTTAGCAACTTCCTATGTGAGAAAGGTTTTACTAAAGGAAAGGTTGACAAGACTTTGTTCATCAAGAATCTTAAGGGTAACACCTTACTTGTTCAAGTCTATGTCGACGACATCATCTTCGGTTCAACAAACAAAGATCTTTGCGAAGAAATCTCTCTTATGATGCAAGGCGAATTCGAGATGTCCATGATGGGAAAGATGAACTACTTCCTTGGATTACAAATCAAGCAAACAAAGGATGGCATCTTCATCTACCAATCCAAGTATTGCAAGGAATTATTGAAAAGATTTGATATGGAAAATTGCAAAGAGATGTCTACTCCAATGGGATCCGGAACGTATGTTGATCAAGATCTTTCCGGCACTTCAATAGATATTACAAAGTATCGAGGTATGATCGGTTCACTCTTATATTTGACGGCGAGCCGTCCTGACATTATGTTTAGTGTTTGTTTGTGTGCCCGCTTTCAAGCTAATCCGAAGGAATCGCATCTCACTGCCGTGAAGAGGATCATGAAGTATCTCAAAGGAACGACGCACGTCGGACAATGGTATCCTAAAGGTAGTACTTGTTCTTTAATTAGTTATTCTGACGCTGATTATGCAGGATGTAAGACCGATAGAAAGAGTACAAGTGGTACTTGTCACATTCTCGGTAATGCACTAGTGTCGTGGGCATGCAAGAAGCAAGCATGCGTTGCACTTAGCACGTCTGAAGCAGAGTACATTGCAGCAGGAAGTTATTGTGCTCAAATCTTGTGGCTTAAACAATAACTTCTCGATTTCGGTATAGATCTCGGTTGTATCCCTCTCCGGTGTGACAACACAAGTGCCATCAATATCACGAAGAACCCGGTCATGCATTCAAGAACAAAGAACTTTGATATCCGACACCACTTCCTTCGAGATCATGTTCTAAATGGAGATGTCGATGTTACATTCGTGGATACACACAATCAACTCGCCGACATATTCACAAAACCGTTGGCTAAAGAGCAATTTTACAAGATTCGACGCGAACTTGGTATTCTCAATGAAGGTGACATCTAAACTTTACTTTAAAATTGCTTATTGTATGTCTTTATTGCATTTTATGTATGTTTGTTCACTTTTTAGTCATAAAAGGCTAGCACTCCCATTTCGCTGTTTTTCGTTTTTCTCACTTTTGTATACCCGAAAATAATCGGTTTCAAAAAATTTTTTGATCAAAAGTTGCGTTTTGATGAGTGCTAACACTTTATGAAAAAAAATTGTGAAAAAGTTATTATTTTTAGGCTAAAACATGCTGCTGGATTTTTCAAAAAATTCAAACTTTTTAACCGTTAACCGGTTAACCTATTACGATAACCGGTTAACACATCCAAAACTTGGATTTCCAGCGCAGGTTTTAGCTTTTGTCTGTTTAAATTGTTTTTGTTTTATTTTTTTTACTATGTTTTATTATATTATTCTAGTACACATATTGCATGTTTGGTTCATTCTCTTCCATATGTTTTAATCTTTTAAACTCTTTGACTACCAAAAACACTATTTATCATCCTCTTCCAACTTCCAACCTTCAACAATTTAAACCCTCATTTAAAACCCACTATCTCTACATCTTTATAACACTCTTCAAACTACCTTAAACTCACCAAATATCATCTCCTCCATAAACCCTAACTCCATCATTGTTCATGGCACTCCAAAGGAAAGGAAAGGAACCAGCTTCTGTGTCAGAAGAAGCTCCAGCTGTAGAAACAATGGAGTCTACCAAGAAGAGGAGGCTGGATTTCAAAGTCAGAGTCAGACCACTGCTTAAGGGTAAATATGTTCTTCTGAAATCCTTCAAACCTCCAACTTTTAAATTTCCTCCATTGCTAGAATTTCAAGGGATGCTTGATTTTGTTGCTGACAATGGGAGAATTTACCCGGATTTGGTCCAATCCTTTATGCATAATTTCTCTCTCAACATGGATAGGCATGGTAAACATAAGTTGCATACTCTTGTTCGAAATTGTGAAATTAAGGAAGATTTAGGTGCTTTGGCTGCATCCTTGAACATTCCTTTTTCCGGTGTATTTCTCCGCAAAGGTGTGAATCACATGGATGACATTTGGTCCGGCTACAACAAAATGGAGTATTATTACTCAATCTTCCGTTTTCCAAAGGATGTTGTGACATCGGGACAGCGCACTACAAGAACTCTATGATATGCGAAGAATTTGACCGTTGATGATCGGTTGTTACACTATATCATTTGCTATGTGCTGCTGCCCAAGGATTCAAACCACTCTCAAATCAACGACTTGGAGATGCAAGTTCTATTTGCTATCAAGAAAAGGGTAAAGATTAATTGGATGCTTACTATGATGTATCACTTGAAGCAACAACTCTCCTTGAAGACAAGACTTCTGTATGCTAGGCTCATTTCTCGGATCATTGAGCAAACCGACTTGGTTATTGGTAGGGAACCTTTTATCGCCATGAAGGCTACGGCAAATGAAATTAATGAGATTACTATTGTGAAGAATACCGGAATTGTGTTACGCAACGATGGTTCTTATGAATATGTCGATGGTTCTTCCGCTCCATCCTTTCCTATTCCCGAAGGTGGCATAACCAATGACTTCCTTTACACCACCATCATGACACATCACCGAGAAGCTCAACAAAACCACCGTGAAACCCAACGCACTCTCAAAAGTCTTCGGAAATTGATTATCGGTTCTCACAACCAACCCAAAGAGGAAGATGAAAGTGAAACCGGTAGTGAAGATGGTGAAGATGAAAGTGATGATATGTCGGAAGAGGAATGAACATGCATGTCTTGTTGTTTTTATTGTTTTTCGTTTAAAATTTTTGTTATAAGTCCTACGTTTGTTAGGCAATTTTGATTTCGGTTCGGTTATGTTTTCATACTCTTATCCGTTTCGATCCAATTATGTTTTGCTATGTGTATGTGTTCATATATGCTTTCATACTAAGTTGCATCATGCTGAATTTTATGCTATATTTTTCATATCTATGCTTGATCCTCTCTTCCTTTTTGCTAATGACAAAAGGGGAGAAGAGCTTTGGTTTCTAATATCTCTCTGTGCAGAATTTTGCCTTTGTTTTAGATAGGGGGAGCTGCTGAACATAAGGGGAGAAGCAAGTCTAGAACATGATTGATCGATCAAAGCTTGTACGCAAATTCGCTCGGTTGTCATCATCAAAAAGGGGGAGAATGTAGAAGTATACTTCAAGCTCTTTGTTTTGATGACGTCAACATTATCCAAGCTCATTCCAGATTGCAAAAAGTCGAGATGACAACAAACGATCAAGACTATGGCTATGCATCATCAATGGAATGTTTCCGATCGATTCAAGATTTTGTGCTACACTTTCAAGACTTGTCTCAAGGCTTAGGTATATCAATAATTACCTCTTAAATATGATATACAAGTGTTCAACATAATCTTCATAATTTCATTGCATATGCATATTTGTTTGAAATGAAATTGGAACTGGTTTAACACTTTTAACGGAAATATTTTTCTGAATTTTAACAGTGTTAACCGGTTAACCATATGGGTTAACCGGTTAACGGCAACAATTTTTCAATTCTGTGGTAACGTTCATAGGCGTTAACCGATTAACCTATTTGGTTAACTAGTTAACACTGAAGAATTTTTGAAAAATTGTTTCTTTTTAAATTCAAATATTTTGTCAAAGTTATACCTCTTCATGTTTTTCTTTCATAAGTTTTTATACCTTTTCAAAAGAAATTCTTTTCAAATTTTCATACCTTTTTGAAAAGGTGTTTCAACTATTATAAATTCTAACATTTTCAAATTCATAAACACCTCCTAGAAAAATTTCAATTATTTTCATACAATCAAATTCACTTTATTCAAATTGTCTTCATCTTTCAAAAGTGTTCATAAGTTCATAATTTTCATATTCTGTCTTGAACACTTGTGTTGAATATTTATAGTGAATTTTTTATTATAGGAGAAGATCAATTTTATTGATATCATTTCATTGTACTCTCACTCAAACAATATTATAAAAAGTGTCTTTCTATTTTGTGACTTGTGTTCCAAGGATTGTTTGGACATAAGGGTAAGTGTGGCAAGAGGATTGTTCTTGCACACTTGTTTGTATAGTTTGCTAGAAAGTAGGCCTTACCATTGAAGGTGTGATAGGTTGTACTATTCTAAAGAAAACTAGTGGAAATCTCTTTCGGTTTGGAAAGGGGACTGGATGTACCTTCAGATTGTGAAGGGAACCAGGATAAACCTTCGTGTGTTCTTTACTTTTCTGCTTTACAATTTTTGTTCTTTAACCGTAAAAGCAAAATCCATCCATCTAAGAAAAAGAATAGAGAAAATTTTGATAACACCTAATTCACCCCCCCCCCCTCTTAGGCGCATTCTGATTCTACAGTCTTCATTCCACCTGGCCGTTTGTTACTTTCTTAATAATTTGAACAGGGGCTCACAGGTTGCATTAAGAAGAGATATGAACCTTGAAATGTATTTCAATCTATCTAAGAACCCCCGAACTTCTTTTTCAGTCCTTGGTGCAGGCATCTCTTGAATGGCTTTGACTTTGTCGGGGTCCACTTCAATTCCTTTTTCACTTACGATAAATCCCAGCAACTTACCGGAACGTACTCCGAACGTGCATTTGTTGGGGTTTAGTTTTAGCTGATACTTCCTCAGACGCTTGAACAATTTCAGCAGATTTACCAGATGGTCTTCTTCTGTGAGGGACTTGGCAATCATGTCATCCACATAACATTCAATTTCTTTGTGGATCATGTCGTAGAATAATGTTACCATAGCCCGTTGATAAGTGGCACCAGCATTCTTTAGTCCAAATGGCATCACCTTATAACAAAATGTACCCCAAGGTGTGATGAAGGTAGTCTTCTCCATGTCTTCGGGTGACATATTGATCTGATTATAACCTGAGAAACCATCCATGAAGGAAAATACCAAGAACTGAGTTGTGTTGTCGACCAATACATCAATGTGAGGTAATGGGAAATCATCCTTCGTGCTAGCTCTGTTCAGATCCCGGTAGTCCACACACATCTGCACTTTTCCATCCTTCTTAGGCACTGGTACAATATTAGCAACCCACGGTGGGTAACTAGTCACAACAGGGAAACCGGCGTCCCACTGTTTTTGTACCTCTTATGTAGATGTTAAGAATTGGCAGAATTTTTGACAAACAAGAAGTTATGAACTTAGTTCAGGATGTCACACCAGATGTTGTGACATTAACAAACAAAGTAAAAGTAATGAACTTAGTTCAGGACATCAGGATGTCACACCAGATGTTGTGACATCACAAACCTGCTGTCTGACTTAAATGATGCGTAACAGAAGTGAGTAAATTCAGGAGAAATTATCTGGAATTAATTATAAAAAGATAAGCACTCCAAGGCGCATCTTTAGGAAGCTTAGTTATCTGGTTCCAGTATAACAGAATAACTAACTCACCTTGATTCAAGGAAACAACAAACTAACTCACCTAAATTCAAGGAGATGAATGTGGGATTTATCAAAGTCTGGATAATTTGCAAAAATCCCACAAACCAAGCATCTATTTAAGGAACTGAAACACTCAAGAAAAGATCACGAATTTTAGAAGACTGAAAAGGGTGTTTGTAAAGCTGGTTAATTTTAAGCAGGTTTTAATTGTTTGTCACTTTATGAGCTTTTAAGCAAAAAGTGAATTGTGTCTTGATTGAAACTTTTAAGTAAGATCAAGCTGGTGTGTTTGAAGTGTGACTTCAATTTTATTAATCATTGTAAAGATCACTGTGTGATTGAGGGGGAGTGAGTAGGTACTCATATCTAAGTAGAGTCTTAGATAGAAACTGCCTTGGGTAGATATTAAGTGAAGGATTAAACTGATTGGTTTAACTCCATAATTAATATTACTTATATTGGATTTCCTTCCTGGCTTGGTAGCCCCCAGATGTAAGTGTGGAGATACACTGAACTGGGTTAACAATTTCCTGTGTCATTTAATTTACCAGCTCATTAATTTTTGTTTAAGATTTCAAGTGTTTAAACATCTGGTTCGACATCACGTATCTGATCCCAAAATTTCAATTGGCATCAGAGCAGGCACCCTGCCTGTATAACTGGGTGAGATCTAGGGACTACAAATTTTGGGAACATGGACAGAGATGTAGGATCTGTGAATCGACCACCTATCTTGGATGGATCCAACTATGATTAATGGAAGCCAAGAATGGTAGCATTCTTGAAATCTCTTGATAGCAGGGCTTGGAAAGCAGTTAACAAAGGATGGGAGCACCCTGTCAAAGACAATAAGGATGGGGCAAAAGTTATGAAGCCTGAAGAAGAGTGGAGCATGGAGGAAGAAGAGTGGAGCATGCAGGAAGAAGAGTCAGCACTTGGAAATTCCAAAGCCTTAAATGCCTATTCAATGGCATTGACAGGAACATATTCAGGCTTGTGCATCACTGTGAGCTAGCCAAGGATGTTTGGGACACCCTCAAAACTACTCATGAAGGAACATCAAAGGTGAAGATGTCAAGACTTCAACTTCTCACCACCAAGTTTGAGAACTTGAGGACGAAGGAAGATGAGACCATTCATGAGTTTTACATGAACATCCTGGAGATTGCAAATACTTCTGGTGCCTTGGGAGAGAATATGAGTGATGAAAAGTTGGTAAGGAAGATTCTCAGATCACTGCCAAAGAGGTTTGACATGAAGGTCACTGTCATAGAAGAAGCTCGAGACATCTGCACAATGAAGGTTGAGGAGCTCATTGGTTCCCTTCAAACCTTTGAGATGGGAATGAATGATACAATTGTGAAGAAAAACAAAAGCATAGCCCTGGTCTCAAACACTGATAAAGAAGAAGAAAGTCATGAAGCAGACTCTGAGGACAACTTATCAGAATCAATTGCTATGCTTGGAAGACAATTTAACAAAATTCTCAAAAGAATGGAAAACAGGCCCAGACCAAGTGGAAGAAACTCAACCTCTGAGAATAAAAGACCTTATGACTCTAATAGAAGGTCAAACTATGATGAGAAGACTAACCAAGGAAAAGGGATCCAATGTCATGGATGTGAAGGGTATGGACACATTAGAAGTGAATGCCCAACCTATCTAAAGAAGCAAAAGAAAGGTCTCTCTGTGTCCTGGTCAGATTAAGACTCAGGTAGTGAGTCAGAAGAAGAATCTGCAAAGCACATCACTGCTTTAGCTGGAGTATGTGAAAATGAAGGGGGATCCAGTGATGAGGATCTGACATTTGAAGAGCTTGAAGAATCTTACAGGATGCTGTGTAAAAGCAACACTGAAGTATGCCTGGAAAATAAACAGCAGAAGAAGCAGATTGAGGAATTAAAGGCTGAAAAGGCAAGTCATCTAGAGATCATTAACACTTTGAAAAGTGAAGTCAGCCTACTCAACTCCAAAATGGAGCATATGTCCAAATCTGTCAGAATGCTGAACAGTGGCTCAAACACACTGGATGCCATTCTCAACAACAAAAAGCACTCAGGGGATAGGACTGGGCTGGGATTTAATAAAGCTCAAAACTTTGAGGCTAGCACCAGCCAATCAACTCCAAATCCCATGAAGTCAAACAAGATGTCTCAACATCATGACAAAAACATGATGAAAAAGAAATATCAAAGATGGAGATGTCATCACTGTGGAAGGTTTGGTCACATCAAACCTTTTTGCTACAAGCTGCATGGATACCCCAATCAGAGTTCCCATCACCCTCCTAAGCAGAAGACAGAGATCACCAAGAAAATTTGGATACCTAAAGCTAGTCTTTATGCTGATCAAAGCTACCAATACATGCCTAAGAACAAGGTCACCAGGCAACCTTGGAACTCTAGAGATGGACACTACACAAGGCAGATGCATCAAAGGAAACCTCACAACAGGCACAAATGGTCCAAGCAGGTTGTTGCCTCTATAGCTCACACATCTCTCAAAGTATCTGCTAAGGAAGACTGGTATTTTGACAGTGGCTGCTCAAGGCACATGACTGGACTGAAGAATCTATTAGTAGACTTAAAGTCACACTCATCCAGCTATGTAACCTTTGGAGATGAAGCAAAAGGGGAAATCAAGGGAGTTGGGACCCTGGACTGCTCAGGTGTACCAAGTCTAGATGATGTGTTGTTGGTAAAAGGATTAACTACTAACTTGATCAGCATAAGTCAGTTATGTGACCAAGGTTACAATGTCAACTTCACCAAATCTGATTGCATAGTTTCTGATAAAGAACAAAAAGTGATCATGAGAGGAGCCAGATCAAAAGATAACTGCTATATGTGGGAACCCCAAGATTTCAGCCTCACATCTACTTGTTTCATAGCCAAAGAAGAAGAAGTGAAGTTGTGGCATCAAAGACTGGGTCATCTCCATCTCAGAGGAATAAAGAAGATCATATCTATGGAGGTTGTAAGAGGAATCCTAAGACTTAAGATTGATGAAAGTAAAGTTTGTGGTGAATGTCAAATAGGCAAGCAAACCAAGATGTCACACTCAAAGCTTCAACATCTGACAACTTCCAAAGTCTTGGCATTATTGCACATGGATCTTATGGGACCAATGCAGATAGAGAGTCTTAGTGGAAAAAGATATGCTTATGTGGTTGTTGATGACTTCTCAAGATATACCTGGATAAGCTTCATCAAAGAAAAGTCTGATGTATTTGAGGTATTTAAAGATTTGTGCCATAGGATCCTGTCGCTCCCACCAAATGACACAGGGCCAAAAGGGGTACAGACGCGAACGGTCGGCGAAAGGAGAGAGAACACACAAGGGTGAACTCAGAAGACAAGAGTCGCCAGCTAGGCATTTTTATCCCGGAGGAAAGGTAATGCTGCATAGACCTAGGAAAAAAGATAGATAAGACGGTTGCGAACCAGAGAGATTGAGAAAGGGGGTTGGTTACAACCTGGGAAGGTATTAGCACCCAGATTGTCCGTCGTACTCGACGGGATCCACGCTTATAAGATTTGTGCTTTAAAGGGGTAGTGTCAGTGCAATTTGTGTATCAAAGCTGGAAAGAATGCAAGTGTCAGTGTAAAAGAAAAGTGAAGTGTATAAGAGGAGTGTCAGTGTAAGAATAGAAGTGGAATGCTCAAGACAATGAGGCTAAAAGAATAATGCTGGAAAGAGGGGGAATGTACAAAGACTTTTGTTCGATAACTGTTAAGTTATGCCTACGTATCCTCTCGTGCAATGAGGAAGTCAGAACACCGTAGTTCGACCCAAAGAGACTGAAAGATAAATTGACTTGTGAACTGCCTATTTGTCTATGCTCAAGTGTATGACCTGTCTGGCTCAGGTGCAAACTGTCTTGCATTAGACGGAAGAAGCAAGTTCTCGTTTGTGAGTGAAAATGATGAGAAAAGAAACCCGAAGGAGACGATTATTGTTTGTTTTTGTGTTTTCAGTCTTTTATTGCTTTTTGAGATTTGTCATAAGAAAATGAGCTTAAGCCTAAACCAAGGGTTAGTAAACTCACCACATCCTCCCTCTGATTAGGGGTAATGAGAATACCTTAAGTGTGAAGTAAGCACCTCACACTTAAACACCATGATGTAGGATTAAGATCATTAACCTATTTGTGATTATTTAGATGTTTTTGTGGTTTTTGTTTAGTGTTAAGTAATGAGTTTAAGCCATAATCAAGGATTTAATGGACCCATTACACCATCCTAATAGAAGGATGATAGATGAGAACATTTAAGCTGAGAAAGGCTTCTCAACTTAATCCATGATTAGGGATTAACCTCATGACAAAACAAACCTTTATTAAATGGATTTTAGTTAATGGTAAGAGGAAGAAGTGATTTTTATGGTTTGTAAGACAACTTGAGGGGGACTTGTCCATTAACACTAGGGTTAGTCCTTCTTAACCAATTAAGGAAGAATTAGAACCCTAATGCAAGGCCCAAGTTACAAGCTTGATGTCTTAGTGATTATTCAGTGGATTGATTAAAGGGTTTAAACACATTAAGGGTTTAACACTTAGGATTAAAGTTATACACTCCATCCTAATAGAAGGATGCAGGCATAAGCTTAATCACAAAGCCTTAAAACCTTTAAGGTTTAGTCCCTGATTATGAGATGAGAGGAGAAGACTCAAAGATGACACAAAGGCAAAACTAAATGGGGGACTAATCAAACCCTAATTATTATCATGCTTGGTTGTTCCTAGGGTTTATGAGGTTTGCAAGAAGATCTTCAGAGAAACCACCAGGAAGGAAGCAGATGAAAGGAGCAAGAAGCAGAAAGAAGCAAGACAGCTTGCTTCACTTAAGAAGACAAGTTGCTTGAAGGAAGAAAGTGGGAAAGAGCATGAATGAGCAAGCTCACTCTAATACACATACAAAATGAAGCAAAGAAGGTATGAAAGATATGAAAAGAGATTGTGAGAAGTGAAGGCAAATTCACTTCTCAAACAACTTACCACCTGAAAAGTTAGCAAAAGAGAATGAAATGCAATGAGAATGGGATGAAATGCCATGGTGCAAACCAAAACCAGAAGCATGAACATGATGTTAATGATTCTAAGAGAAGATTCAAACACAAGGCAAGACATGGGAATGATCATACAAGTATATGGATGCAGATGAAGCATGCTTGGAACCATGAAAGTTCATGAAAGCTTGTGAAATGAAATGAACATATAACATGGCAAAGGAATGATGCAATGATCAAATATGATTCTAATATGTCCTAAGATGTATTATGAATCATGTGGATGCACAAAATGTCATGGCAAGTCATTGGATGCAAGCAAATGAAAGATGGATGCAAAGGAAGGCACAAATTAGGGTTTATGATCAACACACAAAGCAAAATGCAAAATCAGAAGCAAATGACATGACAAAAAATTGAAAATAGGATCTAAGGAACCCTAACCCTATATAAGTTCACTGCCCAAAGGAGGGGACCTAACTCTTAACCTAATGAAAGTTATGATTTTCTTAAGTTGGCTAGGGTTTTGGGGTACCTCATCATGAAAAATGCAAAACAAGTTGAAAATGGGAGATCAATTCAAACCAAATTAAACCTAGAAACTACATGCCATGAAGGATGCAATGCAAGAAGAATCATCATCAAACTCCCAAGGGTTAGGCAGAATGGATTTTTCAATGTTTGAACCAAAATATTGCCTTAAAATGAATTTAATTCCAATGAAAATGATCAAAAGGCATCAAGAACCAAAAATAAATTTTTTTTGAGAGTTGGATAATGTTTCTAAATGTTTTGAAATGTAATATGAATTTTTTTGTGATTTTTAAATACCTAAATGTATTTTTAATTAATTAATTTTCATTAACTAATTAAAAATAAACATTTAAATGATTTAAAAATGATTTTTAATGCAAAAAATAAAAATAAAAATATTTTTGGGTTCTGAAAATTAATTAAATCTTTGACAAAAAATTTCAGAATTTTTAAATGTGTTTTGCTATTTTAAATAATTCGTAAAAGATAAATCAAATAAAATAAAAATAAAAATGAATTAATGAGAAGTATGCACATCCACTGGCTGGGATTCAAAGAGAAAAGGAGGGAATTGACCCGCGCGCATCTGGACGGCCCACATTTGAACTGACTGAATTAAACTAAACTTAATTAATTAATCTAATTAATTAGGATTAGGGTTTAATGAAATGATCCAGGCCATTCAAACACGCGGGAGTCAAACCTAGTCAACTAAATCCATGGTCCAAATTCAAACTGAACCCTAAACGTGATTAATACACTAATGACTCTCAGGTGGCCGGAAATGACCTCCGGTCATCTTCTCCGGCCACAACCCTCCCTGAAAATTGCTAACTTCTTCCCTAGGTCACTAAAATCCAATCTCTTTACCCATAAATGATCCCCATACATCATACATCAAGAATCAACAAGCAAACAACATTTAAAACACATCAACAAGGAGAATCGAATCAAAACAGTTTTAGGTCAAAAAGTTTCAGAACACGAATACATACTCATTTCTCCACCATTTTCAAAACAAAACATATCAACATGATCAGTGAAGCATAGAGAATCATTTAGGAACTTAAAAACATGTTTCTGGAAAAAAAATGTTCTTGAGCTCACCTGAACTGGAGCTTTGATCTTTGGAACTTTCTGGCTGCCTCTTTGATCCAAAACGCCTCTAATGAACCTCCTGAGAAGCTTGCAATGCTTGGTTGGAGTTTCTTTTGGATGGTTTGAGAGATTGATAGAGTTCTGTTCAGGAGGGGTGAGAAATCGCGTTTCTGCTTGGGGTGGTTTCAGGGACAAATGAGGGTTGGGAAATGATCAGAGGAACATGTTGAGTGATTCTATGAAGTTTGTTTTGATGTTTGTGTCTTGTGTGATGAGTTTCGAAACAAAATGCATAAGAGGTGAATTTTTGAAACTATGGCTTGTGGGATGTTCCAGGCTGTGTTGTGTTATGTGTTGGGTTCCTTTTGGTACACATATCAATCCTTGATAGGTCAGAGAGTTGTTGTGGAGCAGTGTGATTGGTATGGAGCAAAATGCATAAAGTCAACTTTTTGTGTAAGAGAGGTATGGGCTATGGCAGTCAAGCTACAAGGCATGGTTTGGCTGCAGCTTGAATCAGGGAGAGCCATGGAAATGGAATAGAGGCAATGCAGCAAGTGGATTAGGGTTTGTGAGAGTTTTTGCAATTTCACAAAGTCTTGGCCCTTTTGAAGTTTCTTAATGCACAAGTCATGAAATTGGACAATTCTTTGGTGCATTCTGACTTTTAGGTCATGGTTCATGTTTGTGCGAAGGTTAGAAGTCCATTTGAAGTTACATAAAGGCTTGGCATGAGGTTTTGCAACTTTGCCTCTTTGGTACAAAACTTGAAATTATGTGATTTTTGCCAACTTTGACAAGCCATAACTTTTGATCCAAAATGAATTAGAATAAGTTCTTGTACTTTTTGAAAATGGGAAGATCCATTATACAACTTTCATGACCAAAGTTTTCCCATTTGAAGCATTTTTGAATCAAAAAGAAAGGGTTGAAAAACTTTCCCAAAATGGCAAGTTTTCATTACAAGTCACTTTCCCAAAAAGGCAACTTTGCAAATGGCTTGAAATTCTTCAACTTTGTGAACTTATAACATCTTCTATGATCAAATAAAGATCATACACATTCAAAATGATGGAGAACACCCTTTGGTTGGGTCATTGGGGGCCTCAGATGCCCTGATTTTGCACTGACTTGCTCAAGAAGTCAACTCTTGATTAGATGCCTTCCCCATGGAATTTCTTCATGAAAATTGATATGCATGATCCTAATAACATATAGAGACCAATATAAACAAGAATAACCAAAAAAATTGGAGTTATGGCCTTTGAAACCAAAACCCTAATTCTAGGTCATCTGTGCAGTCAAACCTGGCTCTTTTTCCATGCCTTTCTCAGTTCTTGTGATTCTTTGACTCCTTTGATCTTGAGAGGATATAATATGATGCTTGAACATACATGGACCCCTTTGAAGTGATTGATGACCTTTGGAGTGGCTCAAATGGCTCTGGGATTGCTCAGATCACAAACCCTAGATGCAGATGACTTTGGAACAATGCAGTGAATCAAAAATGTGATATGAGATGCTATGATTGAACTTATGCAAATGAAAAGATCACAAGCCATGGTGTGAACTGGGTGAGGGAAAATTTGGGGTGTTTACAGCTGCCCCTATTCAAACATGAGTTAGCTGTGCAGGATGTAAGCAACGGCTTAGCAGGCAAACAGGATAACTTGTGGGTGAATACCAAAGACAGTCCAAAATTTGCACTCACAGAATGAAGAAGAAAAGGGATATAGATTGTAAAAGAAAATAAAGTATAATTATAAAGTGCGGGCGACGGAGGACGACCGTCGAGCAGAGGACGACTGCTGGGGAGAATGCAGGAAATAAAGCAATGACGGGGACGGCCGACAAGCTGGGGATATGAGAGATAGTGATGGGGATGGCCATCAAGTAGAGCTATAAGACTCTCTGGGGATTATAGGTAAATGAAATAAATGATGAGGTACGGTCATCAAAGGTGAAGGACGATCACCTAGCAGGGGACGGCTGCTCTGTTGGGGATAAGATGAGGGACGGTCATCTAAGGTGAAGGACGATCACCTGGAGGTGAAGGACGATCACCTGGCAGGGTACGGCTGCCGGAAGGTATCACGACATAGGGCGAATGTCGGATGAAAAGGTCGACGATGGGGACGGCCATCGGATAAACATGATGAAGGACGATCATCAAGAGGTGAAGGACGATCACCTAGCAGGGTACGGCTGCTCTCAGGGTTTATCATGACATAGGACGAATGTCAGATAACAGAATCAACGATGGGGACGGCCATCGGATAAAATGATGAAGGACGATCATCAAGAGGTGAAGGACGATCACCTAGCAGGGGACGGCTGCTGAAAATATCACGACATAGGACGAATGTCGGATAGGAAGGGGTTCTAATGAATAGAGACTCCACTGGGGGTGATGAAGGATGATCATCAAAAAGGTGAAGGACGATCACCTGGCAGGGTACGGCTGCCGGAAGGTATCATGACATAGGACGAATGTCAGATGAAAGGAAATAGTTCAACCAGATTTGTCGGGGACTCTCCTGGGGAATGGTAGATACAGACGAGTATCTAAATTCAAGAAAATAAGTTTTTGACACGGTGTATAGATTAAAGATGCGGACGAGCATCCTTAAGACTATGATACGGACGAGGATCAGTAGAAACAAACGCTCGACGCATGTTCAGAGATGATGATACGGACGAGTACCAACTGGTTAACAAAGAACACGGATGAGTGTTGACTCTGAGGGGATTTAAGTGGTATACACAAGATACGGACGAGTATCTGTATAAGTAAAAAGATGATGAGTAACAAGTATGAGTGAAACACGGACGAGTGTCTAACTTGCTGGGGAGAGTGCGACACAGACAAGTGTCGGAAAAAGTGTATTATAAACAAGTGGTGGTTTCCAAAGTGTTTGGGTAACTATGTTGGGGAGAGTGACACGGACGAGTGTCAAGGAATTGTATATATATGTATCTGTGAGTGCAAATGGGATGCTTTGGCTTTCTATTGGGGATATGACACGGACGGGTGTCAGGAAGTATCTGTATCTTTAAGGAAAATGCTTTGGCTCTCTGGTGATGAATTTGAGAGGTATTTGTATATTGTTGATGGAAAGCCAGTATTTACAAGTGCTTGATTCAGAACATGGCTTATGTTTATGCAATATGTTTTATTTTTGCCGTAATGCTCCGTATTAGACGGAATGCTACGCTCTGTGGGGAAAATATGATGCGAATGCTACGATTATGCAAAGATGACGATCTGGGACTCGGATCCCGTTGCTGTGAAGATCTCTGACTGATTTGCTTGAAGTGGACATCCCAGCTGGGGATGAGATCATTGATAGATCTGACATATATGACTCTGCATGGGGGAGTAGGTCACTGATAGACCCATCTCAGTAATGGGAGACCCAGCTGGGGTTTGTAAAAGCTTTCTTCACTCTGTTGTGAGTTCTTCATGCGTTGCTCTTCTGGATAGAGGTTGAAACTCTATGGGGAGGTGGTTCCCTGGTTGGCATTTGGCTGGGGAAGAAAGAAAGATCAATGGAAGTTCTTCCTAGAGATTTCTGTATGGATCCTGCTGAGGATGATACTTGACAACTCAGCTGGGGAGAAAACACCTTCGGTGCTAATCTGGAAGACAGACTGATTAGATAATGATCTGACAGCTTGCTGGGGAGAAACTTTCATCCCCCATGCCGCGCTTTGAACACCTGCAATCCTGCATGACAAAGAAACGTACAAGTATCCCGAGGTATCCCTTACTGGATTCCATCATAGGAATTTAGACACTCCCAGGAGTAAGTATTTTTCCTGTAAGCATGTATTTTAGAAGGGAAACATCTGTATTTATGCAACCAATATTTCAAAGACATCGGACATTTTGCAAATGGAAATAAAATGTTCGAGACGAAAACATGACTGAAAATCTGATTTTATTAAATCGTGTGCCCTGAATTGGCAAAATACATTCACAGAAACAAATCCCCTAAAATGAGGAGATTGTCACAAATTGAGAAACAACAAGATGCTGGCAATGTTGATGACGCTTCAAGGAGCTTCCCTTTTGCTATGACTCGTATGACATTGACGTTCTTCTCGTCTCGCTTTCTGAAGAAGGCTGATTCTGACCAACGCTCGATCCTTTCGAAGCTTACCAAGTTATAAGTGATGCAGACGAATTCTGAATGCAGTTGTTCGCTTATTCCCTTATTTTGCGTGGATCGCCCTTTCAGGTTTTCAATCCACCGGGATACCCATTTTTGCCTGAGTTGTCCAATGCGGCTTTTCAACTCAGCGGGTGTACATTTTTTATTTTCCCTTATTTTTGCCCGAGCCTTTTATTCTGTTTTTGACTCGCCGGGATGCCCTATTTTTGCCTGGACTTACATTCTGTTTTTATGTCCAGCGGGTCATTTTTATGCGAAGTATTTTTTAACTGCATCTGAATTCACATGGGACAAGAAGTCTTCACCATCCATAGTGCTGAGCATCAGTGCTCCACCAGAGAAAACTTTCTTTACTACGAATGGCCCTTCATAGTTCGGAGTCCACTTGCCCCTGTGGTCTGTATGAGGAGGGAGGAGTCTTTTCAGCACAAGATCTCCTACTTGGTATTCTCGGAGTCTGACTTTCTGATCGAAGGCTGTCTTCATTCTTTTCTGATATAGCTGCCCATGACAAATTGCAGCCAATCTCTTCTCTTCAATCAGATTCAGTTGTTCGTATTGGGACCGGACACATTCTGCTTCGTTCAGCTTAACATCCATTAGTACCCGCAGGGAGGGTAATTCAACTTCAACAGGTAGGACTGCTTCCATACCATACACAAGCTGATACGGTGTTGCCCCAGTGGACGTTCTGACTGACGTACGGTACCCATGCAAGGCAAATGGTAGCATTTCATGCCAATATTTGTAGGTAACCACCATCTTCTGTACAATCTTCTTGATATTCTTGTTAGCTGCTTCAACAGCGCCGTTCATCTTTGGCCTGTAAGGAGAAGAATTGTGGTGTTGGATCTTGAAGTCCTGGCATAGTTCTGCCATCATTTTATTGTTTAAGTTGGAACCATTATCAGTAATGATTCGCTCGGGCACTCCATACCGACAGATGATATCTCTCTTCAGAAATCGGGCTACCATTTGCCTTGTAACATTTGCATAAGAAGCTGCTTCAACCCATTTGGTAAAATAGTCAATGGCAATCAGGATGAATCTGTGGCCATTCGAAGCAGTCGGTTCAATCTTGCCAATCATATCAATGCCCCATATAGCAAAGGGCCAGGGTGAAGACATCACATTCAGAGGATTCAGAGGCACATGCACTTTATCCGCATAGATCTGACATTTATGGCATTTTCTGGCATAGGCACAACAGTCTGCATCCATTGTGATCCAGTAATAGCCTGATCTTAGCAACTTTTTAGCCATGGCATGTCCTCCTGCATGGGCACCAAACGATCCTTCATGCACCTCGTGCATCAACAAGTCTGCTTCTGTCCTATCAACACATCTGAGGAGTACCATATCAAAATTTCTCTTGTATAGGGAACCGTCAGTATTCAGGAAGAAACTACCAGCTAGCCTTATTAACGTCTTCTTGTCATTGGCAGATGCCCTAGGTGGGTATGTTTGATCCTCCAAGAAGCACTTAATGTCGTGGAACCAAGGCTTATCATCTTTAACAATGTCTGTTGAGAACACGTATGCTGGTCTGTCAAGTCTGGATACTGAAATCCGAGGCACAAAGTTGCCAGCTTGAACTTTGATCATGGATGAAATGGTAGCCAGAGCATCTGCAAACTGATTTTCATCTCGGGGGATATACTCAAGCTTGACCGTTGTGAAGAAAGTCAATAACCTCCTTGTATAATCCCTATAAGGTATCAGATGATCTTGGTGGGTGTACCATTTGTCGTTGGTTTGATTGACTACCAGAGCTGAATCTCCGAACACAGTTAAAGTCTTGATCCTAAGGTCAATGGCTTCCTCAAGACCCAAAATGCAGGCTTCGTATTCAGCTTCGTTGTTAGTGCAGTTGAAGGTGAGCTTTGCCGAGAAAGGCATGTGAACTCCCTTAGGTGTAATGAGTACTGCACCAACACCACGACCATTCATGTTAACAGCCCCATCAAACATCATAGTCCATTCTTCTTCCGGGTCAGGCCCTTCAGTGTGAACAGGCTCTTCATGATCTTTTGCTTTTATGAACATGATGTCTTCATCAGGGAAGTCAAATTTCATAGGCTGGTAATCATCAATGGGTTGCTCAGCAAGATAATCAGACAATACACTGCCCTTGATGGCTTTCTGAGATGTGTACTGAATGTCATATTCTGTGAGGATCATTTGCCATCTTGCAACCCGTCCGATAAGCGCTGGCTTCTCAAAAATGTACTTAACTGGGTCCATCTTTGAAATCAATAAAGTAGTGTGGGTCAACATATAATGTCTTAGTCGGTGAGCAGCCCACGCTAAGGCACAGCAAGTTTTCTCGAGCAGTGAATAACGTTGTTCACAGTCGGTAAACTTTTTGTTTAGGTAGTAAATCGCATACTCTTTTCGACCAGACTCGTCATGCTGGCCCAGCACACACCCCATTGACTCTTCTAATACTGTCAAGTACATGATTAGAGGTCTTCCTTCAACTGGAGGCATAAGGATTGGAGGCTCTTGTAAGTACTCCTTGATTTTGTCAAAAGCCCTCTGGCAGTCTTCGTTCCACCTGACTGTTTGTTCTTTTCTTAACAGCTTGAACAAAGGCTCACAGGTTGCGGTAAGGTGAGATATGAACCGTGAAATGTAGTTCAATATACCTAAGAAACCTCGAACTTCTTTCTCAGTGTTCGGTGCAGGCATTTCTTGAATGGCTTTGACTTTATCAGGGTCAACTTCAATCCCTTTTTCACTTACAATAAATCCCAGCAGCTTACCGGATCGCACCCCGAATGTGCATTTGTTGGGGTTTAACTTCAATTGGTACTTCCTCAGACGCTTGAATAGTTTCAACAAATTTACCAGGTGGTCTTCTTCTGTGAGGGACTTGGCAATCATGTCATCCACATAACATTCAATTTCTTTATGGATCATATCATGGAATAATGTTTCCATAGCCCGTTGATAAGTGGCACCAGCATTCTTCAGTCCGAATGGCATCACCTTATAACAAAACGTGTCCCAGGGCGTGATGAAAGTTGTCTTCTCCATGTCTTCAGGTGACATCTTGATCTGATTATATCATGAAAATCCATCCATGAAGGAGAATACCGAGAACTGAGCTGTATTGTAGACCAATACATCAATGTGAGGTAATGGGAAGTCATCTTTCGGGCTGGCTCTGTTCAGATCCCGGTAGTCCACACACATCCTCACCTTGCCATCTTTCTTAGGCACAGGTACAATATTAGCGACCCACGGTGGATAGCTAGTCACAGCAAGGAAACCGGCGTCCCACTGTTTTTGCACCTCTTCCTTTATCTTCATTGCCATATCTGGGCGAGTACGACTCAGCTTCTGTTTTACTGGTGGGCAGTCTTCTTTCAAAGGTAGCTTGTGCATGACAATATCGGTGTCCAACCCTGGCATATCTTGATAAGACCAAGCGAAAACATCCACATACTCTCGAAGCATATCAATCAGTTGTTCTTTCACTGAGTCTTGTAGGCAGGCCCCGATCTTAACCTCTTTCACGTCTTCTTCCGTACCAAGATTAACCGTTTCAACCTCCTCCTGATGAGGGGTGATAACCTTCTCCTCTTGCCTTAACAACCTAGCTAGCTCTTCAGGAAGCTCATAATCTTCTTCAACCCCTTCATCAGCTTTATTGATTGGATTGTCAAAGTCATACGGTGCCATAGCAGTGTTGTTGTCGGTGTAATCTGAAAGGCACTCTCTGCAAGGGTTTAGATTGGTTTATTTTAGTGATCAATTTTAATCTTGTTTAGAAAAAGTGAAATGAAGTTATCATTTTGGAAAACATTGCCATTTTATTTTTGTACAAAAAGAAAAACGAAAAACAGTGAGCGAAAAAGGAAAAGACTCATTTGCAAAAGATGTCTGATATTCATTGATTAATCCATTTGCACAAAATTACAAGATGGCGCAATTACAAAATGAGTCTTGTCATCTTGGGCAAGATGCAAGACTTGATGCATGCTTAAAAATACAGGAAATAATAATTACTCTGCAGGAGTAACCCTTATAATTTCCTGGGAAGACCAGTTAAGGACTTGGCTCCCCGGGATCCTTGGACGTATCCAGCTCTCCAGGTTGCGGTCGCTTTCCTCCTCGTCTTCCAAGTTGTTCACTGCATCCGGGGTGAGCATTCCCCCGCTGAAAAAATTGGGCTTCTTGGCAGCCTCTGATTGATCTTGTTGAGTTGGTCTGTAACCCAACCCAAATCTGTCCTCTTTCTTCTCCACGGGCAGCAGCTTGCCCCAGCCTTGGGCAGTACCCTCTTCAACAACCTTTCGGGCTTGCTGATATGACGTTATGGAGGTTCCCAGTACAGCAGATGCTTCATTAATGTTTAGGGCCTCAAACCGCTGGCTCATGGTTTCATGGATTTCTCCATCCATTTCAATGTACTTGTACGTAGCCAGATGGCTAACAAATATGTCTTCTTCCCCACAGATGGTGATGATCTGGCCTTCCCATTCGAATTTCAGCTTCTGGTGAAGGGTAGACGTAACAGCGCCAGCGGCATGGATCCAGGGTCTACCCAACAAACAGCTGTAGGCCGGCTGAATGCCCATCACATAGAAGGTAATTTTAAAAGTCTGCGGGCCAATCATCACAGGCAGATCAATCTCCCCAAGCACTGATCTTTTAGAGCCATCAAATGCTCTCACCACCAAATTACTCGGACGCAATGCCAAACCGTCATACTCCAGCTTCACTAAGGCTTTCTTTGGTAGAACATTGAGTGATGACCCAGTGTCCACCAGTACATGAGATAGAACAGCACCCTTGCATTCCAAGGTGATATGTAAAGCCTTGTTGTGGTTACGTCCCTCTGTTGTTAAGTCAGCATTGGTGAAGCCCAGTCCATGACTGGTGTTGACATTTGCCACCACAGTTTCTAGCTGATTAACGGTAATCTCCTCTGGCACGTATGCTGCGTGGAGGACTTTCAATAACGCATTCCTGTGAGCTTCAGAACACATCAACAGGGATAATATGGAGATTTTTGAGGGAGTTTGGTGAAGCTGATCCACCACTTTGTAATCACTTCTCTTTATGATTCTCATAAACTCGTCTACATCTTGCTCAAAAGATGTCCTCTGAGTTTCTTTGATAGATGGCTCTTCAAGCACCACACTTTTTCCTTTTGCTTTGGCAGCAGCTTTTGCTTCGGCATTAGGTCTTTGCACTTGTGAGGCAAAAAGGCGTCCGCTTCTGGTAAAGCCTCTGCCTCCCCCAACATTGTCAATCTGTGGAGAAGAAGTTGAAGAATCCAAAGTGATTTTTTCCCCGTTGCAGTAGAGATCAGAGCCATAATGCCAAGGTATGGCATTGCTGCTTTCATAGGGAACTGGTCCAGGCACCGTGATGGTAACTGGACTTACTGCTGCAGAGGAGGGTACCGTAATGGTGTGCGGATCGTAGTAAATTGTAACTGGTGATCTGGCAGGAGGTGCCACTGCTTGTTGTTGGAAATTGTTGTCTGGAGGAACATCTGATGGATCATAGTAAATGGTGACTGCTGAGACATCTTCATTAATTTCTGTTGGCGTTGTAGAAGATTCTGCTGATGTAAAGGATGCTGATGTTGTAGAAGAAATGGTTGTTGACATTTGATTTGTTGAAATGATGGATGGAGCCATTGCTGATGATATTGATGAATCGGTTGGAATGATTGTTGCTGCTGTTGTAGAAGAATCAGGAATTGTTGGATTTGTAGGCGCCGTTGTTGAGATTTGAAGGATACCATCCTTGATAAGACCATCTATGCCACTTCTCAAGTTATCACACCCGTTGACTGCAATGTTGCAATACCCACAACCGAGCTCACACCCGGGAAACACCTGGCACTCTAGAAGTTGAGCTTTAATTTCGACCAGAGGTGTTCGAATTTGTGCAACACTGGTGATCAAAGTAGATGGTTTGTCTTCCTCGATGGCATTAATCCTTGGCCCACCATGATTAGGCATAGGATTTCTGTTGACATTTGGAGGGGGTGCGAAGTTGAGGGCTTTAGAATCCACCAGATCTTGAACTTTCATTTGCAAAGCCCTGCATTTTTCAGTATTGTGGCCTGGTGCATTAGAATGGAAAGCACACCTGGCGTTGACATCATAATTCTTCGGGAGATTAGAGGGGTCTGGTGGTGCCAATGTCCTTAACTCAACCAAGTTAAGCTTCAGGAGTTGTGGCAATAAGGCAGCATAAGGCATAGGGATAGGGTCAATCACCCTGTTTGCCTGTGATGGTCTTTGCTGGAAGGGTCTTTGTTGTTGATTGCTATTATTGTTGTTGTATGTTCTCTGTGGCGGATACTGAACTTGCTGTTGATAATGTGGTTGTTGTGGTTGTTGATATGTTGATTGCTGAGGAATCGGAGCTGGAATAGTGACAGCTGCTATTGATCTGTGAACATACTGAGGTTTGCCCCTGTTGGCATGAATGACATTTGTCTCACCGGTCCTTCGAGGTCCCACAAAAGGCTTCCTGGGATTACTGGACGAACTTGCACCATTATCAGAAATTTTGCCCATTTTTAGCAGACTTTCAATTCTTTCACCGGCTATAACTACGTCTGCGAAGCTGGTGGAAGAAAAGGCAGCCAACCTATCAATATATGTTCCTTGCAGAGTATTCATGAACATGTCGGCCATTTCTCTTTCCGACATGGGTGGCTGGACAGCAGCAGCAAGCTGTCTCCACCTCTGGGCATATTCCCTGAAGCTCTCCCTGGAGGATTGAGACATTCCCATCAAGAGGGTCCTGTTAGGAGCCATGTCCAGATTGTATTGGTACTGCCTGATGAAGGCCTCAGCTAAGTCCTTCCAGCTTCTGATAGTAGCTCTGGTCAGGTGTGAATACCACTCCCTTGAAGCCCCAGTCAAACTGTCTTCAAAATAAAACATCCACAGCTTCTCATCCATGGTGTATGCTTTAAGCCTCCCCAGAAAGGACTGCAGGTGAGTTCGTGGACAGGAGGTCCCATTGTATTTCTCGAAGCACGGAGGTTTGAACTTATGGGGAATTCTTACCCCGTCTACTAACCCCATATCCATTACATCAAAACCCAGGGAATTTTGAGACTCCAGAGATCTCAACTTCTCAGCAATTTCATCAAACCTTCTATCATAGACTTCATCCCCAGCTCCCATGACAGTAAATTGCTCCTCTTGGGGGTCTTCTTGTAAGATCCTCCCCCCAGTAGTATTTCCTTGCACATTACCCGGGATGTTGACTTCCGGATCTAGATGAAGTCCAAATACAGGTGGATTAACATGAGGCTGACCCCTTTCATTGTTACTTGTTCCTCCAGTCCCAGGATGAGGTTCCTCGGGAGTTTGTCTTTCTACCAATGCCCTTAGCCTTTCCTGACTCTGGGCCAAGCCAGTCATTACGGTCATGAATTGGGCCATTTGGTTTCTCATCTCCACCCTTTCATTAGCCATCTGGGTTCTGACCTCGGTCAGGTCTTGCTGTACTTGCTCCATTATAATACCCGGAAGGTTGTTGCGAGTAGGATACCGGTGTGCACGGTTGACAGGGAACACTCTTCTGCGAGCAATATTTCCTGAGACACAACAGAGTTAGAAACAAAATAAAAACAAAACCTACAAAACAAAACAAAAGTTAGTATGCAATGCAGTATGCTTATTTATTTTCCAAGGTATCCGGCTTGGTTCTTGGTTTTGACCTTTCCAGACCTCGAGGAAGATGCTTTTGACTTTGTTGAGACAAGAAAGTCCAAAAATGGAAACAAACTAAAATATATTACACATGGTGAATCATACATAGTCTGTTTTTACAACACATGCCCCTGAAGGGTCAAAATACAACACAAAAGAAAAGTACATCAAATGAAAACAACAACAATTAAAAAGTCAGACATCTAGCCCAAACTCATCCTCCTTGACTTCCTTCAGAAGTGCCTCAGTCACCGGACTAGCTGGATGCTCTGTAATAGTCCTGATGAGGAGGTTTCTGGTGGCAATGGCAGTGGTCAGCTTCTTGTTCCTGTCTTGGTCCTTTGACCTCTTCAAACCAGCCCTAAGCTTCAATTCTGAAATCTCCTTCTGGGCTGCCAGCAAAGCTTCCTGTTGTTTCTTTTCATTGGCCTCCAACTGCTCAATCCTGGCTTGAGTTCTCTTATCTTCTTGAGTACGGGCTTCAGTGATCCTGACCCACCTAGCCTGACTTTCTTGCAGATAGAGATCAGTCCTAGCCTTCTGAAGCTTGGCCTCTTTACAAGCATTCTTCAATATTTGCTCCCCAGCTCTTGATTTCTTGATGTAGTCCTCTGTTTTCTCAATCTTGGCCAGATGCTCCACCCTAAGCTTCTCTAACCTCTCAATGTCCAGACGACCATCACTCCTTTCCCAAAGAGTCTTCTTCAGAGCTTGAGACAGATTCTCATTCCTTTCCTCTAGCTTCTCAAATTCTTCCAGGCTGACAGTGGCTGATGGCTGCACTGTGGAGGGTCCAGGTGTGTCCTCAATGGTAAAGGGCATTCCAGTGATCTGAGCTCTAGCATGGGACCATTCATAGTACTGGGTTGAAGCAACATTATTGCACCTTCCAAGAATAGCCATCCCTTTTGTCTGGATGTTGTCCCAAGCCCAGGATGCTTGCCTGACAGCAGCTAGATTAGGCTTTATCTCACAATACAGGGTCTCAGCTAAATCTTGCACTCTAGGAGGGTGGACCAAAGCATAGCCCAGTTGTCTCTTAAACAACAAAGGATTGTAGTTGATGCAACCCTTCACTCCTATTAGAGGTACATTTGGGTACTGCCCACAGCTAGTGATGATGTCCTTGCCCTTGGTGCTCTGGGTGCACCATCTGATGTCATCTGAAGTCAAAGCAATAAGTCTCTTAGCCCAATTCTTCTGTTGGTGAGGATTCAGGAAGGCATCAGTCTTAGGTAAGTGTTTGAGCAGCCAGGTGTGAAACAAAGGAGCACAGCATCTCACCAACTTCCCCCTTTGCTTCTCATTCCTCTGATGGATGGAATAATAGAAATCTCCCAGCAATGTGGGTACTGGTTTCCTCAGAAGGAAACGATGAATGGCATTCTTGCTGATAAATTTGAGCTCATCTGCAAACAGTATAACCCCATATATGCTGAGGGCTAACAATGCACAAATTGCCCTCCATTCTCCCACAGAGGCCTTCAGGATGGCCTGAGAAATCAAGAAATCCAGGTGCAGACCAGGGATCCCAGCCTTTGTTGTCATGTTCTGCTCAATCAAAATAGGCTCCAGGTACAGTGCTTTTGCCACTTCTCCATTGCTGGGAGAAGTCATCTCTGGGTTAAAGGGGACTCCACCCCTGACAGGTACTCCAATCAATGATGAAAACTCCTTTAGCAGAGGTCCTAGCTGAAAGTTTTGGAAAGTGAAGCATCTCAAAGGAGGGTCATAGAACTGTAAGCAGGTGTGAATCATACTCCTCTGAGAAGGATCCAGGTCCATAACCATATCAAGGATGTCTCCATAATGTTCTCTGAATAATGGGATGTGGTCTGGAGTGATAAGGGCCTGGACCTGCCTGATACCAGTCAACACAGGCTCAAAGAAATGATATGAAATGTTGCTCTTCCTGGGTGTAGCCATGAATGATGATGAAGAGCTGAAGACAAGTGCTGATGAAGATCAAGACTGGTACTGGAGATGAGCCACTGATAGGCTGGTGCTGGTGATGAAAGCAACTGAAGCAGGTAACTGATGAAGATAGCTGAAGCAGATAACTGATGAAACAGAGGTCTATGCAGATGAAGGGGTCAAAACCAAGCCAGATATAATGTGGATACCCTGAAAAACAAATAAACAAATGTTAAATGATGCAAATGATGAGTATGCAAATGATATGCAAGGGTTTGTGATCAAGCTGGATTTGATTTATCTGCCTTGATATAAAGCCCATGTATGCTCAAGAAGTCCAGATGGAGGTTCAGAAATTCAGTAACCAAGGTGGGGGACTCAAATAAAGAGTCACATGTCCAGGGTTTAATCACAAGAACTGTCCAAAATGGAGTATCTTAAACCAAACAAGTAGCAGGGTATGATGTGGCCAATGGTACCTGCAAACCTGTAAACAGCCCAACCCCCTCACAGGTAGTGTTCTAAAACAAGGATCCTCAGACTTGGATCAGTTATGAGAAGTGTAAACACTTCTAACCCGGAGGTACAGTGTTTACAATAACCATAAAAGATCCTCCTCTAATTCACCTCAGTTTCTGAAGGTCATAATAAAGGTCATCCAGACTTAGCAGGCTTCCCAGATAGCCCTAGCACTACAGGAAATCTGTAGCACAGAGTTCTCAAGAAGAAACCCACATCTGAACCGTGTTTCATATTCCCGCACCAGACCGAAATGGAATGGGAAAGAACATGAACCACTCAAGCCTAGGTGTCACTCAGGTCCCAGGTATAGGACCTTAAACTCTCAATAGAACCCCACCCACCAAAACAGAAACCAGATCCAGCAAGATGACAGTATGACAGTATGATGTATAAAACTGTAAGGAAAGCAGTAAACAAGACTGTACATAAAGCAAAAATAAATACATAGCACATATAGCACATAACACCCCAGTAAACACAAATCAAACAAGCGCTAGGAGGAACCCACAAAAAGAACCAGAAGCCCTGGTTACAGTATAAGGGTCCCCAGCAGAGTCGCCAAGCTGTCGCTCCCACCAAATGACACAGGGCCAAGAGGGGTACAGACGCGAACGGTCGGCGAAAGGAGAGAGAACACACAAGGGTGAACTCAGAAGACAAGATTCGCCAGCTAGGCATTTTTATCCCGGAGGAAAGGTAATGCTGCATAGACCTAGGAAAAAAGATGGATAAGACGGTTGCGAACCAGAGAGACTGAGAAAAGGGGTTGGTTACAACCTGGGAAGGTATTAGCACCCAGATTGTCCGTCGTACTCGACGGGATCCACGCTTATAAGATTTGTGCTTTAAAGGGGTAGTGTCAGTGCAATTTGTGTATCAAAGCTGGAAAGAATGCAAGTGTCAGTGTAAAAGAAAAGTGAAGTTTATAAGAGGAGTGTCAGTGTAAGAATAGAAGTGAAATGCTCAAGACAATGAGGCTAAAAGAATAATGCTGGAAAGAGGGGGAATGTACAGAGACTTTTGTTCGATAAGTGTTAAGTTATGCCTACGTATCCTCTCGTGCAATGAGGAAGTCAGAACACCGTAGTTCGACCCAAAGAGACTGAAAGATAAATTGACTTGTGAACTGCCTATTTGTCTATGCTCAAGTGTATGACCTGTCTGGCTCAGGTGCAAACTGTCTTGCATTAGACGGAAGAAGCAAGTTCTCGTTTGTGAGTGAAAATGATGAGAAAAGAATCCCGAAGGAGACGATTATTGTTTGTTTTTGTGTTTTCAGTCTTTTATTGCTTTTTGAGATTTGTCATAAGAAAATGAGCTTAAGCCTAAACCAATGGTTAGTAAACTCATCACATCCTCCCTCTAATTAGGGGTAATGAGAATACCTTAAGTGTGAAGTAAGCACCTCACACTTAAACACCATGTTGTAGGATTAAGATCATTAACCTATTTGTGATTATTTAGATGTTTTTGTGGTTTTTGTTTAGTGTTAAGTAATGAGTTTAAGCCATAATCAAGGATTTAATGGACCCATTACACCATCCTAATAGAAGGATGATAGATGAGAACATTTAAGCTGAGAAAGGCTTCTCAACTTAATCCATGATTAGGGATTAACCTCATGACAAAACAAACCTTTATTAAATGGATTTTAGTTAATGGTAAGAGGAAGAAGTGATTTTTATGGTTTGTAAGACAACTTGAGGGGGACTTGTCCATTAACACTAGGGTTAGTCCTTCTTAACCAATTAAGGAAGAATTAGAACCCTAATGCAAGGCCCAAGTTACAAGCTTGATGTCTTAGTGATTATTCAGTGGATTGATTAAAGGGTTTAAACACATTAAGGGTTTAACACTTAGGATTAAAGTTATACACTCCATCCTAATAGAAGGATGCAGGCATAAGCTTAATCACAAAGCCTTAAAACCTTTAAGGTTTAGTCCCTGATTATGAGAAGAGAGGAGAAGACTCAAAGATGACACAAAGGCAAAACTAAATGGGGGACTAATCAAACCCTAATTATTATCATGCTTGGTTGTTCCTAGGGTTTATGAGGTTTGCAAGAAGATCTTCTGAGAAACCACCAGGAAGGAAGCAGATGAAAGGAGCAAGAAGCAGAGAGAAGCAAGACAACTTGCTTCACTTAAGAAGACAAGTTGCTTGAAGGAAGAAAGTGGGAAAGAGCATGAATGAGCAAGCTCACTCTAATACACATACAAAATGCAGCAAAGAAGGTATGAAAGAGATGAAAAGAGATTGTGAGAAGTGAAGGCAAATTCACTTCTCAAACAACTTACCACCTGAAAAGTTAGCAAAAGAGAATGAAATGCAATGAGAATGGGATGAAATGCCATGGTGCAAACCAAAACCAGAAGCATGAACATGATGTTAATGATGCTAAGAGAAGATGCAAACACAAGTCAAGACATGAGAATGATCATACAAGTATATGGATGCAGATGAAGCATGCTTGGAACCATGAAAGTTCATGAAAGCTTGTGAAATGAAATGAACATATAACATGGCAAAGGAATGATGCAATGATCAAATATGATTCTAATATGTCCTAATATGTATTATGAATCATGTGGATGCATAAAATGTCATGGCAAGTCATTGGATGCAAGCAAATGAAAGATGGATGCAAAGGAAGGCACAAATTAGGGTTTATGATCAACACACAAAGCAAAATGCAAAATCAGAAGCAAATGACATGACAAAAAATTGAAAATAGGATCTAAGGAACCCTAACCCTATACAAGTTCACTTCCCAAAGGAGGGGACCTAACTCTTAACCTAATGAAAGTTATGATTTTCTTAAGTTGGTTAGGGTTTTGGGGTACCTCATCATGAAAAATGCAAAACAAATTGAAAATGGGAGATCAATTCAAACCAAATTAAACCTAGAAACTACATGCCATGAAGGATGCAATGCAAGAAGAATCATCATCAAACTCCCAAGGGTTAGGCAGAATGAATTTTTCATAGTTTGAACCAAAATATTGCCTTAAAATGAATTTAATTCCAATGAAAATGATCAAAAGGCATCAAGAACCAAAAATAAATTTGTTTTGAGAGTTGGATAATGTTTCTAAATGTTTTGAAATGTAATATGAATTTTTTTGTGATTTTTAAATACCTAAATGTATTTTTAATTAATTAATTTTCATTAACTAATTAAAAATAAACATTTAAATGATTTAAAAATGATTTTTAATGCAAAAAATAAAAATAAAACTATTTTTGGGTTCTGAAAATTAATTAAATCTTTGACAAAAAATTTCAGAATTTTTAAATGTGTTTTGCTATTTTAAATAATTCGTAAAAGATAAATCAAATAAAATGAAAATAAAAATGAATTAATGAGAAGTATGCACATCCACTGGCTGGGATTCAAAGAGAAAAGGAAGGAATTGACCCGCGCGCATCTGGACGGCCCACATTTGAACTGACTGAATTAAACTAAACTTAATTAATTAATCTAATTAATTAGGATTAGGGTTTAATGAAATGATCCAGGCCATTCAAACACGCGGGAGTCAAACCTAGTCAACTAAATCCATGGTCCAAATTCAAACTGAACCCTAAATGTGATTAATACACTAATGACTCTCAGGTGGCCGGAAATAACCTCCGGTCATCTTCTCCGGCCACAACCATCCCTGAAAATTGCTAACTTCTTCCCTAGGTCACTAAAATCCAATCTCTTTGCCCAGAAATGATCCCCATACATCATACATCAAGAATCAACAAGCAAACAACATTTAAAACACATCAACAAGGAGAATCGAATCAAAACAGTTTTAGGTCAAAAAGTTTCAGAACACGAATACATACTCATTTCTCCACCATTTTCAAAACAAAACATATCAACATGATCAGTGAAGCATAGAGAATCATTTAGGAACTTAAAAACATGTTTCTGGAAAAAATGTTCTTGAGCTCACCTGAACTGGAGCTTTGATCTTTGGAACTTTTTGGCTGCCTCTTTGATCCAAAATGCCTCTAATGAACCTCCTGAGAAGCTTGCAATGCTTGGTTGGAGTTTCTTTTGGCTGGTTTGAGAGATTGATAGAGTTCTGTTCAGGAGGGGTGAGAAATCGCGTTTCTGCTTGGGGTGGTTTCAGGGACAAATGAGGGTTGGGAAATGATCAGAGGAACATGTTGAGTGATTCTATGAAGTTTGTTTTGATGTTTGTGTCTTGTGTGATGAGTTTCGAAACAAAATGCATAAGAGGTGAACTTTTGAAACTATGGCTTGTGGGATGTTTCAGGCTGTGTTGTGTTATGTGTTGGGTTCCTTTTGGTACACATATCAATCCTTGATAGGTCAGAGAGTTGTTGTGGAGCAGTGTGATTGGTATGGAGCAAAATGCATAAAGTCAACTTTTTGTGTAAGAGAGGTATGGGCTATGGAAGTCAAGGTACAAGGCATGGCTTGGCTGCAACTTGAATCAGGGAGAGCCATGGAAATGGATTAGAGGCAATGCAGCAAGTGGATTAGGGTTTGTGAGAGTTTTTGCAATTTCACAAAGTCTTGGCCCTTTTGAAGTTTCTTAATGCACAAGTCATGAAATTGGACAATTCTTTGGTACATTCTGACTTTTAGGTCATGGTTCATGTTTGTGCAAAGATTAGAAGTCCATTTGAAGTTACATAAAGGCTTGGCATGAGGTTTTGCAACTTTGCCTCTTTGGTACAAAACTTGAAATTATGTGATTTTTGCCAACTTTGACAAGCCATAACTTTTGATCCAAAATGAATTAGAATGAGTTCTTGTAATTTTTGAAAATGGGAAGATCCATTATACAACTTTCATGACCAAAGTTTTCCCATTTGAAGCATTTTTGAATCAAAAAGAAAGGGTTGAAAAACTTTCCCAAAATGGCAAGTTTTCATTACAAGTCACTTTCCCAAAAAGGCAACTTTGCAAATGGCTTGAAATTCTTCAACTGTGTGAACTTCTAACATCTTCTATGATCAAATAAAGATCATACACATTCAAAATGATGGAGAACACCCTTTGGTTGGGTCATTGGGGGCCTCAGATGCCCTGATTTTGCACTGACTTGCTCAAGAAGTCAACTCTTGATTAGATGCCTTCCCTATGGAATTTCTTCATGAAAATTGATATGCATGATCCTCATAACATATAGAGACCAATAGAAACAAGAATGACCAAAAAAATTGGAGTTATGGCCTTTGAAACCAAAACCCTAATTCTAGGTCATCTGTGCAGTCAAACCTGGCTCTTTTTCCATGCCTTTCTCAGTTCTTGTGATTCTTTGACTCCTTTGATCTTGAGAGGATATAATATGATGCTTGAACATACATGGACCCCTTTGAAGTGATTGATAACCTTTGGAGTGGCTCAAATGGCTCTGGGATTGCTCAGATCACAAACCCTAGATGCAGATGACTTTGGAACAATGCAGTGAATCAAAAATGTGATATGAGATGCTATGATTGAACTTATGCAAATGAAAAGATCACAAGCCATGGTGTGAACTGGGTGAGGGCAAATTTGGGGTGTTTACAGATCCAAAGAGAAAAAAACAAGTTGTGTGGTCAGAATAAGAAGTGATCATGGAAAGGAATTTGAGAATCAAAAATTCTCATATTTCTGTTCTTCAGAAGGGATCAACCATGAGTATTCTTCTCCCATCACCCCTCAACAGAATGGGATTGTTGAAAGGAAAAACAGAACTATTCAGGAGTCAGCTAGAGCCATGATTCATGCCAAGAAGTTACCCCTGTATTTTTGGGCTGAAGCTATGAACACAGCATGCTACATCCACAATAGAGTCACACTAAGAAAGGGAAATTTATCCACCATCTATGAAGTCTGGAAGGGTAGAAAACCTACAGTCAAGTACTTTCATGTATTTGGAAGTAAGTGCTACATTCTGGCTGATAGGGATCAAAGAAGGAAGATGGACCCTAAGAGTGATGAAGGGATATTTCTTGGATACTCCATAAATAGCAGAGCTTACAGAGTATTTAACTCCAGAACCAAGGTTATAATGGAGTCAATAAATGTGATTATTGATGATGCCTATGCAAAGACAGATGTTGCTGATGATGTTGGAACATCTGCTGACAATCAAACTGAAGTTGAAATAGAAAGTGATAATCTTGACTTCACTTTAACTGAAGCAAGGTCAGAGCAATCCAACAAACCTCCCTCCATCGTAATCCAGAAAGATCATCCTAAATAACTGATAATTGGTGATCCCAACAGAGGTGTCGTCACTAGATCAAGAGAGGTGATCTCAGGCTCCTGCTTTGTTTCAAAGATAGAACCTAAGAACATCAAGGAAGCTCTGAATGATGAGTACTGGATCTCTGCTATGCAGGAAGAATTAGGCCAGTTTACAAGGAATGAAGTATGGGATCTTGTTCCTAGGCCTGATGACATTAATGTAATTGGAACTAAGTGGGTGTACAAAAACAAGACTAATGAGCAGGGAGTAGTTACAAAAAACAAGGCTAGGCTTGTGGCTCAAGGATATACACAAATTGAAGGGGTAGATTTTGATGAAACTTTTGCACCAGTAGCAAGACTTGAATCCATCAGACTACTTCTAGGAATTGCTTGCATCCTAAAATTCAAACTATTTCAGATGGATGATAAAAGTGCCTTCCAAAATGGGTACCTTAATGAGGAAGTATATGTGGAGCAACCAAAGGGATTTGTAGATCCAAGCTATCAAAACCATGTATATAAGCTGAGGAAGGCTCTGTATGGTCTAAAGCAAGCCCCCAGAGCATGGTATGAAAGACTGACCACCTTTCTCATTAAACATGGATACAGGAAAGGTGGAATAGACAAAACCATGTTTGTAAAGGATGAAGAGGGAAAGGTTATGATTGCTCATATATATGTGGATGACATAGTGTTTGGTGGGATGTCAGACAGGATGGTTAAACATTTTGTTACTCAAATGGAGTCTGAGTTTGAAATGAGCCTAGTGGGAGAACTAACCTACTTCCTTTGACTGCAAATCAAGCAGATGGAGGACTCCATGTTCATATCCCAAAGCAAGTATGCAAAGAACACTGTCAAGAAGTTTGGGATGGACAATGCAAGTCACAAGAGAACACCTGCCCCCACTCATTTAAAACTGACAAAGGATGACAAAGGTGAGAGTGTGGACCAAAGCTTGTACAGAAGCATGATTGGAAGTCTACTATGTCTTACAGCTAGCAGACCAGATATAGCTTTTGCAGTAGGTATGTGTGCAAGGTATCAAGCTGAACCAAAAGTGAGCCATCTAAACCAAGTTAAGAGGATCTTGAAATATGTAAATGGTACATGTGACTATGGCATAATGTACTCTCATGGTTGTGAACCAATTCTCACTGGATTTTGTGATGCTGACTGGGCTGGAAGTGCTGATGATAGAAAGAATACATCAGGAGGATGCTTCTTTCTAGGGAACAATTTAATTTCTTGGTTCAGTAAGAAACAAAATTATGTGTCCTTATCCACTGCTGAAGCTGAATATATTGCAGCTGGTAGCAGTTGTTCACAACTTGTATGGATGAAACAAATGCTCACAGAATACAATGTCCCACAAGATGTCATGACATTGTACTGTGACAATTTAAGTGTTATTAATATCTCCAAAAATCCTATCCAACACAGCAGGACTAAGCACATAGATATCAGACATCACTTCATCAGAGACCTTGTGGAAGAGAAGGTGATCACATTAGAGCATGTAGCCACAGAGCTGCAATTAGCTGACATATTTACTAAGGCTTTGGATGCTACCCGATTTGAAAACCTAAGGGGTAAATTGGGAATCTGCATATGTGACATATAGCAGTTATGGAGAAGTGCCAGCATGTCTCATGACATCGTGTGGCATGATCACCGGATGGCAGCACCAGTCTGGCCAATAACTGTTTGTATTCCAATCTTAAAAACTCCACTAGCAACGGATTCTATAAATGTACAAACGTGCTTTGAACTCCTCACATCCTCATTAGCACCACTGAACGTTTTGCATGCTACAGCTGAATCTCTAAACTCATCCAAACCTTTCAATCGAAAAAAATGTCTCAACATCAGAACCCTAACTCCATTGATGAGGGTCTCAATCAAGAAGATGTAGTGAACGCAACTCCAATTTCTATAGTACCAATGGATGCTACTCCTATAAATGAGATCAGAGGAAGCATTCTTATTGCTCAAAAACCCAGGACTCCACATGTAAGAAGACCTAAGGAGTAAGTCTTCAGCAAAAGCAAGGGAAACCCTTCATCTTCCAGTACCCCCAAAGCTTCTACTTACGTGGACGCATCAATCAAACAGCTTGTAACCAGGATCCTTGCTAAACAAAGAGTTGTGCCTGGGGTATCTGTTCCCCTGAACAGTATGCCTGCTCCACAAGATGACCCAAGCAGCCAAGCTGAAGAAGACATACCTGCTTCACAGGATGTCCCAAGAAATGTTGAAACATCTGAGGGCCAGGACAAAGCCCTAAATGATGATGATAAAGCTACTGATGATAAAGCTACTGATGATCAAGCTCCTGATGATCAAGATGCTGAGAAAGAGGCTTCCCAACCTCCACCAGTTGAAAACCTGGATGATGACTCTAACATAGAGATCATAGCATCTATTAACCCTAGAATAGCCAAGATGGCTTAGGGCTAGGAAGGATAAGAAGCCAACTGCTCATGCAACTCCTGAGAAGAGACAGTCAACTCCCAAGAAGGACAAGACCAAACCTGTTTTTGGACCTACAAAGCAATGGAGTAAGGTCAGCACTCAGAAGAGGAAGGCCACAACTCCATCTGACTCTGATGTTGAGGAGGATGTCCCAACATCCCAACCCAGGAAGAAGCCAGCACCTCCTAGGACTGCCACTGATGTTCCTGAAGCACCCTTGGACAATGTGTCCTTCTACCATGTCTCTAGTGTAAGCAAGTGGAAGTATGTCTATCAAAGAAGGGTGGCTCTGGAAAGAGAGCTGGGTAGCAATGCCCTGGAATGCACTGAGGTAATTGATTTAATCTCCAATGTTGGTTTATTCAAAACTGTCTCCAACTTTTCTCCTTGTTATGAACTGCTGGTCAAAGAGTTTATAGTTAATCTACAAGAAGGGTGTGCTGATGGGAAATCTGAGGATCTCAGGAAGGTATATGTTAGGGGAAGATGTGTAGATTTCTCTCCTAGGGTGATAAATCAGTACCTGGGGAGAGAATCAGATGGGCCAAATGAGCTTGGCAAGACTGACAACCAAGTCTGCAAAATCATCACAGCCAACCAGGTCAAGTCATGGTCAGTCAAAGGCAAACTATCTGTTAGTCTGTTAACCAGAAAGTATGCTATACTGCACAGGATTGGAACAGTCAACTGGGTCCCCACCAACCACACCTCATCTATAGCTACTGGGCTTGGGAGGTTTATCTGTGTTGTAGGCACCCAAACCAAGTTGGATTATGGGGCATATATATTTGACCAGACTCTAAAGCATGCAGGAACCTCAACAATCAAGCTTCCAATAGCCTTCCCCTCACTGCTTTATGGAGTAATTCTCAACCAATATCCAGGAATCCTTACTGACAAGGATTCTGTATGTAAAAGGGAGAGTCCACTGTCCTTTCATTACAAACTGTTTATGGGCCATCATGTTGCAGATGTTGAAGCACCAAGTGGGACATCTGCTGGACCATCTGCTGTCAAGACTCCTATATCCAAGGCAGCCCTAATTGTAGAGCTCAAGACAACTTGCAAAGAGCTGGATGAAAGAAGGAAAAAGCTTGAGAACATAATTCAAAGACTAGAGCTGGAGGAAGTTGTTGGGAATGTGGATGGATCTGATGTTGAGTCTGAGGATACAGAAGATACAGAGTACACTGAGTCTGAGTGAAGCTGTGTGTGGTGGAAAATGTATTGTCTGTTTTGCTTTGTATTTCTTAATGTTTCTGTTTCTGTAATGTTTGGCCCCAAATTTCTGTCTAACAAGGGGGAGAAGTGTATTGAACAATGCTGCTATTGTTAATGTCCGTTTGATGAACAATGTTGATGTTAATTTCTGTCTTCTGAACTAAGTTATATTTGAATGTTCATTGGTATATCAAACTCTGTTGAACAAGTCATAGCAGTATACATACATGTTTGAGGGGGAGCAAATTATTAGCTCTCACATGATTCAACAGAAAAGAACTCTGCTGCTCTCTGACAAAACCAGAAGATTGTGTTAGCCAAAAATTAGCCAAAGGGGGAGTTTGTAGATGTTAAGAATTGGCAGAATTTTTGACAAACAAGAAGTTATGAACTTAGTTCAGGATGTCACACCAGATGTTGTGACATTAACAAACAAAGTAAAAGTAATGAACTTAGTTCAGGACATCAGGATGTCACACCAGATGTTGTGACATCACAAACCTTCTATCTGACTTAAATGATGCGTAACAGAAGTGAGTAAATTCAGGAGAAATTATCTGGAATTAATTATAAAAAGATAAGCACTCCAAGGCGCATCTTTAGGAAGCTTAGTTATCTGGTTCTAGTATAACAGAATAACTAACTCACCTTGATTCAAGGAGACAACAAACTAACTCACCTAAATTCAAGGAGATGAATGTGAGATTTATCAAAGTCTGGATAATTTGCAAAAAGCCCACAAACCAAGCATCTATTTAAGGAACTGAAACACTCAAGAAAAGATCACGAATTTTAGAAGACTGAAAAGGGTGTTTGTAAAGCTGGTTAATTTTAAGCAGGTTTTAATTGTTTGTCACTTTATGAGCTTTTAAGCAAAAAGTGAATTGTGTCTTGATTGAAACTTTTAAGTAAGATCAAGCTGGTGTGTTTGAAGTGTGACTTCAATTTTATTAATCATTGTAAAGATCACTGTGTGATTGAGGGGGAGTGAATAGGTACTCATATCTAAGTAGAGTCTTAGGTAGAAATTGCCTTGGGTAGATATTAAGTGAAGGATTAAACTGATTGGTTTAACTCCATAATTAATATTACTTATATTGGATTTCCTTCCTAGCTTGGTAGCCCCCAGATGTAAGTGTGGAGAAACACTGAACTGGGTTAACAATTTCCTGTGTCATTTAATTTACTAGCTCATTAATTTTTGTTTAAGATTTCAAGTGTTTAAACATCTGGTTCGACATCACGTATCTGATCCCAAAATTTCATCTTCTTTTATCTTCATTGCCATATTTGGACGAGTACGGCGTAGCTTCTGTTTCACTGGAGGACAGTCTTCTTTTAGAGGCAGCTTGTGCACAAGAATGTCGGTATCCAGACCTGGCATGTCTTGATAGGACCAAGCAAAGACATCAATGTACTCTCGAAGCATGTCAATAAGTTGTTCCTTCACTGAATCTTGCAGACGGGCCCCGATCTTCACTTCTTTCAAGTCTTCTTCGGTGCCAAGATTAACTGTCTCAACCTCCTCCTGATGAGGAGTGATAACCTTCTCCTCTTGCCTTAACAACCTGGCTAACTCCTCAGGTAACTCATAATCTTCTTCAACCCCTTCATCGGCTTGATTAATCGGATTGTCGAAGTCATACAAGGTCATAGCAGTGCGGTTGTCAGTGCGATCTGGAGGATAGTCTCTGCAATGGTTGAGATTGGTTCATTTTAGTGATCAGTTTTATCTTGTTTTAGAAAAAGTGAAAATGAAGTTGTTTATTTTGCAAACATTGCCATTTTATTGTTTTATACAAAAAATGAAAAATGAAAAACAGTGAGCGAAAAAAAAGTGAGACTTGTTTGCAAAAGATGTCCTGATATTCATTAATTAATCATTTGCACAAAATACAAGATGGCCCTATTACAAAATGAGTCCTGACACCTTGGGCAAGATGCAGGACTTGATGCATGCTAAAAAGACAGGAAATAATAATTACTCTGTAGGAGTAACTCTTATAATTTCCTGGGAAGACCAGTTAGAGACTTGGTTCCCCGGGATCCTTGGACGTATCCAGTTTTCCAGGTTGCGGTCGTCTTTTTCCTCGTCTTCCAGACTGTTCACAGCATCCGGGGTAAGCATTCCCCCACTGACAAATTTGGGCTCCGTTGTAGCCTCTGGTTGATCTTGTCGAGTTGGTCTGTAACCCAACCCGAATTTGTCTCCCTTCTTTTCTACTGGCAGCAGCTTATCCCAGCCCTAAGCGGTACCTTGTTCAACAACCTTCCGGGCTTGTTGATATGAAGTGATGGAAGTTCCAGACACAGTTGTTGCTTCATTGATGTTAAGGGCCTCAAATCCCTAACTCATAGTCTCATGGATCTCCCCATTCATCTCTATATACTTGTAAGTAGCCAGCTGGCTAACGAAAATGTCTTCCTCCCCGCATATTGTGATGATCTGGACTTCCCATTAAAATTTTAATTTCTGGTGAAGGGTAGATGTAACAGCGCCAGCGGAGTGGATCCAGGTTCTACACAACAAACAGTTGTAGGCCGGCTGTATGTCCATCACGAAGATAGTAGTTTTAAAGATTTGTGGGCCAATCATCACGGGTAATTCAATCTCTCCAAGCACTGATCTCTTAGATCCATCAAACGCTCTCACCACCTGGTTACTTGGATGCAATGCCAAACCATTATACTCCAGCTTCACCAAGGCTTTCTTTGGGAGGACATTGAGCGAGGACCCAGTGTCTACCAGCACATGAGAAAGAACAGCACCTTTGCACTTTAAGGTGATGTATAAAGCCTTATTATGATTGCGTCCCTCCGTCGTTAAATCAACATCTGCGAAGCCCAGTCCATGACTGGTGTTAACATTTGTAACCACTGTTTCCAACTGATTAACCGTAATCTCTTCCGGCACATAGGCTGCGTGCAGGACCCTCAAAAGTGCATTCCTGTGGGCTTCAGAACACATTAACAGTGATAAGATAGAGATTTTGGAGGGTTTCTGGTGAAGCTGGTCCACCACTTTGTAATCACTCTTTTTGATTATTCTCATGAACTCGTCCACCTCTTGTTCAAAGGACGTCTTCGGAGTTTCTTTAATAGTTGGCTCTTCAAGCACCACATTCTTCCCTTTTGCTTTAGCAACAGCTTCTGCTTCGGCATTGGGTCTTAGTATTTGTGAGGCAAAAAGGCGTCCGCTTTTGGTGAAACCTCCGCCTCCCCAAACATTATCAACTTGTGGTGAAGAGGTTGATGAATCTAGAGTGATCTTCTTTCCGTCGCAGTAGAGATCAGATCCGTAGTGCCAAGGTATGGCATTACTGCTTTCATAAGGAACGGGTCCAGGTACCGTAATGGTGACTGAACTGATCGCTGCAGCGGAAGGAACTGTGATGGTATGCGGGTCATAATAGATTGTGACTGGAGACCTGATAGTAGGTGTTGTAGTTTGTTGTTGAAAATTGTTGTTGGGATGAACAGTTTCCGGGTCATAATAGATCGTGACCGTTGAGACATCTTCGTTAGCGTTTGTTGGTGTTGTAGGCGATTTCATTGATAAGATGGGTGTTGATGTTGTAGAAGTAAGTGTTGCTGAACTTTGGTTTGTTGAAACAATGGATGGAGTGATTGCTGGAGTTGTGGATGAATCAGTGGGAATGATAGTTGTTTCAGTTGTAGGAGGATCTATTGTTGCTGAAGAAAGGGTTGTTGATGTTGTAGGAGGATTCACTGTTGCTGAAGAAAGAGTTGTTGATATTGTAGATGTTGTTGTGGTAATTTCCAAAATTCCATCTCTGATAAGGCCATCTATGCCAAGCCTTAGCCTCTCACAACTATTAATAGTGGTCTTACACGATTCGCAGCAGGCCTGACAACCTGGGAACACCTGGCATCTTAAGAGTTGAGCTTTGACTTCTGCCAGCGGTGTTCGAATCTGTGCAACATTATCAATCAATGCAGATGGTTGGTCCTCCTATATGGCATTAATCCTGGGCCCACCATGATTAGGCATAGGATTTTTGTTAACATTTGGAGGGGGTGCAAAGTTGAGAGCTTTGGAATCGACCATATCTTGAACCTTCATTTGCAAGGCTCTGCATTTCTCAGTATTGTGACCAGGTGGGTTAGAATGAAAGGCACACCTGACATTAGCATCATCATTCTTCGGGAGGTTGAGAGGATCTGGTGGAGCCAACATCCTTAACTCAACCAGGTTGAGCTTCAGGAGTTGTGGCAGTAAAGCGGCATAAGGCATAGGAATGGGGTCAATCACCCTATTTGCTTGAGATGGCCTCTGTTGAAAGGGGCGCTGCTGTTGGTTATTATTGTTATTGTTGTACGATCTTTGTTGCGGAAAGTGAGGTTGTTGCTGATAGTGATGTTGTTGTTGTTGTTGAGGAAAAAGTGGTTGATGTGGAGCTGGAGCCGGGATAGTAACAGCTGCTACTGATCTGTGAGAGTACTGGGGTCTGCCCCTTCCTATATGAATAGAATTTGTTTCACCCGTCCTTCGGGGTCCTGAGAAAGGTTTTCTTGTATTGTTGGAGGAGCTTGCACCGTTGTCAGAGATTTTTCCCATCTTCAAAAGACTCTCAATTCTCTCACCAGCTATAACTACATCAACGAAACTGGTGGAAGAGAAAGCAGCGAGTCGGTCAATATAAGTTCCCTGCAAAGTGTTCATAAACATGTTTGCCATTTCCCGTTCAGACATGGGTGGCTGGACAGCAGCAGCAAGCTGTCTCCACCTCTGAGCATAATCCTGGAAGCTTTCCCTTGAAGACTGAGACATGCCCATTAGAAGGGTTCTATTGGGAGCCATGTTTAGGTTGTACTGACAGAAGAAAGGCTTCGGCCAAGTCTTTCCAACATCTTATAGTGGCCCTGGTCAGATGCGAATACCATTCTCTTGATGCTCCAGTCAGGCTGTCCTCAAAATAGAACATCCATAACTTCTCGTCCATGGTATAAGCCTTGAGTCTCCCCAAGAAATACTGTAGATGAGTACGCGGGCAGGAGGTACCATTATATTTTCAAAGCACAGGGGTTTGAATTTGTGAGGAATTCTCACCCCATCTACCAGCTCCATGTCCATTACGTCAAAGCCTAGGGAATTCTGGGACTCTAGAGACCTCATTTTCTCAGCAATCTCATCCAACCTTCGGTCATAAACTTCATCCCCAACCCCAATAACTGTGAACTGCTCTTCCTGAGGATCCTCTTGCAAGATCCTGACTCTAGTAGTATTACCTTGAACATTCCTTACACCATTAACATTTGGGTTCAAATGGAGCCCAAACTCTTGTGGGTCGATGCGAGGTTGTCCGCGTTCATTATTGCTGGTTCCTCTTGTACCAGGGTGGTGCTCTTCAGGAGTCTGCCTTTCTACCAGCTCTCTTAGCCTTTCCTGGCTCTGAGCTAAGCCAGTCATCACAACCATAAATTGGGTCATTTGGTTTCTCATTTCAACCTTTTCGTTAGCCATTTGGTTCCTTACTTCCTTCAGGTCCTGTTGTACTTGGTCCATCTGAATGCTCGGAAGGTTGTTTCGTGTTGGGTACCGGTGTGTTCGGTTGACAGGGAACACTCGTCTTCGAGCAATGTTTCCTGAGACCACAACAAAGTGAGAAACAGCAAATAAAAACAAAGACCTACAAAACAAAGAAAATGTTAGTATGCAATGCAATATGCTTATTTGTCTTCCAAGGGTATCCGGTTTGGTTCTTTGGTTTTGACCTTTTCAGACCTTGAGGAAATGCTTGATGATGTTGAGAGATAAAGCCCACCAATAAATAAAACAAATTGATATATTACAAAGGATTAAACTACATAGTTTGTTTACAATACATGCCCATGGTGGGTCAAAAATACAACAATCAAAAGAAAAAAGTACATCAAAAGAAAAGAGATACAAGCAAAAGGAATCAGACATCCAATCCAAAGTCATCCTCCCTGACTTCCTTCAGGAGGGCCTCAGTCACCGGACCAGCTGGGTGCTCTGTGATAGTCCTAATGAGGAGGTTCCTGGTAGCAATGGCATTAGTCAGCTTCCTATGCCTGTCCTGATCCTTTGATTTCTTCAACCCCGCCCGGAGTTTCAATTCTGATATCTCCTTCTGAGCTACCAATAAAGCTTTTTGCTGCTTCTTCTCATTAGCCTCTAGCTGCTCAATCTTGGCCTGAGTCCTCTGGTCTTCTTGTGCACGGGCTTCGGTGATCCTGATCCACCTAACCTGGCTTTCCTCCAGATAATGCTCTGCCCTAGCTTTTTGAATTTTGGCCTCCTTGCAGGCATTCTTCAGTACCAACTCCCCAGCTCTTGCCTTCCTGATGTAGTCATCTGTCCTTTCAATCTTGGTCAGATGCTCAGCCTTGAGTCTTTCCAATCTCTCAATGTCTAGACGACTGTCATTTCTATCCCAGAGAGTATTCTTCAGGGCTTCAGCTAGCTGATCATTCCTCTCTTTCAGCTTTTCAAATTCTTCCAGGCTGACAGTTGCTGCAGGCTGTACTGTAGAGGGTCCAGGTGTGTCTTCCAAGGTGAAAGGCATCCTGGTGATCTGAGCTCTAGTACAAGACCAGTCAGAGTACTGGGCTGAGGCAATATTGTTGCACCTTCCAAAGATGGTTGTCCCTTTGGTCTGAATGTTGTCCCAAGCCCAGGCAGCTTGTCTGACAACAGCAGAGTTGGGTTGAACTTCACAGTAGAGTCTCAGCCAAATCTTGTCCTCTAGGAGGATGGACCAAAGCATATCTCAACTACCTTTTAAACAGCAAAGGGTTTTAGTTGATACAACCTTTTACTCCTATCAGAGGCATATTAGGGTATTGCCCACAGCTGGTAATAATATCTTTGCCTTTGGTGCTCTGGGTGCACCACCTGATGTCATCTGATGTCAAGGCAATGAACCTCTTAGCCCAATTCTTCTACTGATGTGGGTTCAAGAAGGCATCTGATCTTGGCAAGTGTCTGAGCATCCAAGAGTAGTACAGAGGAGCACAACATCTGACCAGCTTCCCCATTTGCTTTTTGATCTCACCTGATCATAAGAGCCTTCCAGTGACTTGATGAACGGGCCAGAGAATGAAGTGAGGGAGGGGGTGTACCTGCAAAGCACTCCAATGCTTAATTCAGAAGAGGTACGGAATAGTAAGGTTTAGTTCAGAATGAGTGAGAATACCTGCCCCTTTGTTAAGAAAAGGTATTTATAATGTGCCCCCAGCGTTGGGCCAAGGCCCCTCAATGGGCTTAATCTGGCTAGGCCCATGGAGGAGCTGTCAAGGGATGCGTAAGAAGCATGAAGACCTAGACAAAAGGTTTTCCCCTTGGTCCAACTGCCCCTATCTTTCAGGAGATAATAAAGGGCAGTTGGGCGACGTGGCAGATGAGTTGGCAGATATGCTCTCTGCCCATCTTCAGTGTATGCCCGTCGTATCAATAGGTGATTTATCCAAGAGGTTCTCCTGCTCGAGCATATGGGCCCTTGCCCGACATGTATTGGGCCGTGCCCTTATATATCCTCGCGGCCCAGTCCAGAACAGGAGCCCCCTAAGTCAAGTCTCTAAGTCGAAGTGATGACTTGTATTGCTATCGGGCACATGCGCCAAGGATAAAGTAGCGGGCATATGGTCGGGCACGTGATGTTCCAGCAGAGCTGATCGTAGCGTCCTTTTCTCCCCGGGCACGTGATGCTCCAAACAGTGTCGAGGACGAAGGTCCCCCGACGGGTTCGTGATGTTTTTGTGGAAGTCGAGGACGCCATACGGGTCGGGGACGTTCCATAGAGTCGGGGAGGTGTATAGTTGCCCGACGTCGTTCCAGATTCTTTATGGATTGACGCGTTTCAGTGTTAATGGTGTCGCTTCGTTTAGTGTGCAAACGGTGGCGTAGGCAGTAGGTAATGATGGCCTAGCGCGTTAATCCACGCGCCTGTGACTATAAAAAGGGGCTGAGTGACTTCATTTACACTTTTCGCTCAAACGTTCACCGGAAGCTCTGAAGATTTTTTCTCGTCTCCGCCCGTCACACTAACTGAACCACCGTTGTTTGCTCGAGCGCCACCGTGCCCTTTGACTCTTCACTATGTCAGGTACTGTTTTGCCTTCTTAATCCCTCATTTTTTCTGTTTTCCTGCGTTAATGGCTGTGAATGCATGTTTTCATTTGTATAGAGTAGTTAGATTTAACTTAGAAGTAGTTAAATAGGCTGTAGATGTGAAAAATAGGGCTAGGATTAGACTGTCCCGGGCAGAAATTTCATGTGCCGGGCAAAATTTTCATAAGCATGTATGAGATTTTTGCCCGGGTCATGATAATGTTCGAGTGTGCATTGATGCGTCGAACACGTGCGAAATTTCTCAACTGGGTCTGGTGGCAGTGGGTGAGGTTTCGCACTGATGCGTGTGAACGTCGCCCCCACGCCCTTTCACTTGACCTACGGTGGAAGGGTGGATTTGATATGACGTCAAATTCACTCTTTCTGTCTGCGTTTCAGGTGTAACCGGGCGTCTACGACCGAGAGGAGAAGAAACCGAGCCGCGTCCCGCGGATACGGACCTTACGCGTTTGTCCGTCGAGGAGGGGAACACCCGAGATGGTACTGAGCGTGTCTCGTCGTCCGGGCAAAATGACCTCTCTTGGGTTGCGGACGAACCCTTGGATGAGGAATCTTATTTCATCGAGGAGGCGACCCATGCTTATGTCGTGGTGGAAAATAGAAGTCAGGAAGATCCTGAAAATTGGCAGTGCCATGCTCCCAAAGAGGCGGACCGGATATGTCATCGTTTCCCAGGGAAACAGTTCGCCATGTACGAGTTCGCCTTCCGAGAGGCGGGGATCAGGCTGCCCTTCAATTCCTTCCAGATGTTTATCTTCAAGTGGCTCTGGCTGGCGCCGTCCTAGTTACACCCCAATGCCCTTGCTTTTATGCGGGCGTTTGAGTTGGTCTGCCACTTCCTCGGTATTGGGTGTACCCGGGCTCTCTTCTTCCATGTTTTCCATCTCCAACGGTCCGGTCTTCGGGGGCGTCACAGCTGGGTCTCTTTCAAACAGCCCGTACGCTTGTTCAAGACGTACGTAGATTCTTCCCGTCATTTCAAGGGTCGGTGGTATGTAGTGAGACCGATCACCCGTGCTGCTCTGCATTCCCTTTATTACTACAAACGGGATGCAGATGGGGAGGAGAAATTGATGTCGAAGATACCGCTGAGGTGGCAGCGCGACCATTTCGATCTCACCACCAGCCACTATAGGATTAAGTTCTCGATGCTGGGTGTCGAGGATAGGCTCGCTTATAAGAAGTTGGTTGAGTACGTGCAGAGCTTCAACCTGGCGGTCTGGATGGATCAAAAGGGTGTGCCTTATGTTGACGAGGCCGGGATGCTGATCTGCGAGGCCTGTCTTATTAACACCAAGGCTTTGCTCAAGTGTAGAACCGAGGAGAAAGCCATGGAATTGTTGGGTGGGTGTTCCTTAAATTCTTATGTCTTTTTGTTTATGTTTTCGCCCGCTGACGTATATGTCCTCGTTTTGTAGGTGCTATGCCCACTGCTCGTGATCGGGTCCTCAAGCTGGAAAACCAGGCAGGTGCCCCGGACAGGGCTTCAAAGAAGAAGAAGAAGACTGCGCCTCGTGTCCAGGAGATACCTGGAGATTCCGGGGCTGGGACCTCGAACACAGCGAGTCCAGTGCTCTCCTCCCCTCCCCGTGCATCTATGATCAATATACCAGACAGCCCGCCTCCATCAACCTCCCCTCTCCACAAGCGGAAGCGCCCGGAGGGGACACTCTCAAGGTCGACCTTAGCGGGGAACGGCAGTCCGGGTGGCCCTGGAAGTTACTTACTTCCCCCCTGTTATGTAGAGCGGGCCTTTTTCAAGACCGAGGATGCCATTGATGTGCCAGCGCCCGAGGCAAGGGCTATCCTAAACCAGGAGGCTGGTGTCCAGCGCAAGGAATTGGCCAGGTACTTGGCCACCGTCATCAGGGTGATGGAAACGGCTATGGTCCTGACCGACACCTCCGTGTCCACTGCCTCTTTGGAAGATGCCCTCCTGCAGGTCCGATCTGAAAAGGACAATCTGTCAAAGGACTTGTCGGACTATAAGGAGGAGCACCAGCTTCAGGAGGGGCTGAAGAAAGAGTTGGAGGAGGTCAAGGAGGAGCGAGATCTAGTGAATGCGGCCAAGGCGAGTTTAGAGGAACAAGCAGCTGGGCATCAGAAGGTGGCTGACGAGAATGTTGTATTGCGTGCTCAGCTTGCTTCGCTCGAGGACAAGGTCCGTCCGTTAGCTGATGAGACTGACGAAGAGCTCGCTCTCGGTTCCCGGGGTAAGTTGGTGGGGCACATTCGCTCTCTCAATCAGGACCTCGTGGCTGTATTTAAGGAGGGTTTTGATAACACCGTCGAGAAGCTGAGGGTTTTAAATCCTGAGTTGGTGATGGAGGGGTCAGCCCACAATTATTGTGTCCAGGAGGGGGAGATCGTGTGCTCGTTCGAAGCTGAAGAAGAGCTGGGGGAAGATGAAGGAGAGGAAGAGAATGTTGAGGAGGAGCTCCGGGCGGAGTCTTAGGAACTCTAATTTGTTTGTTCATATGGTGTGCGTGCCTGTTTGTATGGCCTGCGTGCCTTTTTGTATGGCCTGCGTGCCTTTTTGTTTGTATTTTGGCCTTCGGGCGTACTTATCTTTGGCTTTGGCCGTTTTTAATGAATGAATGTTTCATTTTTGATTATTCATCCTGCTCGGTTTTTCTTTTATTATGGTTTGTTTCTTGTATTCACGAACTATTTTATGCTCGACCATGTTAGTCTCCTCGGTTTAGGGAACCGACGAGGTAGCGGGCGTCGTGCCCGTTCAGATCGAAAACCGAGTTCGTGGTATAGAACTCCGGCTCCGAGGCTTGGGCTTTCCCATCGCGAGCTGGGTGCCCTTCCGGTCTTGGTACTTCGACGTTGGTGCTCGATCGAGGTCCCAACCGTCGGGGAGGGTTGTGTTCGCTGGAGGGGTCGGTTCGTCCCCGGGTCGCGTGGTTCCTCCCTGTAGTTTTGGAGGTGAAGAGCGTGGTCGTACCTCCCACGTCTCCCCGTGACCTATTCAGCTGTAATATTGTCTAAGTTTCTCTGCGTTCCATGGTCGAGCGAGTTCTTCGCCTTGTAGGTTTTCTAAATAGTAGGCCCCGTTGCTCGTCTTATCGCGGACGCGGTAGGGGCCTTCCCAGTTGGCGGCGAGTTTACCCTCTCTTGGGTTTTTTTGGTTTCTTCTGAGGACCAGGCTGCCCACCTGGAACTCTCTTTTTATGACCTTCGCATCGTGGCGCAAGGCTATTTTTTGCTTGAGGGATATTTCTCGAAGGGCTGCTTTGGAGCGGATCTCGTCGACGAGGTCCAGCTCGGCTCTGAGTGCCTCGTCGTTCATTTCTTCGTCTAGGGGTTCTTCTATGCGTCTCGTTGGTTCTCTTATTTCTATTGGGATGACTGCTTCGGTGTCGTATGTTAGTCGGAATGGGGTCTCCCCAGTTGTGGAGTGAGGCGTTGTACGGTAAGCCCATAGGACGCTATGTAGCTCCTCGACCCACGCCCTATTCGCCTCACCGAGCCTGCGTTTCAGTCCGCGCAGGATTACCCTGTTGGCCACTTCCGCTTGTCTGTTGGTTTGAGGGTGCTCGACGGATGTAAAATGCTGCTTAGTACCTAAGCTCGCCACGAAGTCTTGGAATCCCCCGTCTGTGAATTGCGTTCCGTTGTCCGTGATGAGGACCTGGGGCACGCCAAACCTTGCGAGGATATTTCGTTTAAAGAATCGAAGAATATTTTGTGCTGTTATTTTAGCCAGCGCCTCTGCTTCGATCCATTTGGTAAAATAATATACCCCTACGATGAGGTATTTATTCTGGTACGATCCGGTCACGAAAGGCCCGAGGATATCCATGCCCCACCATGCGAAGGGCCATGGAGAAGAGAGTGTTTTTAGTTCATTCGGGGGTGCGAGGTGCATGTCGGCGTGCCGTTGGCACTTGTCGCATTTTTTGACGTGTTCCTTGGAGTCGTGTTGCATGGTCGGCCAGTAGTAGCCCGCTCGAAGAGCTTTTCGTGCAAGTGATCGTCCGCCGGGATGTTGGGCGTTTATTCCTCGGTGTATTTCTCCCAGTATGTCGGGGAATTTCTCTTCCTCGACGCATTTGAGTAATGGGATGGAAAACCCCCTACGGTAAAGTTTCCCTTCGAGGAGGACGTACGAGTATGCTCTACGTTTGGTGGTGGCCGCCTCTTTTGGGTCGACGGGGAGTTCTCCCCTCGTTAGGTAATTATAGATGGGCGTCATCCAACAATGAGTATCCCCGATCACGTTGACCTCGAGTGGAGGAGGTGGTTTTTTGATACTAGGTCGAGGAAGGATCTCTTGAATTACAGATTTGTTTCCGCCCTTCTTTCTCGTGCTAGCTAGCTTTGATAAGATGTCGGCCCGTGTGTTGTGCTCCCGAGGTACGTGTTGTACTTCCCATTTCTTGAATTTTTCGAGTCTTTCTTTGACCAAGGCTAGGTACTCGACGAGGTTGTCGTTCTTGGTCTGGTACTCTCCTCGTACTTGTGATGCCACGAGCTAGGAGTCTGTTGATATTTTTACTTCCTTTGCTCCTAGGTCTTCGGCCAATCTCAGACCGGCGATGAAAGCCTCATATTCGGCTTGGTTGTTTAATGTCGGGAAGGCTAGTGCTAGTGAGACCTCGATCAGGATCCCGTCCTCATTCTCGAGGATGATTCCAGCTCCACTGCCTGTCGTACTGGAGGCGCCGTCGACGAAGATCGTCCATTTATGGGCGCCGTCCGTCGGTGTCGGGCTGTGGGTCATTTCCGCGACAAAGTCGGCCAGTGCTTGGGCTTTTAAGGCCTTTCTGTTCTCATATTGTATATCGAATTCAGAGAGTTCCAGCGACCATTTGAGCATTCTGCCGGCCATATCTGGTCGTCCGAGAAGCTGTTTGATTGGCTGGTCGGTTCTTACTTTGACCGTGTGCGCGAGGAAGTAGTGGCGTAGCCTCCTCGCCGCATTTATGAGAGCCAGGGCGACCTTTTCAATTTGTTGGTATCTGAGTTCGGGGCCCTGAAGCGCTTTGCTCGTAAAATAGATGGGTTTTTGTCCTTCGTCAGTTTCCCTTATTAGGACGGCACTGACGGCCTCGGTTGCCACGGACAGATATAGGTATAAGGTCTCTCTTTCCAATGGTCGTGATAGGACCGGGGGCTCAGAGAGGACCTTCTTCAAATGGAGTAGTTCCCGTTCGCATTTGTCGGTCCATTCGAAGCTGGCCTCCTTACGAAGGAGTCTGAAGAAGGGCAGTGCATGCTGGGCAGATTTGGCGATGAAACGGGATAGTGAGGCGAGCACCCCGTTGAGGGATTGGATTGATTTTTTGGTCTTCGGGGTTGGAAATTCCGAGAACGCCCGGCATTTGTCGGGGTTGGCCTCGATACCCCTCTCGATGAGGTAGAAACCCAGGAATTTTCCTGCCCGGACGCCGAACGTGCATTTTTCGGGGTTAAACCTCATTTTACACTGTCTCGCCTACTCGAAGACTTTGTATAGGTGTCAAGCGTGGTCGACCTCCTCGTGTGACTTGATGATCATGTCGTCCATGTATACCTCGAGCATATCCCCTATTTCTCCCTTGAAGACTTTGTTCATCATGCGCTGGTATGTGGCCCCGGCGTTCTTGAGTCCGAACGGCATTACGTTGTAATAGTAATTGTCGGTCGGGGTCATGAACGCCGTGTGTCTCTTGTCCGTGTCCGACATAGGGATTTGATTATATCCACTATATGCGTCGATGAAGGACAGGAGTCTAAAACCTGCAGAGTTATCAACGAGCTTATCTATGTTAGGGAGAGGGAAAGCATCTTTGGGGCAAGCCCTATTAAGATCAGTATAATCAACACACATGCGCCATTTTCCATTATTTTTCTTAATGAGTACTACATTAGAGAGCCAGGTTGTGTACTGGGCTTCAGAAATAAAATTTGCCTCTAAGAGGTCTTTTACAGCTCGCTCCGCAGCCTCCGCTTTCTCGGGGGACTGCTTGCGCCTACGCTCTGCTATGGGCTTGACTGCCCGATCTAGAGCTAGTTGGTGCCACGCGACCTCGGGATCCAGGTCGGGCATCTCTGCGGCGTTCCATGCGAAGAGGTCGGAGTTCTCCTTGAGGCATGTCACGAGCTTATCCCTTGTTTCCTCGGGCAATCCTTTGCATATCCTTACTGTTCTTCCAGGATCGTCGCCCAGAGGGATGAGCTCGAACTCTCCGTTTGGGACTGGCCGGAACGGGTGTTCGGGAGACTGTTCCTCGATGGGTTTCCATTCTTCAGTTTCGTCATGGCCAATGCGGCAGTCGAGGTCGATGGCGTTGATTCCCTGGAGGGGAGGATCCTCGGTCTTGGGTTTTTTGTTGCTCTTTGTATTGACTGTGGCCTGTCCTTTTACTGCGGCGTCGTAACACCGTCGGGCAGCCTCGATGTCGCCGTGGACGGTGACTACGCAGCCTAGTTTGGTGTAGTACTTCATATTTAGATGGACGGTAGATGAGACCGCGGTGAGTTCGGCTAATGTCGGGCGGCCGAAGATGCAATTGTAGAGAGAGGGACACTCTACGGCCAGGAAATGGATTTTGATTTCTCTGGCCGTTTCCTGCTCTCCGAAGGTGACGAGGAGCTCGACATATCCCCACGGTTTTGTCGTGGCTCTGTTGAACCCTTGGAGATCGGACCCGACGTAGGGGGATTGATTGGTTTTGTCTAATTTCAGAGTCTTGAAAAGGTGGACGTACATGATGTCCACTGAGCTGCCTTGATCGACCAGAATGCGTCTGACGTCGAACTGGGCCATCTTGGCCCTAATCAGTAGTGGGATGCTCGAATTTGGGGAGCCGCCCGGAAGCTCTTCTAAAAAGAAGGATATTGGGTTGGATTTGCCTCGATATTTTGTCAGCGTTGCCTTTTGGTCGGGTGCGGTCAGAAGGAGTTCGTCGAACTTGCGTTTTACTGAGAGGGCAGCGGCCTCGCCGTTCATTCCTCCGCCCGATATGACAAGGGCGGTCGGGAAGTCCTCCCAGGGGCTGAGTGCAGCGATCCGGCCTTCGGGCAATGTCTCGGGGAAGCTGAAATCCTCTGGACGTGATACGCAGAGGGCCACTTGATAAGGAGAGTCGTCGGGGGGTGTATCCTCCCGAGGTCTCTTCTTCTCTGGCTCTTCGTGCTTGGAAGCTTCGTTCCTCCTAGTATACTGTTTAAGATGCCCTTCTTGGATTAGGATCTCTATTGCATCTTTTAGGTGAACGCAGTCTTCGGTCACGTGCCCGTGGCTCCTGTGGAACCTGCAGTATTTGGATTTGTCGGTGTGAGGCTTTGGTGCATATGGTTTTGGGAACCTCACTCTGCCCTGTTTGAATTCGGAGTTGATGCATTCGGCGAGGATACGCTCATGGGGAGCTGTCAGTAACGTATACTCGCTGTATCGGCCCGCGGGACCTCTTCCTTCTCGAGGTTCGCGGGGCTTTTCTTCCCTTCGCATGTCCCCATTGCGACGGGGAATGTTCGGATCTTCACGCTTGGGGTGATCGGTATCCCCGGTATTACGGCTACTGCGAGCGTTGTGGGCTACCTGCTTCTCCTCGTATCTGATGTAGGCCTGGGCCTTATGTAGGAGCTCATTCAGGGTGCGGAGAAGCTTTATCCCAACGGCTCGACTGAGCTCGCTACCGGGCAAGAGTCCTCTCTCGAGAAGGTATTTCTTCATGTGTTCAGTGGTATCCACCTCGACAGCCTCTTGGTTGAATCGTTCGATGTACGAGCGTAAAGTTTCATTTTTCTTTTGTATTATGGCTTCAAGGGTCGCCTCTGTCTTGGGGTGGCGCCGGGAGGCTGTGAAATGCCTCGTGAACATGGATCTCATAACTCTCCAAGACGTGATGGATTCGGGGGCCAAGCTTTTGTACCAGGCCATGGCCCCTTTCCTGAGGGTCGTCGAGAACAGTCTGCACTTGAGGTGCCCGGTGATGTCATTACGGTAGTCGAGCATTGCATTTATGTTGTCGACGTGATCGTCGGGGTCGGTGGTCCCGTCGTACACGGCCAAGTTAGGAGGTTTCTCCATGCCTTTGGGGAGCGGAGCTTCCATTATCTCCCATGACAGGGGGCAATGCAAGTCTTCTTCGTCGCTCCTTGGTGGAGAGAGCTCGTCGCGGTCGGGGCTACGATCGCGCCTCGGCGAGGTTCCCGATCGACCGGTGTCACGGCGGGCGCGTGCCCTGCTGACGTTAGGCTCTGGGGAGCGGCGTCCTCGTTTCTTTGTTGCTTCTGGACGTTGTTGTGTCCTCCTCTCCTATTGAGGTCGGACCTCCCGTCGGTCAGCTTCTAGGGCCATGATTCTCTCATGCTGCTGGTAGAGCATAGAGCTAGCCTGGTTGAGGGCGTTCACCATAGCAATCATGGTGGCATCTCCTTCGACGGGAACGGGGATGGGTTGAAACGTCTCAGTCCCCTGGTTCTGAACTTGAGGGGGATCCCCATTGTTTTGGAGTTGAGGAGATGGGGTGGCCGGACGGCCATCTCGGGCGTCTGCTTCATGGTACTGCAGGTCGTCGTCCATTGTATAGTCGACGAGGGGACGGCTGTGCTCATTAGGGTGTTCTCTGGACATGCTGGAAGGACGGTGTTTGAGCTTTGATCTTCTGTTGTGGAAGAAGGGGGAGCTAGATTCCCACAGACGGCGCCACTGATCTCACCTGATCAGAAGAGCCTTCTAGTGACTTGACGAACGGGCCAGAGAATGAAGTGAGGGAGGGGTGTACCTGCAAAGCACTCCAATGCTTAAGTCAGAAGAGGTACAGAATAGTAAGGTTTAGTTCAGAATGAGTGAGAATACATGCCCCTTTGTTAAGAAAGGGTATTTATAATGTGCCCCCAGCGCTGGGCCAAGGCCCCTCAATGGGCTTAATCTGGCTAGGCCCATGGAGGAGCTGCCAAGGGACGCGTAAGAAGCGTGAAGACCTAGACAAAAGGTCTGTCCCTAGGTCCAACTGCCCTTATCTTTCAGGAGATAATAAAGGGCAGTTGGGCGACGTGGCAGATGAGCTGGCAGACATGCTCTCTGCCCGTCTTCAGTGTATGCCCGTCGTATCAGCAGGTGATTTATCCAAGAGGTTCTCCTGCTCGAGCATATGGGCCCTTGCCCGACATGTATTGGGATGTGCCCCTATATATCCCCGCGGCCCAGTCCAGAACTTTTTTCATTTCTCTGATGGATGGAGTAGTAGAAGTCCCCCAGTAATGTAGGGACAGGGTTCCTCAGCAAGAACAAGTGGATGGCATTCTTACTCACAAAATTGGGCTCATCTGCAAACAAAATAACCCCATATATACCGAGGGCTAAAAGTGCACAGACTACCTTCCATTCTCCTACTGCAGCCTTCAGGGTGGCCTGAGAAATCAAGAAGTCCAGATGGAGGCCTGGAACTCCAGACTTTGTTGTCAAGTTTTGCTCAATGAGGGCAGGCTTCAAATGCAATGCCCTTGCTATCTCTTCATTTCTGGGAGCAGTCATTTCTAGGTTGAAAGGAATTCCCCTCCTGATAGGAACTCCAATCAACAAGGAAAACTCTTCTAGTAGTGGTCCCATCTGGAAATCAGGAAAGGTGAAGCATCTGAGTGGTGGGTCATAGAACTGCAAGCATGTGTGGATCATGCTCCTCTGAGATGCATCAAGATCCATGACCATGTCCAAAATACCCCCATAGTGCTCTCTAAACAGTGGGATGTAGTCAGGTGTGATAAGGGATTGGACCTGCCTGATACCAGTCAAGGTGGGCTCAAAGAAGTGGTAAGATATGTTGCTCTTCCTTGGAGTATCCATGAGTGCTGATAGAGAAGCTGAAGACAACTGCTGATGAAAATCACAGACTGAGAAGCTGGAGGTAAATCTCTGACAGACTGATGCAGGTGCTGAAGGAGATAACTGAAGCAGATGCTGAAGAAGATAACTGAAGTAGAGGTCTAAGCAACAGAAGGGGTCAAAACCAAACCAAATATGATATGATGGATACCCTGAAAAACAAATAAGCAAATGTTAAATGATGCAATGATGATATATGCAAATGATATGAAAGGGTTGTGATCAAGAGTTGGATCTGATTATCTGCCTTAGTAAAGGTCCATGTATGTTCAAAGGTTCGGATGGAGGCTTACAAATCCAGTAACCAAGGTGGAGGACTCAAATAAAGAGTCACAAGTCCGGGGTAATCACAAGAATTGTCCAAAGTGGTGTATTCTTACACAATACTAGTAACAGGGTATGATGTGGCCAAGGGCTCCTGCAAAACCTGTAAACAACCCAACCCCCTCACATGTAATGTTCTAGAACAAGGATCCTCAGACTTGGATCAGTTATGAGAAATGTAAACACTTCTAACCCGGAGGTACAGTGTTTACACTAACCATAAAAGATCCTCCTCTAATTCACCCCAGATTCTGAAGGTCAACATAAAGGTCATCCAGACTTAGCAGGCTTCCCAGATAGACCTAGCACTACAGGAAATCTGTAGCACAGAGTTCTCAAGAAGAAACCCACATTTGAACCGTGTTTCATATTCCCGCACCAGACCGAAATGGAATGGGAAAGAATATGAAGCCACTCTAGCCTAGGTGTCTCTCAGGTCCCAGGTATAGGACCTTAATCTCTCAATGAAACCCCACTAACCAAAACAGAAGCAGATCCAGCAATGATAATGACAGTATGATGTATATATAAAACTGTAAAGGAAAGCAGTAAATAAAGTTGTACATAAAGCAATAAATAAATCAAGTAAACAAGCACAATTAGCACGTAACACCCCCGTAAACACAAATCAAACAAGCGCTATGAGGAACCCACAAAAAGAACCAGAAGCTCTGGTTGCAATATAAGTTTCCCCAGCAGAGTCGCCAAGCTGTCGCTCCCACCAAATGACACTGGGCCAGAAGGGGTACAGACGCGAACGGTCGACGAAAGAGAGAACATGAAGATGAACTGAAAAGAGTCGCCAGCTAGGCATTTTTATCTCGAAGGAAAGGTAATGCTGCATAAACCTAGAAAGAAATGGATAAGACGATCGCGAACCAGAGAAACTGAGAAAGGGATTGGTTACAACCTGGGAAGGTATTAGCACCCAGATTGTCCGTCGTACTCGACGGGATCCACGCTTGAGAGTTTGTGTTTAAAGGGGTAGGTGTCAGTGCTATCTGTGTGCAAAAAGCTGGAAACGAATGTACAAGTATCAGTGCAAGAAAGTGAAGTGAAGTGAAATGCTCAAGAATGAGGCTTAAGAGAATAATGCTGGAAGAGGGGGGAAGAGACAGAGACTTTTGTTCGATAACAGTTAAGTTATGCCTACGTATCCTCTCGTGCAATGAGGAAGTCAGAACACCGTAGTTCGACTCAAAAAGACTGAAAGATAAATTGACTGATGAACTGCTTGCTTGTCTATGCTCAAGTGTATGACCTGTCTGGCTCAGGTGCTAACTGTCTTGTATTAGACGGAAGAAGCAAGTTCTAGTTTGTGAGTGAATATGATGAGAAAAGAATACCGGAGGAGACGATTATTGTTTTTTTTTGTGTTTTCAATCTTTTATTTCTTTTTGTGTTTGTCATAAGATAATGAGCTTAAGCCTAAACCAAGGGCTAGTAAACTCATCACATCCTCCCTCTGATTAGGGGTAATGAGAATACCTTAAGGATGAAGTAAACACCTCAAACTTAATTACCATGATGTAGGATTAAGATCATTAACCTACTGTCATAACCCTAATTACACAATTAATGACTTTCAGGCCACCGGAGAAGAGCTCCGGTCGTCTTCTTCGGCTGCCCTCTCCCCTGAAAATCCCCAACTTTCACCCTAGGTCATTTCTAGAGCTCTAAAGCTCCAGATCAAACCCTCTCACTCTCCTAAACTCAAATCCACCCCTAAAACAAATTTATAATTGCTCATAAACAAGATTCAAAGGAAAGATTAAAAATGGTAAAAATTTCAGAGGTTCAGTAAATACTCATTTCTTCACCATTTTCAAAAATTCAAAGCTCAACGTGATCAGTGAAGCATGCTCTTTCACATTGTAACATAAAAATGAAGTTCTGGAAAAATGATTTGAGATGACTACCTGAGATGAAGCTTTCCAAACTTGACCTTTCTGGCCACTTCCTTTGTGCAAAATGACTCCCTTTGACCTCCTGATGAAGCTTTGATGCTTGGAAGACCTTGAGAGTGGCTGGTTTATGAGATTACACCTCAACTGGCCAAGAATCATATTTTATGTATGGGGTGTTTTTGGTTGTTTTAATGGTTGCTTTGTGGTCAGTGAGTGATTTTGAGATCAATGGTGAAATTGGTTTGAAGATTGAGTGAGTGAGCTGAGAGATTCGAAGGATTTTACAAGTTGGAGAGTTGCGGAATGCTGAGTTCTTGGAGTGTTAAGCTTGTGTGTGTTATGAAAATGAATCCTTAGAGCATGCTTGTAAAGTTTTCATTTGAGAAAGAGGAGGTTGAAAAACTTTCCCAAAATGGAAAGTTTACATTACAAGTCATTTCCATTTTTGGCAACTTTTGGTTTAGCTCACTTTTCTTCAATTTTGTGAACTTCCAAGCACTTCAATGATCAAATAAAGATCATATAACTTCAATTTGATGAAAAATCCACTTTGGTTCCATGTTGGGGGGCTCAGATGCCCTGATTTTGCTCTGACTTGCTCAAGAAGTTACCCAGTGATCAGATGACTTCCACAATGAATTTCTTCATCAAACTTGGTACACATGATCCTTATAACATATTGAGACTATTAGAAACAAGAATGACCAAAAAAATTGGAGTTATGGCCTCTGAAACCAAAACCCTAATTTCAGGTCATCTGTGCAGTGAAACCCTAGCTCAGCTTCCATGCTTTCCAAGTTCTTATGATTCTTTGACTTCCTTGATCTTTGATGGGTATGATATGATGATTGAACACCTTTGGACCCTATTGGAATGTTTGGAGACCTTTGGAGTGGCTCAGATGGATCCTTGGATTGCTCAGATCACAAACCCTAGATGCAGATGAATTTGAACTAATGCAGTGAAACAAAAATGCAATATGAGATGATATGCTTGAACTAATGCAAATATGAAAGATCACAAGCCATGGTGTGAACTTAGTGAGGGAAAATTTGGGGTGTTTACACTACGATACACTATTATCATACGTGAACAATGTTATTTTGTGAATGTTAAAAAGGATGGAGGTGGAAATATTTCTAGGCCGACTCATTACAACCTAGTAAACAAGTTTCTTCACCGGATTTTTGTAGCTGGAAATGGAGGATCAGGGTAGGCCCATGTACCACCATAGGGTTTCATCCTTGAAAGTTCTTGACAAAAACTTGCATTTCAGAGAATCAAGCATTTTGGTGTTGACCATTTGTGTGTTGATGGAGGCAACATGCTCATAAGGGTCATTATGCCCATCGAACTTTGTCAATGAGGGAGGCTTGAAATGATCAGGTACAAATGTTTCTCGTATCTTGTCTTAGAGGGGATGAGGATATAGCATTTATGTCTCCTCAATGAGGGTAGCCTCTTGTTGGTTTTGTCGAATGTTAAGGATGTTGTCCTTCAAAGTATGATTTTGACGGTGTAACTCGTCCATGGTGGCGCACATCTCTGACATGTCATTGGAATCACTATTACCTCTACTATCCTCTTGTGCGTAGGATTGTTATCTCCTAGCAACCATGATTAGGGACAGTTAGGAATAGGAGTAGAGACTTTAGTGAGTGTCAAGATGGTGGTAACAAATAAAGGTGTATCTAATGTCAATTTTACTAGGACTCCACGATGAATGTCATTGTACTTGATAAAAAAAAGTACAAATACATAGCAACCCTATATTGGTAGGGGTTATTAGAGGATTTATTATTTATGTGGGGTTAGAGAAAGATAATGAGGATAAAAAGCTCCATTTTTAGGGGTATTCTCTGTGAATATCAGATTATCCTCCCTCAACCCTATTGTGAGTATGTTTATAGAGGCTTATGGGTCTGGATTCAGAGGCTCCTAAGAAGTAGAAACCAACTCTCCTTGATTGTGAGACTTGTTGACTGCCTACGTTTTAGGGAATCATGGTCACGACTACTTGCTTGTGTGGTTATGGACGATATACACCTCACCATCCACATAATCTCCCCAGGGCAAGTCATATAATGAGTGAGGATCATGCCTATGTTACATACTCTATGGAGGGCGCCTGATAAGGATTGGCCTCTATATCTCCCCATTTCGGATCATTAAAAATATATCACTACAAATATTTTTTCTTTTTGAGCCGAATTTTTCTCCTTATTTCAAAACACACATCTTGAGCAACATTATTCTTAAACTTTAAAAGGGAAAATATGCTTTAAATCAAATTGATTCTACTCCTTTCAAAACATATCAAAAAATGTATATTATCATATTTTCTCACTTTTCTTTTTCTACTTCATTTCTTTCTTTTTCCTTATAAAATTACTTAACTACTTTAAGATTGAAAAATATATGTGAGGCTTTTGTTGTTATGGTGATAGGGTTATTTTTTAATTTATTTAAGAGGGTTTGTCTCTTGCGTAATTCCTATGAAAGAAGGTGATGTTTGGTTCTAAGTTAAACCAAACAATTTTTCATTTTTTGATTCGTTAGATTAGTCAGAAAAAAATCTCTATTATGTTCTGAGCTCAAGTTGTTAAAAGCTTGTGTTTGGTTATTAGCAATATCCATCATAAACTGGGTTTGGTTCCTAAGCTCAAAGCTAGTGTAAAAGCTCTGCTTGGTTCTGAGATAAGCTTGGTGTAAAATCTCTTAATTGGTTTGAGGATTAGCTCTAGTACAAAATATCATGTTTGGTTGTAAGAAGATTTGTGTACATTACTTGTGACAAACACACATCTCATGTAGTAGAAGCTCTCACGAATAAATTCTTGATTTTCATTCTTTTAAGGGTTAATAGGTCTTTTGCCCCCTTCTATATAGGTAACTTTCGGTTTTTCCCCTGTAAAAAAAATAGATTTTAACCGTGTTATATAAAGATTATGTTTCTTTAGACCTTTAAGTGATCTTATTCAATCTTAGTGCATATAATATGTATTGCTGAATGAAAAAAACAAAATTCGCTTATATGGCAGGAGAAAAGATCTATTAACCGTTCTTTTAAATATTTTGTTGTCTATTATTTGTTTAATTTGTAAAATTAATTTAAACGCTTTTATAAATTGAGATTTTTATGATTGAAATTTGTTTTTCAAACTACAAAATATATAATTTTATTTAAAAAACCATATAAATCATATATTTATAAAAAGAAACCCATGTTTATCTTTTTTGAATTGATTTTCAGTACTCTTGTTTAATAATATGTTTTTTTTAAAATTACCTGAAAAAGAACTAATTTGTTAAAGCTACATTTCAAATCACTCAAATTATTATTGTGTTTAATATTTATTTAATTGTTAATTTGTTAATTTTATTTAAAAAAATTGTTAATTTATAAATATGAACAATTTATTTCATAACTATTTTTTTCATCTCTAAAAAAATATATGTAAAATTGCAATGTTTTTAAAATGCCAAAATGAGAAACATTTTATGATTAAAATAAGTCACTCCAACACTTATCGAAGATGACAATAAAGAATTTAAAATTACAACATAAAACTCTAAATAAGACACAACACAAAACTAATTACAAAACAATTGATAAAAAAAGATAAATGCATTTTCCTCCAAATATGTTGATCAAAATCTAAAGAAACATATTTCAAGTTTTCAACTTTAACCACAAAAAAGATTCAAGTTTTACTTTTTCTTATAATGCCTGCAAATACTCCTCTTTATTATAAAAAATATGAGTGTTTTACTCTTTCCAAATAACTCAAATCGCAAATAATAAAATAGTATTAAGAAGTAACCAAACATTTTTGACAAATCGCCCAGCCCTCCAAATTGTAAGAGATGATCCAATAACTTTCTTTGACAATGTTGTTGAGAAACCTAGCCAATTAGAATTTAAAGGCCACAATCTATCAAAAAATCACAATTTACAAACAAATGATCTTTGTCTTCATCCACACCATAATTCGCCACACATCTTTGATCGGTCGTAGCAAGAATGTACTTCCTAACCAACTTTTCATTTGCCAGAATATGATTAAAAAACAACGGCTAGACAAAAATAGATACCTTAAGCGGCACAATCTTCAACCATAAAAATTGAGAATTATCCTGATTGTTGTTGTCACCTTTGGACAAATTTTATAAGCTCTTTGGACCGTGTAACAAGAAGAGGAATGTAAATTTCAAACCCAACGATCTTCTAAGTCCACCTGTAAAATAAACGAGGTTAACCACTCAATACACTCCACTCCACCCACTAACTCATCCTCTCACGCAAACAACCTCCTACGTCACTTCCACATGTCACCATTCTCCCCACCCCAACTTGTTCATCTCTGCAATTGTTGCCAACTTATTCTCCATTAAATCAAATAACATATTAAATCTAACCTTCAAAAGAATACCATTAAACCAAGGGTCTTTCCAAAACAAAGTAGAAGCTCAATTTCCTATCTTCCAATCAATGTTATCGGGCCACCACCCTCTATCAACCAAACCAACACACTTCCTTATGATTCAAATTCCTCCACCAAACTGATCAACCACCTCCCCCAAAGCATAAATGCTCCATTCCTCACTGTATCGAGCACTCAATACCCTGTACCACATACTTCTCGTCTCATTTAGAATCCTCCAACATCATTTATCAAGTAAGACTAAGTTAAACTATTTCAATTTCCTAACCCTCAAACCTCCATTTTTTTCAAACAAGTAATATCTCATTTAATCCAAGAAATTGTATCCACTTCCTCCCTCCCCCACCCGAAAAATGCATTAAAAATAGACTCAGGAGAAGATACGATACTTGCAGGCGCCTTGAAAAATGAAAGACAGTATACTAGAATGAACGACAAAATTAACTTAATGAGAATCAAGAGACGCCTCATAGAGAGAAAACGACTTTTCCATCCCGACAATCTTATTTTGATTCGATCAATCAAAGGAAACAAAAAAATTAAGTTTCCTAGAATCACCACTGATGGGCAACCCCAAATACAAAAAAAAAAGGTAGACTACTGTGCTTACAATTCATAATCAGCGGTACCTCATGCAACCAAGATATAGAGACGTTGATCATAAACATCATATTTTTATAAAAGTTAACTTTTAAACTCGATATAACTTCAAAAAGAATAAAGACCGCCTTTAATAATTTTTTAATGAACATTTAAAAAAATCTATTCACTTTCTTATCGTGGGAAATCATATTTTTCTACTTGAGGAATCACCTTCATAATTGTTTTGACAAATACATATTGAATTCAAGATTATTTATTTAACTATAAATTTCACTTCTCTTTTGGTTGATGAATAGTTATGGCAAAATGTATTTAAGAATGAACTTCAAAAAAATTGATGTGTATGTTGATTCGAAGCAGATGGTCCGGGATATCAATAGAAATTATTCTAAACTTAAAATAGGACCCGATCATATTAAATAAATAATGTCATTCTTTAAGGACAGAGACATTCAGATTATTCATGTGTTCCAAGAGTTAAATTTCCGTGCAGATACTTTGGCTAAAGAAGATGTTCGTACCAAGGGTTATAATTTTTTGCGGAGTGTGTGAGCTTCATAGATTCTATATATAATGATGATTTAGCTGGTTTTTCTGTGACTAGACTTAGTAGATTTTGGTTTTCTTGTTTTGTTTGAGCTTCGCCCTTTTTTTCATAAAAAAATAGTTATTAGATTTACTATTACAATTTTATATTTTTTAAGTCATTAAGATATTCAATTTCTTGTGCTCAGTATTTATTTATTTTTTATTTTTTTTATTTTTTTTGATTTATCAAAACCGATTTAATCCCAGTGTGATCTAAACTATAGTGTGCGGTATTTATTTATTTTGATACAAGTGTGATCTAAACTATAGTGTGCCGTATTTATTTATTTTGACACAAGTGTTTATTTAATATTTAGAGCACATTACTTAGTCATTACTTTTTGACCGGAATGAATTCCATGTTAGTTTAGCGAGAAACACAAATTTACAGTAATCATCAATTATCATTTTCTTCTTTTAAAAAGATTTATAATAAAACAACATGTGAGTTATTAATGAAAAATTAGTTTGTTTTTGAAATGGCTGATGAAGTTTTACTTTAGATCTCGATAAACTTTAAACCAATATTTAAATTTGACTAACAAAAATAAAATATAAAATAAATATATTTAAGATGAGATTCATGATATTTATTCAGCATTCAAACTATATTTAATCCAATAATTAAAGTGACGTATAGCGTGGCGTCTCTCAGTCAGAATAGCAACGCTGTAATAATGGTAGGAAGAATTTGCGACCAAATTGTCGAGTCCAATCAATTCTGATTTTTATAAAATAAAAGCAGACATGAATTGTTTTCTAGAAAGTTGAATAATCTGAATTGGTGCGTTTTGAGGTTAAGTCAGATTGGACGAGAGAAAGGGAACAACAAGATACATTGTTGACTACTACTGATACATAACCTAATACTTTGACTTTCTCTTCAAAATCAAAATACTAAAACAAAGAGAGGCCAATCTTGAAAATGACAGAACCTTATTACAAGTTACACATTTTCACAATTATACAAACACTTACACTCATTTCATAACTTAACATTACATTAATATTTTTTTTAAATCAAAATATATTAGCATATAAATCATAGGTATAAAATTGGCATAATTAGTCTACTGGTTATATAAATCAATTTTAAGTTTCATTTTAGTCCCTTAATAAAAAAATCGTTACAGTTTGGTCCCATAATATTAGTTATATTACACTTTAGTCCCGTAATATTAGTTTTGTTAGTAATATTGGTTCATTCTATTAATTTAGCTAAAAAATATTAATTTTGTCAGCATGGCGTGCCACCTATGCAATGACTCAGCAAAAGGATCAAAGAGAAATCTTATATTTATTTAAGGACCAAATCAGAAAACTTAAGCATTTGTAACAATTTCATAATATTTTGGATTAATAAATTGATAGTACTGAAATAGCTAAAAAAATGCATCATTGATAGTCTCTGTTAATACAACATCAAATAGTAGCTTCAGTTAACAATTTCATAATATTTATGGCATCAAATGGTAGTCTATGTTACCAATTTCATAATATTTTGGATTAACAATTTCACAATATTTTACATAATACAACATCAAATGATAGCCTTTGTTAATAATCTTGCAGTGTTTTGTTAATAAGCCATCAAAAGTATTTGTGGCTGGCTGGAATAATCTTGCAACAATCTTGCAGCAGAATTGTAACCTTTGCCTCTGCAAGCATTAGGTGGTTCACAAACACGATGTAGCCTCTCTGGATGCAGATTTCACCGTTTAATCATATTTGAAATCATCAAAAACTCAAAATTGGAAAAATAATCTCTTTTTTTTTTCTGAAAACGAAAATATCAAATGTTTGTTCCATCAGTATTCAATACGCTTAGATTCAATTTTATTAGAACATTACGAAAAATAAAAACGCCAATTTTTCTACCGATCTGAATTTCCACATAACATTACGAAAAATAATCAAAATTTCCACAAAGTAAATCATAAAATCGGATCCAAAAAGTAAAATAAACAAAATTTCCACAAAGTAAAATAAAGAAAATTTCCATCACATCCAAAAAGTAAAAAGAAAATTAATTAAATCAACCTTGAATTTCATCTGATGATAACGATGAGTAGCAAAAATCTCTTTGAAACGCTTGCTAATGATGCTTCTTCTTTAAGAGAAACTCCATAGTTGAAATTTGAATGAAATTTTCGGATCGACAAAAATTCCAAATTCATAGTGAATATATAAAAAGGAATAAAAGAGAAAGATGAATGATGAAGGAGAGTGTATGAATTATCTTGGTTCTGTGTTATGAAGAGAGAATAAATCTCACTGTAAATCTCATGAACCACAAGAAAGAGAGAAGTGTTTGTTAGTGGAGGCTAGGGTTTAGAGAGGGGGGAGAGCCACGTTTTAAAAATATTAGAGAAAGACACGTTTTAATAGGGAAAGCCACGTTTTAAATAAATTTAAGCCACGTAGATAAAAAAAATAAAGTTAAATTGACATGCAGATAAAAATTAATGTTTTTTTACAAAATTTAACGGAAAGAACTAGTTAAACTAACAGAATCGTTTTAAGGGACTAACATGTAACGTTTTTTAGATACATGACTAAAATGAAATGCTAAATTAAATTAAGGGACTAAAAGAGCAATTAAGCCTATAAAATTTGATACTAATTTATACTAATAATTTCCTATGTCATAGATATACATAGAGATTTATGTCAAAAATGTATTTTGATGTAATTCGATAACATAGAAAGTAATCATAGATTAATTTCAAACTTTTATATGTGTATGATCTATATGATGTTGAAACTCGGAACTAAAAGATTAGTGAATAATAATGAAATTAGAGGGGAGAGAGAGAGAGAGAGAGAGAGAGAATATTTTCGTTATTATTGATGAGGATGCCTCCAAGATATTTATACAAATATTACAAATTGATTGGGATACAAGATTGAACATTATATAAGTGAGAGAATCCACACACCTATCACCTTAAGATTTTAGGTGAATATGTGATGTATATCTCACAAATGTGTATCCCAAGTCGAAATAATTCCTCGTTGACAAGCGCAATAGGTATTATATGGTGTATGGTCCTAATTTCCGAATTAAGCAAACAAATTAAGCAATCATGAATTAAGCAATCATGAATTAAGAAAACACAACTTAATCAAACATGATAACGAAAAAGCCACACTAACGTGATTATTGTTAAAGATCATACAAACAATCGAATTTAATCAACTTTATCCTATAAGCAACAATCGAATTAAGCAAATGAGTTAATAGGAAGAATTGAAAGGAAATCGATATATATATATATATATATATATATATATATATATATATATATATATATATATATATATATATATATATATTCCGTATCGGGACTATAAATCAAGTGAGGATTAAAAATAATGGTGGATATGAGCTTCTGGTGCGGCAGTGATGAGGTTCACTTGCAAGGTTAGATTTCCAACACTCAAGCTAATATGTGATAGAGAAGAGTGAATTGAAATTGAACTTGATTCTGCCAAAGGCCCAAATTTATGTCAATCGACTCCACATGCTCCAAGGTATAAAAGTCACTTCACGGAAAATGTAAGATACACTTTATGAACTCCATTTTTCACTATATTCATCCTGAATCTTGAACTGACTTGGGCATTGAGGTGTTAACCTTGCAATTCCACCTTGCAACTTACACCTATTTTTTATTCCAGAACGGAATGTCAAGGCAAAATTACTTTGCCTGACTCACATCTTGGTTAGGGACCTCGTACATAAAGTTGCATGTCTCCAATATATTCCGAGGGAGAATCCAAATACGATTTTTATCTTGCCTTTTAAGCTTTCGTTTTGTTTATTATTGTTTATTGAGTCTCCTTCAAAATTTCACATATTCGGATTAAGTTTTGAATCTATTCGGTTTAGCATGTATAATTGGATTGTTTGTATTTGAGTATGATTATTATATTTTAATTCAATTGCTTGAGTTAGTGGAATAAGAACCATATTTGATGTTGGTTCAAGTTATATGGGAAGTGAAATCTCAAACTATTTTAAAATACTTGAAATATTGACATTTTCTATGTATTACTCGAGTCACTCATAATCCATGTCTCAAATCAAATCAAATAGAGGATAACATGATGATTTTGGTGTCTGTGACTCGAATCACAGTTTACATATGATTTAAATCATTCAACATAGTGACTCGAATCACAAGTTGCACATGATTCGAATCACACATCTCATGTTAGGAACGATCTCCTTTGATTCAAATTACACTTTCTACATGGCTCAAATCACACATCTCATGTTAGCCACTATCTCATTTGATTCAAATTACACTTTCTACATGGCTTGAATCACAAAGTTTTTCACTTTTTTTTTGTTTTGTTCTTATGAATTTGATTCGAATCAAGCTTTGTACATGACTTGGATCATGAGCCTTAATGACTCGAACCAAAGTTACAACATGACACGAATCACGGGAAATGCACACTTTTCTTTATGTTGATCTTGTTCCACTCAACTTGCTCATTTGACTCAAATCAACAAATTCTCTTGACTCGAATCTAACAACCATTTCCCCTACTTTTGTGCATAATCTCCATAAGATATAAATTCTTTTTATCATCTCATTTTTCAAAAATAAATTTCATAACCAATATTGTGATTTTTTGAAATCAACAACCTCCATTTTTTAAAACCAAAAATATCTTGCAAACATAATTTATTTCATCTTCAACCTCTAGTTTGATTTTAGATATTGATCATGGAGATTTGTAGAGGTGACAAACGGACATGCTAGCCATATAAAATATCGTAAAAAATGGAGCGGGGTGAGACAGTCTTTGTTGAGGGTGCAAGCCAAAAACTTTGCCATGCCCCGCAAAAAAAAATGAGCGCGGGGTTGGGTGGGTCCGCGAGCATTGCATTTTTAAGCCTAAAAACTACAATTTTTCATATTAATGCTCGCGCTCGCAGAAAAACGGGGCACCCATATTAGAGGGTGCAGACCTAAAACCTTGGCCTGTCCCGTAAAAACGTGCGAACAAAATGGGCACGCCTAACTGGTCGGACCCGTTTTTCCCCTAGATATGTGTAATTGTTAAGGCATAAGTTTCTTAAAACTAACATTTTTTGAAGTTTTGGAAGATTTTCTAGAAGCTTCCAAGATTGTGGATGTTGTGACTAGTGGTGACAAATTCTAGTGAAAATAAGGAGGTTATTCTCTCCAGCTTGACCTTGGTAGTGTTTTTTGGAAGCTTACAAATAGGGTAAGATCTCTTCTCAATATTCAGTTAGTTCATCGCTCAAGAAATAAATGGGATCAATGGTTATTGTCAATTGGTGAAGTTGGAAGATTCAAGAAGCGAGAATCGAGTAAAGATTTTGTAGAGAGTTCAACGTAAAATCTATGTACAAGTCAAAATCCAAATAAGATATTTATTTTTCTCAAAATTATTGTTGATTAATGATTGTATGAACTCGTAAAATATTTGTCAAAACATAGTGGAAAAACAACTTTCAATGCGAAATCGTTGAAGAGTGGAGTAGGCTCCTGCGAGGATGATAGAGTCGAACCATTATGAAGGTGAAAAAACACAAGGAATGGGGTTGGAATTGGATTTTCAAAAACAATGAAAGCAAATGACACTTTGATTTATCTTGGTTCATTTGAACTCAAACTACATCCAGTCCACCTGCCAAGGTGATTTCGCCTCTCTCAACAATGTCTTAATCCACTATTCAAAACTTTGAATACAATCACTAAGACCTATAGTCAAATTCTTCTTGAGTCTACTGACTACACTAGTCACTCAAGGAAAATCAAATATTCTTTACAAGGTTTGTAACGAAAATTCTTCACAAAGTTGTAATCACACAGTGATAGTTTTTACAAAATTAAAAATAGAAAAGAAATTGATTGTATTAGTTCGCGCAAGAGGGAGAAACTTCAATTTCTTAAAAGGATCTCTTTTTATAGACTGTTGATGAAGAGATCCGTTGGAAACATACAAAGTCATTTTTGGATGCATGATAAATATCATAAAAGTATTTCCAAAAATAAGAGATATTGTTCCCAACCGTTATTCCTTGATTCTCTCATAGGTGAGCATGATTTGGAGAATCAGAAGATGTTGAATTCGCATCAGAGTATATTTGAAAATTCGCAACTTGGTTCTTTACTTTATGAGAAATTCTTATTTGATTTGAAATCAGATCTTCTTAGAATGATGCGCTTCACGATTTCGCTGTAGAAGATGTGAATCACTTTAGCTTTTGTCTTATCATCAGAACCTATGTCCTACATATAGAAGATAATTTTAAGTGCTAAATTTTGTTCTTATAAATATTGTTATCATCAAAACTACAAAAGAGAAGTAAGATCAAATCTTGTTCTAACAACCCCCCTTTTTGATGATGACAAAACACTATTTTGATTAAGAACAAAAAGAAACAGAAGTTAGAGAAACTCCCTTTATAATGATGAGATGTTTCTTCAGAAATTTCTTATGAGAAGTTCTTGTAGCTTACACTCCCCCTGCATTAATTACTTATCATGTTCTTAAGAAATTTAGACAATTTTATCAGAATATTAGGATGTTTGAGGTTTGGCCTAGAGGTAGATTAGAAGCTTGAGCTTGAGAGGCAGCAAAAAATGAGGGAAACATATCAATGTCAGAGAGAACTTATTGAAGTTTTGGGTTTGTTTCAACAAAGGTTGAGGTGTTTAGATCAAAGGGAGGTGTTTGATCAATAGACATAATTGTCGCTCCCCGGATTTCCATCCTGATACAAACGTGAAAGTGGCGCGGAAAAAGAATAGAGTCGCCAGCCAGGCATTTTTATCCCGAAAAAGGGAATGGTAATGCTGCACAAATCAGAAGAAAGAAAGAGGAAGGACACAGGTCCTGCGAACCAAAGAGACTGAGCTCGGGAGTCGGTTATGACCTGGGAAGGTATTAGCACCCAGATCGTCCGCCGTACCCGACGGGATCCACGCTTGTCAAAGAATACTGTTTCAAAGGGTGAGGGTGTAACGCCCCGAAAATCTAAATTTAATTATTTAATCATTTATTTAATTAATTTAGAAAATTTGGAGAGTTTGGATTATTTTGAGAATTTTGGAGAAAATGAGTATTTTTATATAATAAGGATAAATAGTGTTTTATTATGCTATTTTATTATTATTATTAAAAATATAATAAAGAAAAGGGTAAGGTGGTCTTTTTATGAAATTATGAGGGTAAGATGGGAAAAAGCTAAGCTGGGATATTATAGCCAAAGAAGAGAATACGATCAGTTTCTCATATTTTTGTTTTCTATCGTGTTTTGGAAGTGCTCTGAAGAAAAGAGGAACTCAGAGTCAGGAGGCTGTGGAGAACCCAAGAGAAGCGTGTAAAGCGACGAAATTATCTAAGGTATGGGGAGTTTTCATAATCTATGATAAATGTATAGGAATTAGAATATGAATGGATTAGGATGGTATGAATTTTAGGAGTTTTGGGGTTTTGAGTTAGGTTGAGTTTTAGAAGAAATCTTGATGAATTAGAGTGATTAGAATGAGTTGTAATTGTATATTTGTCTGTATAATTGTTGTCTGGATGTTGTTGAGGTTTAATTGGTGTTTTTGAATGGTTTTTGGGTGTCATGATGTGAAATCCGTAATGGGGTTTGGGAATTTTGGAAATTGGAACAGTCTGCATTTGTGTAGCAGATGACTGCTGAAACGCGTGTGTTAACCGGTTAACGCTTTGGTTAACCGGTTAACCATTGGAAATTTTGGGGCATTTTCTGAAAATACGCAGGCGTTAACCGGTTAACGCTTTGGTTAACCGGTTAACACTGTTGGAACAGCAATTTTTATTTCTTAAAAAAAAAAATTCATATCTTTTAAACCGTAAGTCCGATTCGCATTCCGTTTGAAGCGTCGGGACAAGTACAAACTGAACTTTATTTTAATGAATAGAAACGAGAAAAATGCAACAGTTTTGATAAATGAATTTGTGAAATAACCTTATAATTACCTTATAAATTACCGGGTACGGGTTAATTCTTGAGGTGTTAGAGTGGTTAGGAAACCAGTGTTCAGGGTGTAATGTCATGATGATATATATGACTATTTGATGATTGTTTTGCTGATTGAAATGAATGATGCAATTTATTTTGATGAATTCTTGGTGTAGCGCATCATTGCATTTCATAACATTCACGGTGGGGCTTCGGCCTATTTATTTGCTTCAATCCCATTGTGTGGATTGAAGTGTCTCGGTGATTATAGTGTGCTCCCTTGTGGAGGGTTGATGGTCATGTATCCATCTTATGGTGTGCTCCCTTGTGGAGGGTTGATGGTCATGTATCCATCTTATGGTGAAATTGGTACCACATGCATATTGCATATCAGGATGTAGAATTGCATATTCTGGATGAATTTCATAACTGTGTTGGTGTTGATTGATTTCATGATAATGTTGTGGTTGTTGCTGAATTTTGTAGTTGACGATGTCATGTTATGTGTACTAATTTATTTATGATTCTATATTCTTATAAGTTTATGATATATTATGATTACTCACCCTGCCTGCTTGGAAATGTTGTCTCCTTCGTGGGTAACTTGCAGATGTCGAAGAATAGTCCTGCAGTGCAATAGGAGTAATTCATGAGTCTCCGAGCGTGCTTTAGTGTTCCTTAGGAGTGGTTAGGGTTTTTTGTGTCCTGCTCTGTGTCATGTAACACTGGGATGGGTTTTATTCTGTTAACTGTTTCAGTTATGTTATCTTTGGATAAATGTTTTCCTACTTAAATGATGTTAAATTCAGGATGGTGAAAATTATACTTATGAGGTTTTTGAATTTTTGAGGTTAAATTCCGCTGTGAAATGTTTATGACATATTGATGTTGATTAACCTGTGTTACGGGACAGGACACTGTTGTGTATTTTTGATGAAAATGTGATACCCTTTTAGACGATTACTCTGATAATATTTGAATATTATGTTTTGGGTAGAAGGGTGTTACATTAGTGGTATCAGAGCAGGTCGGTCTGTCCGGCCAAGTCTTGTTGTTGTCAGTCAGTTGTCAAGTCGTTATTTATTTAACGATTATTCTCTTCTGATGTGGTAAGTGTTGTGCAGAATGGCAGGAAACAACTTGCGTGCTCTCGCTGATGCTATTGCAGCTCTTGCTCAGACTACTGCTCGTAACAATGTGCATGATGAGTTTCGTGCATTGGAGAAGTTCCAGAGGAATAATCCACCTACGTTTGAAGGAACTCATGACCCGGCGAGCGCACAGAAGTGGCTCAAGGCGATTGAGAAGATTTTCAGAGTGATGGCGTGTGCTGACACGCAGAAGATTCAATTCGGAACTCATATGTTGTCCGAGGAAGCTAAAGACTGGTGGGATAATACCCGTCAGCATCTTGAGGATGAGGCTGTTGTGGTGACTTGGACGGTGTTTAAGGCGGAGTTCCTTAAGAAGTATTTTCCGGAAGATGCTCGTGGTAAGTTGGAGATAGAATTCCTTGAGCTGAAGCAAGGAAACTTGACTGTGGCAGAGTATGCTGCCAAATTTGAAAGGCTGGTGAAGTTTTGTCCTCACTACAACAGGGCAGATGCTGAACTTTCCAAGTGTCTTAAGTTTGAGAATGGGCTGAGACCTGAAATTAAGCAGGGAATTGGATGCCAACAAATTCGCAAGTATGCAGAGTTGTTGGATAAGAGCCGTATTTATCATGAGGATAGCCGAGCTCGGTCAGCTCACTATAAACAGCTGAGCGAGAAGAAAGGCAAGAGTCAGTATAGAGGAAAACCTTATGTAACTACTGGTGATAAGGGGAAGCAGAAGGCATATGATGAGAAGAAGCAAAGTAGGGGAGCTGCTAGTGTACCTGTTAAGTGTTACAAGTGTGGAGAGGCAGGTCATAAGGCCGATGTGTGTACCACCAGAGTTATGAGATGTTACCGTTGTGGCAAGCTTGGGCATAAGGCGAGTGATTATCCTAATGAAGTCCCAACCTGTTACAATTGTGGTGAACAGGGGCATATCAGCACCCAATGCCAGAAACCAAAGAAGAATGCTGCTACTGCTCAGAATGCTGGAAGAGTTTTTGCATTAGCTGGGTCAGAAGCTCCAAAGAAGGACAACTTGATCAGAGGTACCTGTTTTATTAATAATATTGAGTTGATTGCTATTATTGATACTGGAGCTACACATTCATTTATTTCTCTTGAGTGTGCTAATAGATTGGGTTTAAAGTTGTCTAATATGAATGGTAATATGATAATAGAGACTCCTGCTAATGGTTATGTGACTACCATGCTTGTCTGTTTGAAATGTCCTTTGACAATTTTCGAGAAGGATTTTGTGATGGATTTGGTGTGCCTACCATTACACCAAATCGATGTTATCCTTGGTATGAACTGGTTGGAATTCAATTATGTTCATATTAGCTGTTATAGTAAAATGGTGTAGTTCCCTGATTTGAGCGGGAATGGTGAGTTGGTGTTTTTATCTGCTAAGCAAGTGGATGAACTTGTTTTAGGTGAAGCTTTGATGTTTGCAGTGTCTACCTCATTGCAAATTGATGATAAGACTGTCAGTTCAGAGTTGCCTGTGGTTTGTGAATTTCAAGATGTGTTTCCTGGTGATATAAGTGATTTACCATCAGAATGTGAGATTGATTTTTCTGTGGACTTAGTACCGGGTACGAGTCCTGTCTCGATGGCTCCTTATAGAATGTCAACTTCAGAGTTAAATGAGTTGAAGAAACAATTAGAAGAATTGTTAGAGAAGAGGTTCATTAGACCCAGTGTTTCTCCTTGGGGTGCTCCGGTGCTGCTTGTTAAGAAGAAGGATGGTAGTATGAGATTGTGTGTCGATTACCGACAGTTGAATAAAGTGACTATCAAGAATAAGTACCCACTTCTGAGGATTGATGATTTGATGGATCAGCTAGTAGGTACTTGTGTCTTTAGTAAAATTGATCTGAGGTCTGGTTATCATCAGATTCGAGTTAAAGCTGAGGATATTCCGAAGACAGCTTTCAGGACGAGATATGGGCATTATGAGTATACGGTGATGCCGTTTGGGGTTTCTAATGCGCCTGGTGTGTTTATGGAATATATGAATAGAATCTTTCATGAGTATCTGGATAAATTCGTGGTGGTCTTCATAGATGATATCTTGGTATATTCTAAATCAGAAGAGGAACATGCCGAGCATTTGAGAGTTATGTTGCAAGTGTTGAGAGAAAAGAAATTGTTTGCTAAATTATCTAAGTGTGAATTTTGGCTAAGGGAAGTGAGTTTCCTCGGCCATGTAATTTCAAGTGGTGGAATTTCGGTGGATCCTTCAAAGATTGATGCGGTATTGCAGTGGGATACTCCGAAGTCAGCTACAGAAATTCGTAGTTTTCTTGGGTTGGCTGGTTACTATCGTAAGTTCATTGAAGGTTTTTCTAAGATAGCCTTACCGTTGACGCAATTTACTAGGAAAGGTCAAGCGTATGTGTGGGATGTTGCTTGTGAAGAGAGTTTCATAGAACTGAAGAAAAGATTAACGACCGCGCCAGTGTTGGTCTTACCGAAACCAGATGAGTCCTTTGTAGTTTATTGTGATGCTTCCAAGATGGGTCTTGGTGGAGTTTTAATGCAGGATAATAAGGTAGTTGCTTATGCTTCTAGACAGTTAAGAGTTCATGAGAGGAATTATCCTACTCACGACTTAGAGTTAGCAGCTGTGGTGTTTGTGTTTAAGATTTGGAGGCACTACTTGTTTGGTTAGAAATTTGAAGTATTCAGTGATCACAAAAGTTTAAGGTACTTGTTTGATCAGAAAGAGTTAAATATGAGACAGAGGCGGTGGCTTGAATTATTGAAAGATTTTGATTTTGATTTGAATTACCATCCGGGTAAGGCAAATGTTGTGGCTGATGCTTTGAGTAGGAAATCATTGCATATTTCAATGCTTATGGTGAAAGAATTGGAAATGATCGAGCAATTCAGAGATATGAGTTTGTTGTGTGAAACTACTGCTGATAGTGTGAAATTGGGAATGTTAAAGCTGACCAGTGAGATTTTGGAAGAGATTCGTAAGGGTCAGAAATCTGATTTGAAATTAGTCGATCAATTGATGTTGGTTGATCAAGGTAATGCAGGTGACTTTCGAGTCGATGAAGATGGAATTTTGAGATTCCGAGATAGAGTATGTGTGTCGGATATTGCAGGAATTAAAAAGAGTATTTTAGAAGGGGGGCACAAGAGTCGACTGAGTATTCATCCTGGTGCTACGAAGATGTATCAGGATTTACGCAGATTGTTTTGATGGCCGGGTATGAAAAGAGACATTGCTGAATTTGTATATGCTTGTTTGACATGTCAGAAGTCAAAGATAGAACATCAGAGACCTTCAGGTATGATGCAACCATTGAATGTTCCTGAGTGGAAATGGGATAGTTTTTCCATGGATTTCGTGACTGGTTTACCTAAGACTGCTAGAGGTAATGATTCGATTTGGGTAATTGTTGATCGGTTAACTAAGTCGGCACATTTCTTGCCAATGAGGATTAACCATTCCATGCAAAGGTTAGCTGAGATTTATATTGAGGAAATTGTGAAGTTACATGGTGTACCTTCAAGCATTGTATCGGATAGAGATCCGCGGTTTACATCGAGGTTTTGGAAGAGTTTGCAGGATGCTTTGGGTACTAAGTTGAGGATGAGTTCTGCTTATCACCCGCAAACGGATGGTCAGACAGAAAGAACAATCCAATCTTTAGAAGATTTGCTGAGAGCTTGTGTATTAGATCAAGGAGGGTCTTGGGATAGTCATTTGTCGTTGGTCGAGTTTACGTACAATAACAGTTTTCATGCTAGTATCGGGATGGCTCCATATGAGGCATTGTATGGTAGACGTTGTCGTACTCCATTATGTTGGTATGAGTCAGGAGAAAATTTGGTGCTTGGGCCAGAGATTGTCCAAGAAACAACTGAAAAGATACAAATGATTCAGGAAAGGATGAAAACGTCGCAGAGTCGTCAAAAGAGTTACCACGATAAGAGAAGGAAAGCACTTGAGTTCCAAGAGGGAGATCATGTGTTCTTAAGAGTTACTCCTATGACTGGTGTGGGAAGAGCTTTGAAATCTAGAAAGCTCACTCCACGTTTCGTCGGTCCGTATCAGATTATGCAAAGGATAGGAGAAGTGGCGTATCGGGTGGCTTTACCTCCCTCTCTTGCGAATTTACATGATGTATTCCATGTATCGCAGTTGAGAAAGTACATTCCGGACCCGTCGCATGTAATTCAGATAGATGATGTTCAGGTGAGAGATAATCTGACGATTGAAGTTGTACCAGTAAGGATTGATGGTAGAGAATTGAAGCGACTTCGAGGTAAAGAGATTGCTTTAGTGAAAGTATTGTGGGGAGGACTAGCTGGAGAAAGTTGGACTTGGGAGCGCGAAGATCAGATGAGGGAGTCGTATCCGACTCTATTTACTTCAGGTAATTTTCGAGGACGAAAATTCTTTAAGTAGGGGAGAGTTGTAACGCCCCGAAAATCTAAATTTAATTATTTAATCATTTATTTAATTAATTTATAAAATTTGGAGAGTTTCGATTATTTTGAGAATTTTGGAGAAAGTGAGTATTTTTATATAATAAGGATAAATAGTGTTTTATTATGCTATTTTATTATTATTATTAAAAATATAATAAAGAAAAGGGTAAGGTGGTCTTTTTGTGAAATTATGAGGGTAAGATGGGAAAAGGCTAAGCTGGGATATTATAGCCAAAGAAGAGAATACGACCAGTTTCTCATATTTTTGTTTTCTATCGTGTTTTGGAAGTGCTCTGAAGAAAAGAGGAACTCAGAGTCAGGAGGTTGTGGAGAACCCAAGAGAAGCGTGTAAAGCGGGGAAATTATCTAAGGTATGGGGAGTTTTCATAATCTATGATAAATGTATAGGAATTAGAATATGAATGGATTAGGATGGTATGAATTTTAGGAGTTTTGGGGTTTTGAGTTAGGTTGAGTTTTAGAAGAAATCTTGATAAATTAGAGTGATTAGAATGAGTTGTAATTGTATATTTGTCTGTATAATTGTTGTCTGGATGTTGTTGAGGTTTAATTGGTGTTTTTGAATGGTTTTTGGGTGTCATGATGTGAAATCCATAATGGGGTTTGGGAATTTTGGAAATTGGAACAGTCTGCATTTGTGTAGCAGATGACTGCTGAAACGCGTGCGTTAACCGGTTAACGCTTTGGTTAACCGGTTAACCATTGGAAATTTTGGGGCATTTTCTGAAAATACGCAGGCGTTAACCGGTTAACGCTTTGGTTAACCGGTTAACACTGTTGGAACAACAATTTTTATTTCTTAAAAAAAAAAAATCATATCTTTTAAACCGTAAGTCTGATTCGCATTCCGTTTGAAGCGTCGGGACGAGTACAAACTGAACTTTATTTTAATGAATAGAAACGAGAAAAATGCAACAGTTTTGATAAATGAATTTGTGAAATAACCTTATAATTACCTTATAAATTATCGGGTACGGGTTAATTCTTGAGGTGTTAGAGTGGTTAGGAAACCAGTGTTCAGGGTGTAATGTCATGATGATATATATGACTATTTGATGATTGTTTTGCTGATTGAAATGAATGATGCGATTTATTTTGGTGAATTCTTGGTGTAGCGCATCATTGCATTTCATAACATTCACGGTGGGGCTTCGGCCTATTTATTTGCTTCAATCCCATTGTGTGGATTGAAGTGTCTCGGTGATTATGGTGTGCTCCCTTGTGGAGGGTTGATGGTCATGTATCCATCTTATGGTGTGCTCCCTTGTGGAGGGTTGATGGTCATGTATCCATCTTATGGTGAAATTGGTACCACATGCATATTGCATATCAGGATGTAGAATTGCATATTCTGGATGAATTTCATAACTGTGTTGGTGTTGATTGATTTCATGATAATGTTGTGGTTGTTGCTGAATTTTGTAGTTGACGATGTCATGTTATGTGTACTAATTTATTTATGATTCTATATTCTTATAAGTTTATGATATATTATGATTACTCACCCTGCCTGCTTGGAAATGTTGCCTCCTTCGTGGGTAACTTGCAGATGTCGAAGAATAGTCCTGCAGTGCAATAGGAGTAATTCATGAGTCTCCGAGCGTGCTTTAGTGTTCCTTAGGAGTGGTTAGGGTTTTTTGTGTCCTGCTCTGTGTCATGTAACACTGGGATGGGTTTTATTCTGTTAACTGTTTCAGTTATGTTATCTTTGGATAAATGTTTTCCTACTTAAATGATGTTAAATTCAGGATGGTGAAAATTATACTTATGAGGTTTTTGAATTTTTGAGGTTAAATTCCGCTGTGAAATGTTTATGACATATTGATGTTGATTAACCCGTGTTACGGGACAGGACACTGTTGTGTATTTTTGATGAAAATGTGATACCCTTTTAGACGATTACTCTGATAATATTTGAATATTATGTTTTGGGTAGAAGGGTGTTACAGAGGGTATGAAAGTTGCAGCAAAGAAAAGAAAATGAAAAGAAAACTGGAACTGGAAAAGAACTAAAATAAGAAAACAAGGAGAAAAATGTAGGGAAAATAAATATTGTGCTCGAAGGGGCCCTACCCCGCTGCCTACGTACCTCATCAGGATAATAAGGATCAGAGACGCCGTAGTTCCCCTAACTAGGGGTACTAAAAGGAAATTGCTTGTGAATTAAAGGCTTGAACTGCCTATGTCAATGCTTAGGTGTTGTAGGCTTGGACGACGAGTGCGTAACCGTCTTGCAAAGTGACAAGTAGGAGCAAGTTCGCATACGGAGCGAATGAGATGAGAAAAGAATTCCCGAAGGAAAGACGCTTATTGTTTGTTTGTGTTTTTTATGAGGCTTTTATGAGTGTGTCACAAGGAAGTGAACTCAAGCTCTCTTCAATGGAATGTGCACTTGTCACTACATTCCAAGATGGAATAATAGAACAAGCACACTCAAGTAAGGAGAAGATCCCCAAAACTTGAACCCAAAGATTAGGGCTTAGGCTCACTAACTTGTTTACTTATTAAGTGTTTTTGGTATTTACAATGAAGAAGTGTTTTTTATGCTTTTCTTTTATGAAGAAGATACCTTGATCAGACTTGTGCATCACAAGGTAAACTTGTACTATCCCAAGATGGGAAGACTACAAGCATACCTCATGGGATAAGGCTATGGATCAATGCATCACTTCAAACTTATTAAAGTGTTTTTTAGAATTATGAGATGAGAAGAGAAGAAGAACCAAAAGGATCACAAAGGAAAAAGTCTAAGGGGGACTAAAAATAATCCTAAGTGTTAACATGCATGGATGTCCTAAGGGTTAGTGAGGTTTCTATCCTAATGAAGAAGAGAAGAAGAGAAGAAGATAGAAGAAGGGATGAGAAAGGCCTAAGCCCAACAACAAAGGGTTAGTGCACATAAACAAAAGAGGAAGAGGTGAGAATTGGAGATGTGGAACTCAATTCCCACATCTCACGCTTACCATAGCCCCTGCAAGGTTAGTATGCATACAAGTGAAACAAAATGAGCAAGATAACATGATAACATTAAACAATCAGAAGTGACATGGTATGAACAAATGCACCATGCAAATGCAACTCAAAGAAGTGAGGAGAAGAAGTATGCAACTCAAAATGATGCAACATGAACACATATGAAAACAAATGCACACTTATGAAATATGCAAAGAAAAATGCACAAAATATGAACACAAGACTCACAACCAGAACCAAAACAAGATGAAGAATGGCTTAGGAAGCCAACAAGATGAAGAGAAGAGAGGTACAAGACCAACCAAAACCAAAATGGAAGCAAAAGAATCCAAAAGATGAAGTTAAAACACTTAAAGAAGCAAATGACTTAAAGAAGAAGCAAATACAAAAATTCAGAAGACACAAACGCTATCCTAGGACCAGGAAGGTACCCACACCCCAAAGGAACCCCAAATGAGAAGAAGAAATGAGCACAAGTGTCTTTCAAGGCTTATGAGAGACTTAAAGGTTCAAAGGAAGCAAAACGGGACAAGGTTCAAGATAAAATCCACAATAAATCAACCAGCCACCTAAAAATTCCACAAATGAAACCAAATGACCTTCAAACATGTTATATCAACTATCCAAAAGGATTTGAAAAGATTCAGAAGCAAACTAGGTTAAATGGAGGCAAGAACACAAGTTAGGGCAGAAAACTTACATCACAAGTTACCAGACCAAGACTCAAGAAATCGGTTTCTAAAAATCCAGAGAAAAATCATATGAAAACTACAATGTGTTAGAAACACAAAGCAAAAAGAATGGGATCAAAACTCAAAATATTGAAGACTATGGTAATTAGACAAGGCAGACTGGTCAATGAGGGATGTTATGCTTCATCTTTCCATGATAGGACATGAGGGATGTTATGCTTCATCTTTCCATGATATGATGCTGAGGAAATGATATGAGTATGATGAATATGATGTGATATGATGCTATAAAATGAAGAGGGAAAATTTGGGGTGTTACAATATCAAAGTCGGCTAGAGTTTGTGGTGAGTGTGGTTCAGAGGGTTTTAGAGATGGAGGAAGTACCTTTCTTTCTTGACAGTTTTGGTGCCTTCTGAGAGGTTCCTTTAGAAGCTTTACTTTTCTTGTTCTTCTTGGTAGCAACTTCTGGATCTGGTCTTCTAAGTTCTTCAGGATTGAAAAGAGGATGTACTCCATCAAGCTTGCAAGATTCTAAGTATCTGACAACAACTTTTGGTGGAGTATCAACGGAGAACAGAGGAAAATCCTTCAAAGAAATCTTCCTGGTTGTGATAACTTCTCTAGAATACAAAATGGGATCCTTCTTGATAGTCTCTATGAACTTCATCTTCTTCAGATTCTTTGCATTTAGGGGCTTTCCAACATCATTTTCCAGAATTTCAATCTGCTGAGCTTCAGCCAGATGATCTACAAGCTTATTTTCAGTCAGAATGTCTAAAATAAGCCTACCCAATGGAATCCAATCTCTCTTAGTCTTTTCTCCTTCTCTAGTTTCCTTCACATTATTCTTCAGATGGTTAAAAAAATAGTGTGCAAGATTGACCTTCTTTTTTGTGGAGATGAAGTATAGTAGAAATTTTTTATCCACATTAATATAATCTGGGGAGTTGGTGGCTTTCTTGTGGCTGATGCAACCCAGAATGATCTTGGCTCAAATTCTCAGATGACCCTTCAGATCTTTGATTTTGTTAGAGGGTTGTCCATTTGTGAAAATTTCTAGAGACATGGAGGTATCAGAAAGTTTATCCATTTCACTGCACTTGATCCCAGCTCCATCATATTGTATCAGTTTGGCAATATGATCTTCCGTGATAACAATCTTCGTACCCAGAACGTAAGAAGTTACTTGAGAGCGGGTAGCAGTAGCAAAAATCCAAAATTCCTTTACTAACTTTGGAAAAGTTGGACCCATCAGACGGTTAAATTACTTTTCCCATCCTTGAGCTGCTATTTTTGGCGTTAAATCAAACCCATTATCCTTCAAGCTTTCAAAATCAACAAATAACTCACAAAGAACTTCAAGTTTCTCTACATGAGTGAGAAGTTTTCTGACTAGTGGGATGTGGTGTTCTTCTGAGGTTTAAGTAGCTGGAGCTTGTTGAGAAGAAGGTTGTTGAACGTTTTAAGAGGAGGAATCCATTGATTAACAAGATTAAGGTTTGGAGCAAGAATGCGGTGAATACAGTGAAAATAGAAACAGGAGAGTGAAGGTGAAAGTGAAAGTGTGAAAAATGTAAGTGAGGTAAAAACAATCATATAAATAGAGAGTTTTGAAACGGTAAAAAAAACGCAATTAGTGGGGGGAAAATTAATGCAAAAACATCATGATTATCAGCATTAAATGAATTCTGACAAAGGAGTGGCGTAAAAGATTTGAAACAGATACCAATGTGGCTCTTGCCTCAAAGTTTTCTTTTCAGCCGTTTCAGTTTCTCAGAAGTTGAGCACGTATTCTTCTTCAGAGGATAGTTGTCCAAGAGTTGGAATGCATGTTCTGTCCTTCCTCAGAATTTGAACATGTATTCTAATTCTGATGACACCTCAAAGCATCATTGACAGATGTTGATGTAATGATCTGCATGTTATTTTCTTGACACAAAAGTATAAGAAGTAGACAGTCAGATCGAAAAGAAAAACGTCTGAAACAATTTTCCTTCTAACAAAAGAAGTATTGTTGATCAGAAGGTGATGACTAATTTTGAGAGTTAAATATATGGATTTAAACATTGTCATTCTGGACATAACTCCATACTGAGATTAGTCATAATGAAATTAAATATATCTTCAACAAGGGGTTTTGTAAAGATGTCAGCCCATTGATGGTCTCTATCTATAAAATTTAAAAATAATATCCACTTCTGAGTATAGTCCCTAATGAAGGGATGTTTAACTTCTATATGTTTAGCTCTAGAATGTAAATTAGGATTTTTAGAAAGACAGATAGCAGAAGTATTATCACAAAGGATAGGAATGTTACTCTCATAAATGTTGAAATCTCCAAATTGATTTTTCATCCAGAGCATCTGAATACTGCAACCAGCTGCTGCTATGTATTCAACTTCAGCAGTTGAGAGTGCGATAGTTGATTGTCTTTTGCTGGACCAAGATATTAGGTTGTCTCCTAGAAATTGACAGCTTCCAGAAGTACTTTTTCTTTATGTTTTGTCTCCAGCAAAATCAACATCACAATACCCTACAAACTTATATTCTCTGGACTTTCTGTAGCATAAGCCAAGGTTAGTAGTACCTTTCAGATACCTGAAGATTCTCTTAACAGCTGTTAAGTGAGTCTCTCTAGGATCTGATTGGAATCTAGCACATAAACAAACGTTATACAGAATATCTAGTCTTGAGGCAGTTAAGTAAAGGAGAGATCCAATCATACCTATGTAGATCTTCTGATCTACTTTCTTACTTACCTCTTCCTTCTTTATAATACACGTGGGATATATTGGAGTTTTGGAAATCTTACTTTCTGTCGTGTCAAATTTCTTCAGAAGTTCTTTGACATATTTGCTTTGATGAATATATGTTCCTTCTAATGTTTGGTTTATTTGAATTCCCAGAAAGAACTTCAATTCTCCCATCAGGCTCATCTCAAATTTTGCCTGCATAGACTTAGCAAATTCCTTTCCCAAGGTACTTTTAGTAGAACCAAAAATAATATCATCTACATAAATTTGACAAATCAGAATATCCTTTTTAAAGGTTTTACAAAATAAGGTTATGTCCACTTTCCCTCTGGTAAAATTATTTTTCAGAAGAAAATTGCTTAGTCTTTCATACCAAGCTCTGGGAGCTTGTTTCAGACCATATAAATATTTTTTCAATTTGTATACTGTAAACACCCCAAATTTTCCCTCACCCATTTACACCATGGCTTGTGATCATTTTCATATGCATAAACACAATCATAGCATCTCATATTACATTCTTGATTCACTGCATAGATTCAAAGTCATCTGCATCTAGGGTTTGTGATCTGAGCAATTCAAGAGCCACTTGAGCCACTCCAAAGGCCACCAATCACTTCAAAGGGGTCCATGTGTGTTCTTATATCATATTACATCCTCTCAAAGTCAAAAATGCCAAAGAATCACAAGAATTGGGATTGGTATGGAAGCAGAGCCAGGCTTGACTGCACAGATGACTTGAAATTAGGGTTTTGGTTTCAGAGGCCATAACTTCAAATTTTTTGGTCATTCTTGTTTCTATTGGTCTCTATATGGTATAGGGAGTATGCATATCAATTTTCATGAAGAAATTCCATGGGGAAGTCATCTGATCAAGAGTTGACTTTTCAGACAAGTCAGTGCAAAATCAGGGCATCTGAGGCCCCCAATGACCCAACCAAGGGGTGATCTTCATCATTTTGAGTGTATATGATCTTTATTTGATCATGGGAGAAGTTAGAAGTTCACAAAATTCAAGAATTACAAGTTTTTGCAAAGTTGACTTTTTGGGGCAAGGTTGACTTTTAAGGAATTTGTCATTTTAGGCAACTTTTCAACCCTTACTTTTTGATCCAAAAATGCTTCAAATGGAAAAACTTTGGTCATGAAAGTTGTAGATTAGATCTTTCCCTTTTCAAAAAGTACAAGAACATGACCTAATTCATTTTGGATCAAAAGTTATGGTGCATCAAAGTTGGCAAAAATCACTAAATTTCAAGTTAGGCACCAAATGGAAAATTTGCAAATTCATGTACCAAGCATTCTATTGACTTCAAAATGGCTTCAAAACTTCATCACATGATCATACATAACCTAAAAAACAGAATTGGCCCAAGGGATTTTGCATTGCTTGCTTTGGTTTTCAAAGATCTTTAAGACATTTTCCATTACAAGTGCAAAAGATGGATTTTTGGCAAAGTCATTTTCCAAAGAGCTATGTGATTACCAACTGATTTCTATGCATTGCCATGACCAATTGAGACATCATGTAACAAAATTCAGCAAGGAATGCCTCATGTACATAGCATAAAATCACAAGAAAGCACAAGTGGGCAAGTTGCAAAAGCTAGCATAGCTCATGATCCATATGTTGCAGTCACTCTCAAGCAATCTAAGGGTCATCCTTGACCCAAGCTGAAGCAAGACATGACCTCAAATAGCTGCTGCCATAGCCCATGCTGCAAGTACCAATCACATTGACTTTTTGGCCAAAACTCCCATACTCATGGAACAGTAAGAAGCCACCCCTACTGACCTGCTCCACAGGCTATTCACACAACTTGGGAGGATTATAGCAAAGCATTGGCCCTTGAGACAAGCCATAACTCAGTCCCCACAAAAACCTGCCAAAACTCTCCTCTCTTAGAATCTCATTTTCCAGCCATCAAACACTCATGTTCTCTTCACCAACAAATCAAACACACTCAAAAGAACTAGAATCCACCATGAATGCAGCCTGAAACCTCACAAAACACAACTGAGAAATCTGCCATATCAGAACTCAAGCTCTCAAACTAGCCACCAACAAAGGATTGTGAACATTCCATTGGCTTCAGTGGGTCCAGAGGAGGCATTCTGCATCAAAGCAAGGTCTGGAGAGCTCATATTCATAATTCATCACTTCAGGTAGCTTCGAATCTGCAACTTTTCAGAGCTTGCATTTTATGTTATAAATTGATTGTGTATGTCTTGTTGATCATGGGGATGTGCTTAGAATCGAAAATGAGTGAGAAATGAGGGTTTACCAAAGCTCTGAAACTTTGCCCGTGAATCTTGTTGGCTTCGATTCTCTTTGTTTAAGCATGATAAATTTAGTTTGAGAGGTGATTTGAGTGGGGTTTGGGTAGAGGAACATTTCCCTGGCTTCAATTTGATGAGTGGTGGCCTGTGGCGTTTTCTAGGGTTTTCAACCCGCCGGAGAAGACGACCGGAACCACTGTTCCGGCCGTCTGAGATTAGTGTGCCCTAATTAGGTTTAGCTCAGTCATTAATGTATTTCAAATCTGGACCATAGGATCATGTTTCCCGCGTGTGGGCCAAGGGCTCAGATTGCCTCATTAGTCCTTAATTTCCACTTAACTTAATTAATTAGGTTTAATAATTTAATTAGTCAGATTTAAATTATGACCATTGGATCACGCGCCAAGTCAATAGCTTCTTTTCCAGATTCAATCTCAGCCTCTCATTTAGCATACTTCCATTTATTTTAATTTTTATTTCAATTTTTCTCATTTGATTTGTACATTTATTTTAAAATAGTAAAACCTTTTCAAAAATTCTGAAATTTTTTATACAAGTTATTATTTAATTTCAGAACAAAAAAATATTTTTATTTTCATTTTTAGCATTAAAAAAGTATTTTTAAATATTTAAAAGTTTCTTTTTAAATAATTATTGAGAATTAATTAATTAAAAATACTTTTAGGTATTTAAAAATCACAAAAAAATTCATGAAACCTTTAAAATCATTTAGAAACATTGTCCAACCCTCAAACCAGATTTCTTTTTTGATCTTGATGCATTTTGATAATTTTCCATGGAATTAATTCATTTTCAAAGCATTATTTTGATCCCAACTTCCAAAAATCATTTATGCCTAACCCTAAAGAGTTGGACTTTGATTCTTTTTGCATTGTGTTTAGCATATCATGTAGTTTGTAAGATTAAATGGCCATGATTTGATCTTTCATTTTCCATTTGTTTGACATTTTTCTTGTTAAGGAACCCTAAAACCCTAGAAAACTTAGGAAAATCATAACTTGAATTAGGTTAAGAGTTGGAACCTCTCCTTTGGGCAGTGAGTTAGTATAGGATTAGGGATCCTTTGAGTGCATTTTCAATTTTTTATCTTGATGTTTGCTTCTGATTTTGGTTTTTGTTTGATGCTTTGATCATAAACCCTAATTTGAGCTTCCATATGCATACATCTTGCATTTGCTTGCATACCTTGACTTGTCATAGCATTTAGTGCATCCATTTGATTCATTTAACATCTCAAGACATATTGAAAGCATGTTTGATCATTACATCTTGCATTTGTCATATTGTATGCCATTTGCATTTCATAACTTTTCATGTATGTTCATAGTTCTTAACTTGCTCCATTTGCATCCATAAGCTTGTATGATCATCCTCATATGTTGTTTCATGTTTGTAGCATCTCATAGAATCATTAACATCATGTATATGCTTCTGGTTTTGTTTCTCATCATGTCATTTCATCTCATTTTGCATTGCATTGCATTCCTTTCACTAACTTTTCAGGTGGTAAGCAACTTTGAGAAGTGGATTTGCCTTCACTTCTCACATTTTCTTTTCATCTCTTTCTTGCATCCATGCTGCATTTTGACATGTGTTTGAGATTGAGCTTGCTAATTCTTCTTCTTCTTACTTTCTTTCTTCAAGTGACTTGACTTCTTGAATGAAGCAAGTTACTTTGCTTCTCCTGATCCTTTCATCTGCTTCCTGGTGGTTCCATTGAAGATTTCTTTCTTAAAACCTCACAAACCTTAGGAACAACCAAGCATGACAATGATTAGGGTTTTGATTAGTCCCCCCTCTTAGTTTTACCTTTGTGTCTCAATTGAGTCTTCTCTTCTCATCTCATCATCAGGGACTAAACCCTAAAGGCTTCAAGGCTTTGTGATTAAGCTTATGCCTGCATCCTTCTATTGGGATGGAGTGTATAACTTTAATCCTAAGTGTTAAACCCTTAATGTGTTTAAATCCTTTAATCAATCCATTTAATAATCATCAAGACATCAAGCTTGTAACTTGGGCCTTGCATTAGGGTTCTAATTCTTCCTTAATTGGTTAAGAAGGACTAACCCTAGTGTTAATGGACAAGTCCCTCTCAAGTTGTCTTACAAACCCTAAAAAACACTTCATCATCATATCATTAAATAAAATCCACTTAATAAAGGCTCTGTTTTGTCATGAGTTTAATCCCTAATCATGGATTAAGTTGAGGAGCTTTCCTCAGCTTAAACATTCCCATCTATTATCCTTCTATTAGGATGGTGTAATGAGTCTGTTTAATCCCTGATTATGGCTTAATCTCATTACTTAACACTAAACAAAAAAACACCAAAAACATCTAAATAATCACAAGTAGGTTAATGATCTTAATCCTACACCTAAGGTGATTAAGTGTGAGAATCTGACTTCACACTTAAGGTACTCTCATTACCCCTAATCAGAGGGAAGATGTGATGAGTTTACTAATCCATTGGTTTAGGCTTAAGCTCATTAACTTATGACAAATCCAAAAGCAATAAAAGACTGAAAACTCAAAAAAACAAACAATAATCGTCTCCTTCGGGATTCTTTTCTCATCTCATTCACTCATAAACGAGAACTTGCTTCTTCCGTCTAATGCAAGACAGTTTGCACCTGAGCCAGACAGGTCATACACTTGAGCATAGATAAGTAAGCAGTTCACAAGTCAACTCATCTTTCAGTCTCTTTGGGTCGAACTACGGTGTTCTGACTTCCTCATTGCACGAGAGGATACGTAGGCATAACTTAACAGTTATCGAACAAAAGTCTCTGTACATTCCCCCTCTTTCTAGCTTCATTCTCTTAGCCTCATGATCATGAGCATTTCACTCCTGTTCTTACACTGACACTTTCATACTTCATATCACTTATACACTATACACTGACACCTGTACATCCTTTCCAGCTCTTTTATACACAGATTGCACTGACACTACCCCTTTAAAACACAAATCTTTTAAGCGTGGATCCTGTCGAGTACGGCGGACAATCTGGGTGCTAATACCTTCCCAGGTTGTAACCAACCCCCTTTCTCAGTCTCTCTGGTTCGCAACCGTCTTATCCATTTTTTCTAGGTCTATGCAGCATTGCCTTTCCTTCGGGATAAAAATGCCTAGTTGGCGACTCTATTCATCTCCAGTGAGTTCACTGCTGTGTGTTCTCATTGTCCCTCTCGCCGACCGTTCGCGTCTGTACCCTATTTGACCCGGCTTCATTTAGTGGGAGCGACAGCTTGGCGACTCTGCTGGGGAACCTTATACTGTAACCAGGGCTTCTGGTTCTTTTTGTGGGTTCCTCCTAGCGCTTGTTTGATTTGTGTTTACTGGGGTGTTATGTGCCATTTGTGTTTGTGAATTTGTCTATTTTTTGCTTTATGTACAGTTATTTTATTGCTTTCTTTATAGTTTTGCATATATCATACTGTCATGCTGTCTGGCTGGATCTGGTTTTGCTTTGGTGGGTGGGGTTCTATTGAGAGTTAAGGTTCTATACCTGGGACCTGAGTGACACCTAGGCTAGAGTGGTTCATATTCTTTCCCATTCCATCTCGGTCTGGTGCGGGAATATGAAACACGGTTCAGATATGGGTTTCTTCTTGAGAACTCTGTGTTGCAGATTTCCTGCAGTACTAGGGCTATCTGGGAAGCCTGCTAAGTCTGGATGACCTTTAGTATTGACCTTCAGAAACTAAGGTGAATTAGAGGAGGAACTTTTATGGTTATTGTAAACATTGTACCTCCGGGTTAGAAGTGTTTACACTTCTCATAACTGATCCAAGTCTGAGGATCCTTGTTTTAGAACATCACCTGTGAGGGGGTTGGGCTGTTTACAGGTTTGCAGGTACCCTTGACCTCAGCATACCCGGTTACTTTGTTCTGTTTAAGAGTACTCCATTTTGGAACAGTTCTTGTGATTTTTAACCCTGGACATGTGACTCTTTATTTGAGTCCCCCACCTTGGTTACTGGACTTATGAACCTCCATCTGGATTTCTTGAACATAGATGGACCTATATCAGAGCACTTGATCAGATCCAGCTCAGTCACAAACCCTTGCATATCATTTGCATACATCCTCATTGCATCATTCTAACATGTGTTTATTTGTTTTTCAGGGTATCCATCCTATCATTTTTGGCTTGGTTTTGACCCCTTCTTCAGCTTAGACCTATCTTCATCAGCACTTGCTTCAGCTATCAGCCACTTGCTTCAGTCACTTGCATCCTCAGTCTCAGCCTATCAGTGGCCAATCTCCAGTGTTGTCCTCAGTCATCATCATCAGCACCCATTCTTCAGCAACATGGCACCTAAGAAAAGTAACATCTCCTTCCACTTCTTTGAGCCTGAACTAGCTAGCATCAGGAGGATTCAGACCCTGATTACTCCAGACCATATACCATATTTCAGAGAACATTATGGAGGAATCCTTGATGTGGTATTGGATTTGGACCCTTCACAGAGGAGCCTGATACATACTTGCCTGCAGTTCTATGATCCCCCTCTGAGGTGCTTCACATTTCAGAATTTCCAGTTAGGACCTTTGCTGGAGGAGTATTCATCATTGGTTGGTGTACCCATCAGGGGTGGAATCCCCTTCAACCCTGAGATGGCTTTCCCAAGTAATGAGGAGGTAGCCAAAGCATTACATCTGGAACCAGTTCTAATTGGACAGAATTTGACATCTAAAGCTGGAATCTCTGGTTTTCATCTGGATTTCTTGACTTCTCAGGCTAGTCTGAATGCCTCCTTGGGGGAGTGGAAGGCAGTCTGTGCTCTGTTGGCCCTCAGCATATATGGGGTCATTTTGTTTGCAGATGAACCTAGGTTTGTTAGCAAGAATGCAGTCCATCTTTTCATCCTGAGGAACCCAGTGCCCACCTTACTGGGAGATCTTTACTATTCTGTGCATCAAAAGAATGAAAAGCAAAGGGGAAGATTAGTGAGATGTTGTGCACCTTTGTTCCATACTTGGCTACTCAAGCACTTGCCAAAGACTGATGCATTCTTGAACCCTCACCAGCAGAAGAACTGGGCTAGGAGGCTTGTTGCTCTAACCTCAGATGATATCAGATGGTGTACTCAGAGTACTAAGGGCAGAGACATCATTACAAGTTGTGGGCAATTTCCCAATGTGCCTCTGATTGGAGTGAAGGGTTGCATCAATTACAACCCTCTGCTATTCAAGAGACAACTGGGCTATGCATTGGTCCACCCTCCTAGGGCACAGGATCTGACTGAGACCCTTTATTGTGAAATCAAGCCTAATCTGGCTATTGTCAGGCAAGCATCCTGGGCCTGGGACAATGTGCAGACTAAAGGGGTGACCATTCTTGGGAAATGCAATAATGTGGCCTCAGCCCAGTACTATGAGTGGTCTCATGCCAGGGCTCAAATTTCTGGAATGCCCTTCACTATTGAAGATATGCCTGGACCTTCCACAGCACCACCTCCAGCAACTATCAGCCTAGAGGAGTTTGAGAAATTGAAGGAGAGAAATGAGAAGCTGACTCAAGCTCTGCAGAAGACCCTCTGGGAGAGGAGTGATGGTAGGTTGGATATTGAGAGGCTAGAAAAGTTGAAAGTGGAGCATTTGGCTAAAATTGAGAAGTCAGAGGATTACATTAAGAAGTCTAGGGCTGGAGAACAGATCTTGAAGAATGCCTGCAAGGAAGCTCAGTTCCAGAAGGCCAGGACTGATTTGTATCTGAAGGAGAGTCAGGCTAGGTGGGTCAGGATCACCGAAGCCCGTACTCAAGAGGACAAAAGGACTCAGGATAAGATTGAGCAGATGGAAGCTAGTGCAAAAGAGCAGCAGGAAGCCCTGGCAGCAGCCCAGAGGGAGGTCTCAGAGTTGAAGATCAGAGCTGGTGTAAAGAGGTCAAAGGACCAAAGTCAGTACAAGAAACTAGCTGCAGCTGTTGCTACAAGGAATCTCCTTATCAGGAATCTTACAGAGCGTCCAGCTGATCCTGTGACTGAAGCACTTCTCAAGGAAGTTTAGGAGGATGAGTTTGGTCTTGGTGTTTGACTTTTTGCTTGTTGTTTGCTTTCATTTTATGTACTTTTCTTCATGTTGTATTTTTGACCCCTCAGAGGGCTTGTATTGTAAAAGAAACAAACTATGTACCATTTACCTTCTTGTAATATATGTGTTGATTTTTTCCACCTGAATTCTTCAAGCAACATCACAAGCATCTTCTTCAAGGGGTCTGGAAAGGTCAAAACCAAGTACCAAGCCGGATACCTTAGAAACAAATAGACATACTGCATTGCATACTAACCTTTTGTTTTGTTTTGTAGGTTTTGTTTTATTGTTACTAACTCTGTTGTGACTTCAAGAACTATTGCTCGACGTCGAGGGTTTCCACTCAACCGTCCACACAGATACCCCACCCGCAACAATCTTCCGGGCATACAGATGGACCAAATGCAGCAGGACCTTACAGAGGTCAGGAATCAAATGACCAACGAGAGGTTGGAAATGAGGAATCAGATGACACAATTTATGGAGGTGATGAACAACATGGCTCAAAGCCAGGAGAGGTTGAGAGCACTAGTAGAAGGGAGGAACCAGGAAGACCATCATCCAGGGACTGCTGGGACAAGCAACAACGAGAGAGTCCAACCTCATGTCAATCCCCCAGTCTTTGGACCCCACCTCCATCCAGAGGTCAACATCCCTGCAAATGTTCAAGGGACTGCCACTGCAGGCAGAGTGCTGCAAGAAGACCCCCAGGAAGATCAGTTCACAGTAATGGGAGCTGGGGAGGAAGCTTATGACAGAAGGCTGGATGAGATAGCTGAGAAATTGAGATCCTTAGAGTCTCAAAACTCTTTGGGCTTTGATGTTATGGACATGGGCTTGGTAGACGGGGTCAGGATTCCCCATAAGTTTAAGCCTCCTTGTTTTGAAAAATACAACGGGACTTCATGCCCCCGGACCCATTTACAATCATTTCTGGGGAGGCTGAAGGCCTATACCATGGACGAGAAGCTATGGATGTTTTATTTTGAGGATAGCTTGACGGGAGCCTCAAGAGAATGGTACTCTCATCTGACAAGAGCAACCATCAGGTGTTGGAAGGATTTGGCAGAAGCTTTCATTAGACAATACCAGTATAATTTGGATATGGCACCCAACAGGACCCTCCTAATGGGAATGTCACAGTCGTCTAGAGAAAGTTTCCGAGAGTATGCCCAGAGATGGAGGCAATTGGCTGCTGCTGTTCAGCCACCTATGTCATAGAGGGAGATGGCAGATATGTTTATGAACACCCTCCAAGGAACATACATTGACAGGCTAGCTGCCTTCTCTTCAACCAGCTTTGCAGATGTTGTTATAGCTGGGGAAAGAATTGAGAGCTTGTTAAAAATGGGCAAAATCTCAGACAACGGTGCCAGCTCATCCAGCAATTCAAGAAAGCCTTTTGTAGGCCCAAGAAGAACTGGTGAAACCAATGCTATCCACACCAACAGGGGCAGGCCCCAGTATGTCCATAGGTCTGTGGCAGCAGTCACCATCCCCGCTCCAGCTCATCCACAACCAGCTTATCAACCACCGCAACAAAATTATCAGCAACAACCTCAGTACCAGCAACAAAATCAGTATCCTCCGAGAAATTACAACAACAGCAACACCAACAACAACAATCAACAGAGACCATTCCAACAGAGGCCCTCTCAGGCCAATAGGGTGATCGATCCGATCCCTATGCCCTATGCAACATTACTGCCACAACTCCTGAAACTCAACCTAGTTGAGCTAAGGACGTTGGCACCTCCGGATCCTAACAGTCTACCCAGAAATTATGACGCCAGCGCCAGATGTGCTTTCCATTCAAATGCACCTGGCCATAGTACGGAAAAGTGCAGAGCCTTGCACATGAAGGTACAAGACCTGGTAGACTCCAAAGCTCTGAACTTTGCACCACCACCAAATGTCAACAAGAACCCTATGCCACACCATGGTGGTCCCCGAATCAATGCTATTGAAGAAGACAAGCCGTCTTATTTAATAACCAGTGTGGGTCAGATTCGGACACCGTTGGTAGAGATTAAAGCTCAACTCCTCGAATGTCAAATGTTCCCGGGATGTGAGCTAGGGTGTGCCTACTGCAACATTTCGGTGAATGGTTGCGATAACTTGAGGGATGGCATAGATGGTCTCATCCAGAGTGGCCTGCTTCAAATTACAACATCAATTCCAACAAATCCAGCAATCTCCTTAACTACGGTTCCAGAACCTCCTACAACTGCAACAGCCATTGTTCCAAACGACTCTTCAGCTTCATCAACAAATGCTTCATCTGTCATTTCAACTGACCAAATATCAGCAAACATCCCTTCTACAACTTCAGCACCACTTCATTTTGAATCTCCTACAACAACAACGTCCATTCTTCCAACAATGTCTCCTACAACATCAGCAGCAAACCATGAAGATGTCTCAACAGTTACGATTTATTATGACCCTGAAAATGACTCTGCCTACAACTCACAAAGTGCCACTCCTACCAGAACACCAGTCACAATATATTATGATCCACAGACTATCTCAGTCCCTTCTGCAGCTGCCATCAGTCCAGTCACTGTCACAGTGCCTGGGCCAGTACCTTATGAAAGCAGTAATGCCATCCCTTGGCATTACGACTCTGACTTATACTGCGAAGGACAGAAAATCACTTTCGAATCATCAACTTCTTCACCACAAATAGACAATGTGGGGGGAGGCGGAGGCTTTACTCGAAGCGGACGTCTTTTTGCCCCTCAAATTCAAAGACCCACTGCCGAAGCAGAAGCTGCTGCCAAGGCAAAAGGAAAGAGCATGGTACAAGAAGAACAGGTTGTTAGAGAAGCTTTAAAAACACCTTTTGATCAAGAAGTTGATAAGTTCATGAGAATCATCAAGAAGAGTGATTACAAAATAGTGGACCAGCTTCACCAGACGCCTTCCAAGATCTCCATTCTATCATTGCTTATGTGCTCCGAAGCCCATCGGAACGCACTACTCAAAGTCTTGCACGCAGCTTATGTGCCAGAAGAGATCACAGTCAATCAGTTGGAAGCTGTAGTTGGGAATGTTAATGCTAGTAATGGATTAGGGTTTACCAACACTGATTTGACTACTGAAGGTCGCAATCATAACAAGGCCTTGCACATTACCATGGAATGTAAAGGTGCAGTCCTTTCCCATGTGCTGGTAGACACAGGGTCATCCCTCAATGTCTTACCTAAAAAGGCCCTTGTGAAGCTGGAATATGAAGGATTGGCATTGCGACCTAGTAACTTGGTAGTGAGAGCTTTTGACGGCTCTAAGAGATCAGTTCTGGGGGAAATTGAGTTGCCTGTAACGATTGGCCCACAAACTTTCAAAACGACCTTCTACGTGATGGACATTCAGCCTGCCTACAGCTGTTTGTTGGGTAGACCATGGATTCATGTCGCTGGCGCAGTAACGTCTACCCTTCACCAGAAGTTAAAATTTGAGTGGGAAGGTCAAGTCGTTACTATCTGTGGAGAGGAGGATATATTTGTTAGCCATCTAGCTACTTATAAGTACATTGAGATGGATGGGGAGATCCACGAGACGATGAGCCAAGGGTTTGAGGCCCTGAATATCAATGAAACCTCTGTTGTGCTTGGGACCTTGTCGCTCCCGACAAATGAAACATGGATCAGATGAAGGTACAGACGCGAACGGTCGGCGAGAGGGACAATGAGAACACACAGCCGTGAACTCACTGGAGATGAATAGAGTCGCCAGCTAGGCATTTTTATCCCGGAGGAAAGGCAATGCTGCATAGACCTAGAAAAAGATGGATAAGACGGTTGCGAACCAGAGAGACTGAGAAAGGGGGTTGGTTACAACCTGGGAAGGTATTAGCACCCAGATTGTCCGCCGTACTCGACGGGATCCACGCTTAAAAGATTTGTGTTTTAAAGGGGTAGTGTCAGTGCAATCTGTGTATAAAATAGCTGAAAAGGAATGTACAGGTGTCAGTGTAAAGAAATGTGATGTGTATAAATGTACAGTGTCAGTGTAAGAACAGGAATGAAATGCTCAAGATCATGAGGCTTAAAGAATATAGCTGGAAGGAGGGGGAATATACAGAGACTTTTGTTCGATAACTGTTAAGTTATGCCTACGTATCCTCTCGTGCAATGAGGAAGTCAGAACACCGTAGTTCGACCCAAAGAGACTGAAAGATGAATTGACTTGTGAACTGCTTATTTGCCTATGCTCAAGTGTATGACCTGTCTGGCTCAGGTGCAAACTGTCTTGCATTAGACGGGAGAAGCGAGTTCTCGTTTGTGAGTGAGTATGATGAGAAAAGAATCCCGGAGGAGACGATTATTGTTTGTTTTTGTATTTTCAGTCTTTTATTTCTTTTTTGAAGATTGTCATAAGATAATGAGCTTAAGTCTAAACCAATGGGTTAGTAAACTCATCACATCTTCCCTCTGATTAGGGGTAATGAGAATACCCTAAGTGTGAAGTCAGATTCTCACACTTAATCACCTTTGATGTAGGATTAAGATCATTAACCTACTTGTGATTATTTAGATGTTTTGTGTTTTTGTTTAGTGTTGAGTAATGAGGTTAAGCCATAATCAAGGATTAAACAGACCCATTACACCATCCTAAAAGAAGGATAATAGATGAGAATGTTTAAGCTGAGGAAGACTCCTCAACTTAATCCATGATTAGGGATTAAACCCATGACAAAACAAGCCTTTATTAAGTGGATTTTAGATTAATGATATGATGATGAAGTGAATTTTATGATTTGTAAGACAACTTGAGGGGGACTTGTCCATTAACACTAGGGTTAGTCCTTCTTAACCACTTAAGGAAGAATTAGAACCCTAATGCAAGGCCCAAGTTACAAGTGTGATGTCTTGATATTTATTAAGTGAATTGATTAAGAGATTTAAACACCTTAAGGGTTTAATACTTAGGATTAAAGTTATACACTTCATCCTAAGAGAAGGATGCAGGCATAAGCTTAATCACAAAGTCTTAAAGCCTTTAGGGTTTAGTCCCTGATTATGAGGTGAGAAGAGAAGACTCAAAGAGAGACACAAAGGTAAAAACTATGAGGGGGAACTAATCAAAACCCTAATTCATTGTCATGCTTGGTTGATCCTAAGGTTTGTGAGGTTTGCAAGAAGAGTCTTCAGAAGAACCACCAGGAAGCAGATGAACAGGATCAAGAGAAGCAAAGTGACTTGCTTCATTCAAGAAGTCAAGTTACTTGGAGAAAGAAAGTGGGAGGAAGAAGAGTGAGCAAGCTCAAACTCAAACACAAATAAGAATGCAGCAATGGATGCAAGAGAGATGAAAAGAAGAGGTATGAGAAGTGAAGGCAAATTCACTTCCCAAGTTTACTTACCACCTGAAATGTTAGAAAGAAATGCAATGCAATGCAAGATGAGATGAAATGATATGATGCTAAGCAAAACCAGAAGCATGTTGATGATGATTATGATGTTATGAGATGCTACAAGCATGAGACAAGGCAATGGGGATGTTCATACAAGATCATGAATGCAAATGATGCAAGCTAAGGAGCATGAATAAGCATGGAAAGTTATGAAGCACACAAGACAAATGACATGGAAAATATGAGATGCAATGATCAATGATGCTTTCTATATGTCTTGAGATGTCAAATGAATCACAAGAATGCACAAAATGCAAAGACAAGTCATGTTATGCAAGAGAATGCAAGAAGGATGCAAGAGAAAGCCCAAATTAGGGTTTATGGATCAAACATCAAACATAAACCAAAAACAGAAGCAAAACCCCAAAGTAAAAATGGAAAATGGTACCCAAAGAAACCCTAGACCTATAATGAACCACTGCCCAAAGGGGAGCCCTCAACTCTCAACCAAACTCAAGATATGAAATTTGCAAGTTATTAGGGTTTTTTAGGGTTCTTAACAAAACAAATGCCAAACAATTTGAAAATGCAAGAACAATTCATGGCCTTTTTACCCTAGAAACTACATGTTAAACACAAAACAATGCAAGAAGAACCAATGTCTCAACCTTCTTCAAAAGGGAGAAATGAATTTTCAAACATGTGATCAAAATAATGCATAAAAAATGATTTAATTCAATGAAAAATCCTTAAAATGCATCAAGATCAAAAAAGAAATTTGGTTTGAAGGTTGGACAATGTTTCTAAATGTCTTAGAACATTTCATGAATATTTTTGTAATTTTTAAATACCTAAAAGTATTTTTAATTAATTAATTCCCATTAATCAATTAAAAATAATCTTTTAAATATTTAAAAATACTTTTTGATGATGAAAAATAAAATAAAAAATATTTTTGTGTCATAAAAATTAATAAAACTCAGAGGAAAAAGTTTCATAATTTTTATGCATTTTTTGCTATTTTAAATAAATTGTGCAAATTAAATAGAAAGTAATCTGATCCAATGATCCAGATTCAAAGTTGAAACGAAAAGGTTGACTGGCGCGCTAATGAGTGGCCCAGATTGCTTCTGATTAAAATATAATTAATTAGTCTTAACACGTGGATTAGGGCTAATCAGAGAGATCCAGACCACACACACGCGGGAGGTCAACTGGTCAAAGGGATCGTACGCTCCAGATTCAAACTTGAGTTAATTACACAATTAGGGCACAAATTACTTTCAGGTGGCCGGAGAAGACTTCCGGTCGTCTTCTCCGGCCAGCTCTCACCTGAGAACTACCCAAATCCCTCAAAACGCATCAAAAATGAAAAACAAGAACTGGGAAATGATCCTCACATCCTCACGAATCAAACCCCCATCCTAAAACACATTTATATTTCCTAAATCCACTGAATCGAAGAAAATAAGTTCTAGGTCACGCAAGCTTCAGACACAAATTAAATGCTTATATCACAACCATTTCAAAAACTAAAGGTACCAGAATGATCAGGATAACACAAAGAACAAGCTTGTAACAAGAAAAATGATTTCTGGAAAAATAAATTTCGAGCTACCTGAGATTTGAAGCTTTCAGTTTAGGAACTTTCAGGCCACCTCTCCTTGTGCAATCTGCTCCTTAGAACCTCTTGATGATGTTTGAAAGCTCTAATGGAGTTTAAGTTGGATGGTTGATGAGTTTCGAAAGCTTCTGTTCAAGCTTGATCAGAAATGGCAATGGTGAAATAGGCACTTTCAGGTCATGGTGAGGGGTTGTTTATGATCCTGAGGGTGAATGGAGAAGGTCTATGGTGTTTGTTTGTGTGTTTGCAAGCTGTGGCAAGAGTTTCGAAGGAACTTGCAGCTTGGGGTGTGAAATGGTTATGGAGTATTCTTGCTATTACAGGCTTTGGTTCTTGGTGCTGGATGCTCTATGAAGTGTGGTGAGATGATTGATGAAGATAGTTTGAGTGTTTTTTGGCTGTGGAGAGGAATTCGAAGGAACTTGCAAAAGGGGAGTGTTTTGAGTATGTGATGATGGAGAGAGTTTCAGCCTTGCTTCTCCTTATGTTTAGCCAGCATGTGATCCACATAAACTAATCTCATTGGTCAGTTGATGTGACCTGCCCTTTATTGATTGGGATGTTTACTTTTGCAAAATGTCAACTTGGTTGTAAGAGAGGCATGGGCTTGGTTCTAGGCAAGTACATGGGCATGGGCTGGCGCAGCAAGGTGAGGTGAGAGGCTAGCAAAGCTCAGCATCCAAGGCTGCAAGTAGGAGGGAGCATGATCATGAGTTTTGCAACTTGTGACATTTTGGTTCACATGTGAAGATCTTGTTCCAAAAGTCATGAAACATGAGCAATGCCTAGTTCATTCTGAATTTTAGGACTTAGAGAATGTTTATGTAAAGGTTTGATACCAATTAGAAGCTGCAATTTGACTTGGTGCATGATTTTGCAAGTTTCCCATTTGGTGCATGTCTTGAAATTTAGTGATTTTTGCCAACTTTGATGCACCATAACTTTTGATCCAAAATGAATTAGGTCATGTTCTTGTACTTTTTGAAAAGGGAAAGATGAGATCTACAACTTTCATGACCAAAGTTTTTCCATTTGAAGCCTTTTTGGATCAAGAATCATGGCTTGAAAAATGACCTAAAATGGTGCATTCTTGAAAAGTCAACTATGCCCAAAAAGTCAACATTTGCAAAAACCCTAAATTCTTGATTTCTATGAACTTCAATCTTCTTCCATGATCAAATAAAGATCATATACACTCAAAATGATGAAGATCACCCATTGGTTGGGTCATTGGGGGCCTCAGATGCCCTGATTTTACACTGACTTGTCTGAAAAGTCAACCCTTGATCAGATGACTTCCCCATGGAATTTCTTCATGAAAATTGATATGCATACTCCCTATACCATATAGAGACCAATGGAAACAAGAATGACCAAAAAATTTGGAGTTATGGCCTCTGAAACCAAAACCCTAATTTTCAGTCAACTGTGCAGTCAAACCTGGCTCTGCATCCATCCAAACCCTAGTTCTTGTGATTCCTCTGCAATTTTGACTTTGAGGAGATGAAATATGACATATGAACACACATGGACCACTTTGAAATGATTGGTGACCTTTGGAATGGCTCAAGATGCTTTGGGATTGCTCAGATCACAAACCCTAGGTGCAGATGCCTTGAAAGTTATGCAGTGGATAAAAAATGAGATGTGAGATGACATGATTGTGTTTATGCATATGAGAATGATCACAAGCCATGGTGTGAATGGGTGAGGGCAAATTTGGGGTGTTTACAGCTGCCCCTATTCAAACATGAGTTAGCTGTGCAGGATGTAAGCGACGGCTTAACAGGCCAAACAAGATAACTTGTGGTTGAATACCAAAGACAGTCCAAAATTTGCACTCACAGAATGAAGAAGAAAAGGGATATAGATTGTAAAAGCAAAATAAAGTGTATTGTAAAGTGTAGGCGACGGAGGACGACCGTCGAGCAGAGGACGACTGCTGGGTAAAGTGGTATGTGAAGCAAAGCGATGACGGGGACGGCCGACATGCTGGTAAAGTGCAGGAAATAAAGCGATGACGGGGACGACCGACATGCTGGGGATAAAAAGTAAAGCTAAGACGGGGACGGCCGACTAGCTGGGGAAAATAGGATATTATGATGGGGACGGCCATCAAGATAAAGCTGCAAAGTTCTCTGGGGATTAATGAAACATGACGGGGACGGCCATCAAGTTCATAAAGGTCAAGTAACCAACGATGGGGACGGCCATCGGGTTAAAAAGGAAAAGGGACCACGACGGGGACGGCCATCGGGTTAAAGAATAAATGAAATAAACAGATGACGGGGTACGGCCATCAAAGGTGGAGGACGACCACCTAGCAGGGTACGGCTGCTCTGTTGGGTAAAAAAAGGAAAAATGATGGGGACGGCCATCAAAGGTGGAGGACGACCACCTGGCAGGGTACGGCTGCCGAAAATATCAACGATGGGGACGGCCATCGGATAGAAAAGGTCAACGATGGGGACGGCCATCGGACGAGCAAGATGGAGGACGACCATCAAGAAGTGGAGGACGACCACTCAGCAGGGTACGGCTGCTCTCAAGGTTTATCATGACATAGGACGAATGTCAGATAACCAAAATCAACAATGGGGACGGCCATTGGATAAAATGATGAAGGACGATCATCAAGAGGTGGAGGACGACCACCTAGCAGGGGACGGCTGCTAAAGTCAACGATGGGGACGGCCATCGGATGAGCATGATGGAGGACGACCATCAAGAAGTGGAGGACGACCACTCAGCAGGGTACGGCTGCTCTCAAAGGTATCATAACACAGGACGAGTGTTAAATAAAAAGAAAATTTGTTGGTGATCTACTGGGGAGATAGTAAACACGGACGAGCGTTTACATTCAAGAAACAAAAGGTATAAGTGTTTGGTATTGTGTATAGATTAAAGATGCGGACGAGCATCCTTAAGACTATGATACGGACGAGTATCATGTAGAAACAAACTGACACATGTTCAGAGATGATGATACGGACGAGTATCAACTGGTTAACAAAGAACACGGACGAGTGTTGCATCTGAAAGGACTCTTCTGGGGAATAGTAGACACGGACGAGTATCTATATTTAAGAAGACAATGGTGATTGACACGGTGTATGGATTAAAGACGCGGACGAGCATCCTTAAGACTATGATACGGACGAGTATCATGTAGAAACAATCACTAGACGCAATGTTCTGAGATGATGGTACGGACGAGTACCAACTGGTTAACAAAGAACAAGGACTACTGTCGAATCTGTGAGTATTGTATTGTATAGATGAGTGTTCAATCTGCTGGGGAGAGTGACACGGACGAGTATCAAAAGGAGAAAAATATAATATTACCAAGTATATGGGTGATGAAAGTGTAAGCGACTGCGCTGGGGATATGACACGGACGAGTGTCAAAAAGGGTGTATATATGAGAGTGCAAAGAGGATGTCTTTGGCTTTCTGCTGGTGATTTGACACGGGTGTCAGGAAGTACCTGTAGTACGGGTGATCTTGTTTGTAAAGGGTGTTCAGGCGACCTGTTTGGGGAAGGATGACACGGACGAGTGCCAAAAGGTGTATACTGGTGTTTGTGATTTGAAAGGGCAACTGCTTTTGTTGGGACTCTGGTGGGGACTCTTGGGGAAAGTAATCTGTATTCTGATGAATGGTTACTAATCACAAGCGTTCAATTCACAACATGACTTATGATTATGCTATGTATTTGATTTCTTTGCCGTAATGCTCCGTATTAGACGGAATGCTACGCTCTGAGGGTATAGTATGATGCGAATGCTGTGATTATGCAAAGGAGCACAGATCCGGGATTCGGATCCCGTTGCCGCGAAGATCTCTGGGTGATCTGCTTGAAGTGAACATCCCAGCTGGGGATGAGATCATTGGTAGATCTAATGATGCATCTGCTTGGGGATATATGTCACTGATTGACATATCCTTATAATATGGGACCCAGCTGGGGTTTGTAGAAGCTTCTGTACTCCGTTGTGACCTCTTCGTGCGTTGCTCTTCTGGATAGAGGCTGGTGATTCTGTGGGGAGATGATTCCCTGATTCTGCATTCTGCTGAGGATGAGAAGGCAACTCGGCTGGGGAATTGTGAGAGGCAACTCAGCTGGGGAAAGCAATGAGAGGCAACTCAGCTGGGGATAGATCATTTCGGATGCTGAGATTGAGTGTATGTTGATTTGGCAACTTTGCTGGGGAAAGCAATGGGGAGCAACTCAGCTGGGGAAAGCAACAAGAGGCAACTCAGCTGGGGAAATGGGCACCTCCCAATGCCATGTGGAAGATAGACCGAGTTGATAATGATTCGCCTACTCGCTGAGACATAACCTGCATGCCCCAGGTTGCGTTCTGGATACCTGCAATCCTGCAAAGGTAAGGAAACGTACAAAAGGTCCCGAGGTATCCCTTACCGGATTCCGTCATAGGAGTTAAGTACTTTCGAGAATAATCACATTCCCTGTAAGCATGTGTTTTTACTTTTAGAGAAAGGCATCTGTACTTATGCGATTGTATTTTTAGAGATATCAGACAACTCTTTGCAAAACATAAATGTAAAAACGAGACATGACTGAAAATCTGATTTTATTAATTCCTGTGCCCTGAATTGGCAAGATACAGTCAAGGAAACATATCTCCTGAAATGAGGAGATTGTTACAAATTGAGAAACAAAATGCTGGCAGTGTTGGCGACGCTTTGAGGAGCTTCCTCTTCTGCTATGACCCGTATGACAATGACGTTCTTCTCGTCTTGCTTTCTGGAGAGAGTTGATTCTGATTGATGCTTGATCCTTTGGAAACTTACCAAGTTGTAGGTGATACAGACGAATTCAGAGTGCAGTTGTTCGCTTATTCCCTTATTTTGCATGGATCGCCCTTTCGGGTTTTCAATCCATCGGGATACCCATTTTTGCCTGAGCTGTCCAATGCGGCTTTTCAACTCAGCGGGTGTACATTTTTCATTCATTTTCCCTTACTTTTGCCCGAGTCTTTTATTCTGTTTTTGACTCGCCGGGATGCCTTATTTTTGCCTGGACTTACATTCTGTTTTTATGTCCAGCGGGTCATTTTATGCGAAGTATTTTTTAACTGCATCTGAATTCACAGGGGATGGGAAGTCTTCACCATCCATGGTGCTGAGCATCAGTGCTCCACCAGAGAAAACCTTCTTTACAACGAATGGTCCTTCATAATTTGGAGTCCATTTGCCCCTGTGGTCTGTATGAGGAGGGAGGATTCTTTTCAGCACAAGATCTCCCACTTGGTACTCTCGGTGCCTGACTTTCTGATCGAAGGCCTTCTTCATTCTCTTCTGATATAGCTGTCCATGGCAGATTGCAGCCAATCTCTTCTCTTCGATCAGACTCAGTTGTTCGTATCGGGACCGAACCCATTCTGCTTCACTCAGTTTAACATCCATCAATACCCGTAGGGAGGGTAATTCAACTTCAACAGGTAGGACTGCCTCCATACCATACACAAGTTGATACGGTGTTGCCCCAGTGGACGTTCTGATTGATGTGCGGTACCCATGCAAGGCAAACGGTAGCATTTCATGCCAATCTTTGTAAGTGATTACCATCTTCTGCACAATCTTCTTGATATTCTTATTTGCCGCCTCAACAGCGCCGTTCATCTTTGGCCTGTAAGGAGAAGAATTGTGATGTTGGATCTTGAAGTCCCGGCACAGCTCTGCCATCATTTTGTTGTTTAAATTGGAACCATTATCAGTAATGATTCGCTCGGGCACTCCATACCGACAGATGATGTCTCTTTTCAGAAATCTGGCTACCACTTGCCTTGTGACGTTTGCATATGAGGCTGCTTCGACCCACTTGGTGAAATAATCAATGGCAACCAAGATGAATCTGTGACCATTTGAAGCAGTCGGCTCGATCTTGCCAATCATATCAATCCCCCACATGGCAAAGGGCCATGGTGAAGACATGATGTTCAAAGGATTGGGAGGCACATGCACCTTATCTGCGTAGATCTGGCATTTGTGGCATTTTTTGGCGTAAGCACAACAGTCTGCATCCATTGTGATCCAATAATAGCCTGATCTTAGCAATTTCTTAGCCATGGCATGCCCTCCAGCATGGGTACCAAAAGATCCTTCGTGCACTTCATGCATCAGCAAATCTGCTTCCGTCTTGTCAACACATCTGAGGAGTACCATATCAAAGTTCCTCTTGTATAAAGACCCATCAGCATTCAGGAAGAAACTACCAGCAAGCCTTCTCAAAGTCTTCTTATCATTGGAAGATGCCCCAGGTGGGTATGTCTGATCCTCCAAGAAGCTTTTAATGTCATGGAACCAAGGCTTATCGTCTTTGACAACATCCGCTGCAAATGCATATGCTGGTCTATCGAGTCTAGACACTGATATCTGGGGTACAAAGTTAACCGTTTGAACTTTGATCATGGATGAAATGGTAGCAAGAGCATCCGCAAACTGATTCTCGTCCCGAGGGATATACTCAAGCTTGACTGTTGTGAAGAAAGTCAATAACCTTCTTGTATAATCCCTGTAAGGTATCAGATGATCCTGGTGGGTGTACCATTTCCCGTTGGTTTGATTGACTACCAAAGCTGAATCTCCGAATACGGTCAATGTCTTGATCCTGAGGTCAATGGCTTCCTCAAGACCCATAATGCAAGCTTCGTATTCAGCTTCGTTGTTAGTGCAATTGAAAGTGAGTTTTGCCGAGAAAGGCATGTGAACTCCTTTAGGTGTAATGAGTACTGCACCAACACCACGGCCATTCATGTTAACAGCCCCATCAAACATCATAGTCCATTCTTCCTCCGGGTCAGGCCCTTCAGTGTGAATGGGCTCCTCGTGATCTTTTGCTTTAATGAACATGATGTCTTCATCAGGGAAGTCAAACCTCATAGGCTGGTAGTCATCAATGGGTTGCTCAGCAAGATATTCAGATAGTACACTGCCCTTGATGGCTTTCTGAGATGTGTACTGTATGTCGTATTCTGTGAGAATCATCTGCCATCTTGCAACCCGTCCGGTAAGAGCTGGCTTCTCGAAAATGTACTTAACTGGATCCATCTTTGAGATTAATAAGGTAGTGTGGGTCAGCATATACTGTCTCAGTCGGCGAGCAGCCCACGCTAAAGCGCAGCAAGTTTTCTCGAGCAGTGAATAACGCTGTTCACAGTCGGTAAACTTTTTGCTTAGGTAGTATATTGCATGCTCTTTTCGACCAGACTCGTCATGCTGGCCCAGCACACACCCCATTGACTCTTCTAATACTGTCAAGTACATTATCAGAGGTCTTCCTTCAACTGGAGGCATAAGGATTGGAGGTTCTTGTAAGTATTCTTTGATCTTGTCAAAAGCCTTCTGGCAATCTTCATTCCACCTGACCGTTTGTTCTTTTCTTAGCAGCTTGAACAAGGGTTCACAGGTTGCTGTGAGGTGAGATATGAACCGTGAGATGTAGTTCAATCGACCTAAGAACCCTCGGACTTCTTTCTCAGTTTTAGGTGCAGGCATTTCTTGTATAGCCTTGACTTTATCAGGGTCAACCTCAATCCCTTTCTCGCTTACAATAAAGCCCAGCAATTTACCGGATCGCACCCCGAATGTGCATTTGTTGGGGTTCAGCTTTAGTTGGTACTTCCTCAGACGCTTGAACAACTTCAGCAGATTCACCAGGTGATCTTCCTCTGTAAGGGACTTGGCGATCATATCATCCACATAACATTCTATTTCTTTGTGGATCATATCGTGGAATAATGTCACCATAGCCCGTTGGTATGTTGCACCGGCATTCTTCAGTCCGAATGGCATCACTTTGTAACAGAACGTGCCCCAAGGTGTAATGAATGTTGTCTTCTCCATGTCTTCAGGTGACATCTTGATCTGATTATATCCCGAAAATCCATCCATGAAGGAGAATACCGAGAACTGAGCCGTGTTATCCACTAATACGTCAATGTGAGGTAATGGGAAGTCATCTTTCGGGCTGGCTCTGTTCAGATCCCGGTAATCAACACACATTCTTACTTTGCCGTCCTTCTTAGGCACAGGTACTATGTTAGCAACCCACGGCGGGTAGCTAGTCACAGCAAGGAACCCGGCGTCCCATTGCTTTTGTACCTCTTCCTTGATTTTCATAGCCATGTCTGGGCGAGTTCGGCGCAACTTCTGTTTGACCGGTGGACACTCCTCTCTCAAAGGCAGCTTGTGCACAACTATATCGGTATCCAACCCTGGCATATCTTGATACGACCAAGCAAACACATCAACATACTCTTGAAGCAGATCTATCAGTTGTCTCTTCACTGAGTCTTGTAGGCAGGCCCCTATTTTAACCTCTTTCACGTCTTCCTCCGTACCAAGATTAATCACTTCAATCTCCTCCTGGTGAGGAGTAATAACCTTTTCCTCTTGTCTCAACAACCTGGCTAGCTCTTCAGGAAGCTCATACTCTTCATCAACCCCTTCATCAGCTTGATTGATTGGATTGTCAAAGTCATACGATGTCATAGCCGTGCTGTTGTCGGTGCTGTCTGGAAGGCACTCTCTGCAAGGGTTAAGCTTGTTCATTTTAGTGATTGATTTTAATCTTGCTTTAGAAAAAGTGAAATGAAGTTATCATTTTGAAAACACCGCCATTTATTTTTGTACAAAAAGAAAAATGGAAAAACAGTGAACAGAAAAGAAAAAGACTCGTTTGCAAAAAGATGTCTGATATTTCATTAATTTAATCTTGTTTGCACAAAAGTACAGATGGCCCTGGTTACAAAATGAGTCTTGTCATCTTGGGCAAGATGCAAGACTTGGATGCATGCTATAAAAAATACAGGAAATAATAATTACTCTGCATGAGTAACTCTTATAATTTCCTGGGAAGACCAGTTCGAGACACTGCTCCCCGGGATCTTCGGACGAATCCAATTCTCCAGATTGCGCTCCTCTTCCAGCTCGTCTTCCAGGCAGTTGATAGCATCGGGGGTAAGCATTCCCCCACTGACAAAACCTGGCTCTGCAGCAGCCTTTGCTTGATGTTGAGTTGGTCTGTAACCCAACCCAAATTTGTCCTTCTTCTCCTCCACAGCTAAGACCTTGCCCCAGCCTAGGGCAGTTCCTTCTTCAACAACCTTCCGGGCTTGTTGGTAAGATGACATTGGAGTACCAGATACAGCAGATGCTTCATTCACATTCAAAGCTTCAAACCCCTGGCTCATTGTTTCATGGATTTCCCCATCCATCTCAATGTATTTGTAAGTAGCCAGATGGCTAACAAATATATCCTCCTCCCCACAGATTGTGACAACTTGACCCTCCCACTCAAATTTTAACTTTTGGTGAAGGGTAGACGTTATTGCGCCGGCGGCGTGAATCCAGGGTCTACCCAACAAACAGCTGTAGGCGGGCTGAATGTCCATCACATAAAAGATAGTTTTAAAGGTCTGCGGTCCAATTGTCACAGGCAGCTCAATCTCTCCCAGAACCGATCTCTTAGAACCATCAAAGGCTCTTACTACCAGGTTGCTGGGTCTCAATGCCAATCCATCATATTCAAGCTTCACCAGAGCCTTCTTTGGTAAGACATTCAGGGAAGATCCTGTGTCCACCAGCACATGAGAAAGGACAGCTCCTTTGCATTCCATGGTTATGTGCAAGGCTTTGTTGTGATTGCGGCCATCCGCTGTCAAGTCAGAATTGGTAAACCCTAGCCCATTGCTAGCAGTAACATTACCAACCAAGGTTTCCAATTGGTTGACAGTAATCTCCTCAGGCACGTAAGCTGCGTGCAGGACTTTAAGTAGTGCATTCCGATGGGCTTCGGAGCACATAAGCAGTGAGAGGATAGAGATTTTGGATGGCGTCTGGTGAAGTTGATCCACAATTTTATAATCACTCTTTTTGATGATTCGCATAAACTCATCAACTTCCTGATCAAATGGAGTCTTCAGGGTTTCTTTGGCAGCTGGATCTTCCTGCACCGGGCCTTTTCCTTTTGCCTTGGCAGCAGCTTCTGCTTCGGCAGTAGGTCTTTGAACTTGTGAAGCAAAGAGACGTCCGCTTCGAGTGAAGCCTCCGCCTCCCCCCACATTATCTACTTGTGGTGCAGGTGCTGGTGTTTCAAGAGTGATTCTTTTCCCTTCACAGTACACGTCAGAGCCATAGTGCCAAGGGATGGCCCTATTGCTTTCATATGGTACTGGTCCAGGCACCGTGACAGTGACTGGACTGATTGCTGCTGCTGAAGGGACTGCGATTGTTTGTGGATCATAAAAGATTGTAACTGGTGCTCTGGTGGGAGCAGCACCTTCTGAATGGTAGGCGGAATTATTTTCAGGATCGTAGAATATGGTGACGGTAGAGACATCTTCATGATTGATTGTTGGTGTTGTAGGAGGTACTGTTGGAAGGACTGTTGTTGTTGCTGACGGAGATTCGAAATGGAATGAAGCTGAAGTTGTAGCAGGAGAAACTGTTGAAAACTGATCATTTGGGAGAACTGATGAAGTACTTGTTGATGCTGCTGATGAATTGTCGGGAACAATAGTTGCTGTAGTTGTAGGAGGTTCTGAAACCGTTGTTGATGAAGTTGTTGGGTTTGTTGGAAATGATGTAGTGATCTGTAGCAGGCCACTCTGAATAAGGCTATCAATGCCATTCCTCAAGTCTTCACACCCATTCCAAGAAATATTGCAATAGGGACACCCTAGTTCACACCCCGGAAATATTTGGTTTTCACGGAGTTGAGCTTTGATTTCCACCAATGGTGTCCTGATCTGATCCACACTGGTTATTAAATAAGACGGTTGGTCTTCTTCAACAGCGTTAATTCGGGGACCACCATGGTTTGGCATAGGGTTTTTATTGACATTGGGTGGAGGTGCAAAATTCAGAGCCTTGGAGTCTACCAAGTCTTGTACCTTCATATGCAGAGCTCTGCATTTTTCTGTACTGTGACCAGGTGCGTTCGAGTGAAAAGCACACCTAGCATTGGAGTCATAGTTTCTTGGTAGACTGTTGGGATCCGGAGGTGCCAACGTTCTTAGCTCAACTAGGTTGAGTTTCAGAAGTTGTGGCAGCAAGGCAGCATACGGCATTGGGATCGGGTCGATCACTCTGTTAGCTTGGGATGGCCTCTGCTGGAATGGCCTCTGTTGATTATTGTTGTTGGAGTTGTTGTTGTTGTAGTTTCTTGGAGGATATTGATTCTGATGATACTGAGGTTGTTGTTGGAAGTTTTGTTGAGGAGGTTGATAGACTGGCTGAGGATGTGCTGGAGCAGGGATAGTGACTGCTGCTATTGACCTCTGAGCATATTGGGGCCTACCCCTGTTGGTGTGAATGGCATTGGTCTCGCCAGTTCTTCTCGGGCCTGCAAAAGGCTTTCTTGTACTACTGGACGAGCTTGCACCGTTGTCTGAGATCTTTCCCATTTTCAACAGGCTTTCAATTCTCTCCCCGGCTATGACAACATCTGCGAAGCTGGTGGAAGAGAAAGCAGCTAACCTGTCAATATACGTTCCCTGGAGAGTGTTCATAAACATATCTGCCATTTCTCTCTCAGACATTGGTGGCTGGACAGCAGCGGCAAGCTGTCTCCATCTTTGAGCATATTCTCGGAAACTTTCCCTTGACGACTGCGACATTCCCATTAGGAGAGTCCTGTTGGGTGCCATGTCTAAATTGTATTGATACTGTCGGATGAAGGCTTCTGCCAGGTCCTTCCAGCATCTAACAGTTGCCCTTGTCAAATGGGAATACCACTCCCTCGAAGCTCCAGTCAAGCTATCTTCGAAGTAGAACATCCAAAGTTTCTCATCCATTGTATAGGCCTTCAGCCTTCCCAGAAATGATTGCAAATGAGTCCGGGGGCATGAAGTCCCATTATACTTTTCGAAACAAGGAGGTTTGAACTTATGGGGGATCCTGACCCCTTCTACCAAACCCATGTCCATGACGTCGAACCCCAAAGAATTTTGAGATTCTAAGGACCTCAACTTCTCAGCTATTTCATCCAGCCGCCTATCATAAGTTTCCTCTCCAGCACCCATTACTGTAAATTGGTCCTCCTGAGGATCTTCTTGAAGTACTCTGGCTGCAGTGGCTGTTCCTTGAATGTTCGCAGGAATATTGATCTCAGGATGTAGATGTGGACCAAACACAGGGGGGTTAACATGTGGTTGCACCCGTTCATTGTTACTTGTGCCAGCAGTTCCCACATGGGGCTCATCTTGATTCCTCCCCTCTACCAGAGTTCTGAGCCTCTCCTGGCTTTGAGCTAAGTTGTTCATCACTTCCATGAACTGGGTTATCTGAGTTCTCATCTCCAACCTTTCGTTGGCCATCTGGTTTCTGACCTCTGTAAGGTCCTGCTGCATCTGATCCATCTGAATTCCCGGAAGGTTGTTTCTAGTTGGGTACCTGTGAGGCCTGTTGAGAGGAAATACCCGGCGGTGAGCAATAATTCCTGAGTATCACAACAGAGGTTAGCAACAACAAAACAAAAACCTACAAAACAAACAAAAGGGTTAGCATGCAATGCAGTTATGCTTATTTGTTCTCAAGGTATCCGGTTTGGCCTTCAGTTTTGACCCTTCCAGACCCTTGAAGATGCTGCTGTTGAAGTTGCTTTTGATGTGAACCCAGATAGAAGCCAACACAAATATATTACAAAGGTGAAATAATACAATTTGTTCATTTTACAACACAAACCCTCAAAGGGGCCAAAATACATCACAAAAAGCAAAAGTACATGGAAAAGGAACAACAACAAGCAAATGATCAAACTCCAAGGCCAAACTCATCCTCACGAACTTCCTTGAGAAGTGCTTCGGTCACAGGATCAGCCGGATGCTCCGTAAGACTTCTGATGAGAAGGTTTCTTGTTGCAACAGCTGCAGTCAACTTCCTGCTCTGACTTTGGTCCTTAGACCTCTTCATCCCAGCTTTGATCTTTAGTTCTGATATTTCCTCCTGGGCTGCTGCCAGGGCTTTTTCCATCTGTTCCATCTTGTCTTGAACTCTCTTGTCTTCTAGAGTACGGGCCTCAGTGATCCGGACCCACCTGGCCTGACTCTCTTTCAAATACAAGTCTGTTCTTGCTCTTTGGAACTGGGCTTCCTTACAAGCATTCTTCAGAATCTGTTCACCAGCTTTGGACTTGTTGATATAATCTCCAGACTTCTCAATTTTGGTCAAGTGTTCCACTCTCAATTTCTCCAATCTCTCAATCTCCCTCACACCTTCACTCCTCTCCCTGAGGGTCTTCTGCAAGGCTTGGGTTAACTTCTCATTCCTTTCCTTCAAGCTCTCAAACTCCTCCAAACTGATAGTGGCAGGGGGTGGTGCTGAAGATGACTCAGGCATGTCTTCTATGGTAAAGGGCATTCCAGAGAATTGGGCCCTAGCATGGGACCACTCATAATATTGGACTGATGCCACATTATTGCACTTACCCAGAATGGTGATTCCCTTGGTTTGAACATGATCCCAGGCCCAGGCAGCCTGCCTAACAACAGCCAAACTAATCTTGTTCTCACAGTAGAGGGTCTCAACCAAGTCCTGTCCCCTAGGGGTATGAACCAGTGCATAGCCCAATTGCCTCCTGAACAGCAGAGGGTTGTAATTGATACTTCCCTTAACTCCTATTAAGGGCACATTGGGAAAGTGCCCACAGCTGGTGATCATATCTCTGCCCTTGGTGCTCTGAGTACACCATCTGATATCTGCTGAAGTGAGAGTAGTGAGCCTTTTAGCCCAGTTGCTTTGCTGATGAGGATTTAGAAACGCATCTGTCCTGGGTAGATGCCTGAGAAGCCAAGCATGGAATAATGGAGCACAAATCCTCACTAATCTTCCCCTCTGTTTCTCATTCCTCTGATGTACTGAGTAATAGAGATCTCCTAGCAAAGTTGGCACTGGGTTCTTTAGGATGAACAAATGGATTGCATTTTTGCTGATGAATCGAGGCTCATCTGCAAACAACACAATTCCATATACACTTAAGGCCAACAGAGCACAAACAGCTCTCCACTCCCCCAGGGAGGCCTTCAGACTAGCTTGGGAAATCAGGAAGTCAAGATGAAAACCAGGGATCCCAGCTTTGGAGGTCAAATGCTGCTCAATCAAAGCAGGTTCCAGGTGCAAAGCTTTTGCTATCTCTCCATTGCTGGGAAAGACCATTTCAGGGTTGAAAGGGATTTCCCTCTTGATAGGCAAACCAATCAAAGATGAGTATTCTTCTAATAGGGGCCCCAACTGAAAGTCTTGAAAGGTGAAACATCTCAATGGGGGGTCATAGAATTGAATGCAGGTGTGGATGAGGCTCCTCTGAGATGGGTCCAGATCCATAACCATGTCCAGTATATCTCCATAACTCTCCCTGAACAAGGGTATGTGCTCTGGAGTGATCAGGGTTTGGATCCTCCTGATGTCTGATAAGTCTGGTTGGAAGAAATGATAGGTGATGTTGCTTTTCTTTGGAGCCATAAGTGCTGAGACTGAGTGGAGTAAGTGCTGATGAAGATGCTGAGGAGTGGGCCACTGACTGGCTAGTGCAAGTAACTGAAGTATATGGCTGACAAACTGAAGCAAGAGCTGGTGGAGATAGGTCAATACTGCAGATGGGGTCAAAACCAAAACCAGATGAAAATGGATACCCTGAAACACAAATAAGCACATGTTAATATGATGCAATGAGTATGTATGCAGATGGTATGCAAGGGTTTGTGACTGAGCTGGATCTGATCAAAATGCCCTGATATAGGTCCATGTGTGTTCAAGAATTCCAGATGGAGGTCCATAAATCCAGTAACCAGGGTGGGGGACTCAAATAAAGAGCCACATGTCCAGGGTTTTAGAATCACAAGAACTATCCAACATGGAGCATTCTTAACAAAGTCAAAGTAACAGGGTATTCTGAGGTCAAGGTACCTGCAAACCTGTAAACAGCCCAACCCCCTCACAGGTGGTGTTCTAAAACAAGGATCCTCAGACTTGGATCAGTTATGAGAAGTGTAAACACTTCTAACCCGGAGGTACAGTGTTTACACTAACCATAACAATTCCTCCTCTAATTCACCTCAGCTTCTGAAGGTCAATACTAAAAGGTCATCCAGACTTAGCAGGCTTCCCAGATAGCCCTAGCATTGCAGGAAATCCGCAACACAGAGTTCTCAAGAAGAAACCCATATCTGAACCGTGTTTCATATTCCCGCACCAGACCGAAATGGAATGGGAAAGAATATGATTCACTCTAGCCTAGGTGTCACTCAGGTCCCAGGTGTAGGACCTTAACTCTCAATGAATCACCCACCCACCAAAACAAGAAACCAGATCCAGCCAGCAACAATGACAGTATGATATAAATAGATGCAATAAAGAAAGTAGTAAAGCAACTGTACATAAAGCAATAAACAAAAATAAATACAAGCACAAACAAGCACATAACACCCCAGTAAACACAAATCAAACAAGCGCTAGGAGGAACCCACAAAAAGAACCAGAAGCCCTGGTTGCAGTATAAGGGTCCCCAGCAGAGTCGCCAAGCTGTCGCTCCCGACAAATGAAACATGGATCAGATGAAGGTACAGACACGAACGGTCGGCGAGAGGGACAATGAGAACACACAGCCGTGAACTCACTGGAGATGAATAGAGTCGCCAGCTAGGCATTTTTATCCCGGAGGAAAGGCAATGCTGCATAGACCTAGAAAAAGATGGATAAGACGGTTGCGAACCAGAGAGACTGAGAAAGGGGGTTGGTTACAACCTGGGAAGGTATTAGCACCCAGATTGTCCGCCGTACTCGACGGGATCCACGCTTAAAAGATTTGTGTTTTAAAGGGGTAGTGTCAGTGCAATCTGTGTATAAAATAGCTGAAAAGGAATGTACAGGTGTCAGTGTAAAGAAATGTGATGTGTATAAATGTACAGTGTCAGTGTAAGAACAGGAATGAAATGCTCAAGATCATGAGGCTTAAAGAATATAGCTGGAAGGAGGGGGAATATACAGAGACTTTTGTTCGATAACTGTTAAGTTATGCCTACGTATCCTCTCGTGCAATGAGGAAGTCAGAACACCGTAGTTCGACCCAAAGAGACTGAAAGATGAATTGACTTGTGAACTGCTTATTTGCCTATGCTCAAGTGTATGACCTGTCTGGCTCAGGTGCAAACTGTCTTGCATTAGACGGGAGAAGCGAGTTCTCGTTTGTGAGTGAGTATGATGAGAAAAGAATCCCGGAGGAGACGATTATTGTTTGTTTTTGTATTTTCAGTCTTTTATTTCTTTTTTGAAGATTGTCATAAGATAATGAGCTTAAGTCTAAACCAATGGGTTAGTAAACTCATCACATCTTCCCTCTGATTAGGGGTAATGAGAATACCCTAAGTGTGAAGTCAGATTCTCACACTTAATCACCTTTGATGTAGGATTAAGATCATTAACCTACTTGTGATTATTTAGATGTTTTGTGTTTTTGTTTAGTGTTGAGTAATGAGGTTAAGCCATAATCAAGGATTAAACAGACCCATTACACCATCCTAAAAGAAGGATAATAGATGAGAATGTTTAAGCTGAGGAAGACTCCTCAACTTAATCCATGATTAGGGATTAAACCCATGACAAAACAAGCCTTTATTAAGTGGATTTTAGATTAATGATATGATGATGAAGTGAATTTTATGATTTGTAAGACAACTTGAGGGGGACTTGTCCATTAACACTAGGGTTAGTCCTTCTTAACCACTTAAGGAAGAATTAGAACCCTAATGCAAGGCCCAAGTTACAAGTGTGATGTCTTGATATTTATTAAGTGAATTGATTAAGAGATTTAAACACCTTAAGGGTTTAATACTTAGGATTAAAGTTATACACTTCATCCTAAGAGAAGGATGCAGGCATAAGCTTAATCACAAAGTCTTAAAGCCTTTAGGGTTTAGTCCCTGATTATGAGGTGAGAAGAGAAGACTCAAAGAGAGACACAAAGGTAAAAACTATGAGGGGGAACTAATCAAAACCCTAATTCATTGTCATGCTTGGTTGATCCTAAGGTTTGTGAGGTTTGCAAGAAGAGTCTTCAGAAGAACCACCAGGAAGCAGATGAACAGGATCAAGAGAAGCAAAGTGACTTGCTTCATTCAAGAAGTCAAGTTACTTGGAGAAAGAAAGTGGGAGGAAGAAGAGTGAGCAAGCTCAAACTCAAACACAAATAAGAATGCAGCAATGGATGCAAGAGAGATGAAAAGAAGAGGTATGAGAAGTGAAGGCAAATTCACTTCCCAAGTTTACTTACCACCTGAAATGTTAGAAAGAAATGCAATGCAATGCAAGATGAGATGAAATGATATGATGCTAAGCAAAACCAGAAGCATGTTGATGATGATTATGATGTTATGAGATGCTACAAGCATGAGACAAGGCAATGGGGATGTTCATACAAGATCATGAATGCAAATGATGCAAGCTAAGGAGCATGAATAAGCATGGAAAGTTATGAAGCACACAAGACAAATGACATGGCAAATATGAGATGCAATGATCAATGATGCTTTCTATATGTCTTGAGATGTCAAATGAATCACAAGAATGCACAAAATGCAAAGACAAGTCATGTTATGCAAGAGAATGCAAGAAGGATGCAAGAGAAAGCCCAAATTAGGGTTTATGGATCAAACATCAAACATAAACCAAAAACAGAAGCAAAACCCCAAAGTAAAAATGGAAAATGGTACCCAAAGAAACCCTAGACCTATAATGAACCACTGCCCAAAGGGGAGCCCTCAACTCTCAACCAAACTCAAGATATGAAATTTGCAAGTTATTAGGGTTTTTTAGGGTTCTTAACAAAACAAATGCCAAACAATTTGAAAATGCAAGAACAATTCATGGCCTTTTTACCCTAGAAACTACATGTTAAACACAAAACAATGCAAGAAGAACCAATGTCTCAACCTTCTTCAAAAGGGAGAAATGAATTTTCAAACATGTGATCAAAATAATGCATAAAAAATGATTTAATTCAATGAAAAATCCTTAAAATGCATTAAGATCAAAAAAGAAATTTGGTTTGAAGGTTGGACAATGTTTCTAAATGTCTTAGAACATTTCATGAATATTTTTGTAATTTTTAAATACCTAAAAGTATTTTTAATTAATTAATTCCCATTAATCAATTAAAAATAATCTTTTAAATATTTAAAAATACTTTTTGATGATGAAAAATAAAATAAAAAATATTTTTGTGTCATAAAAATTAATAAAACTCAGAGGAAAAAGTTTCATAATTTTTATGCATTTTTTGCTATTTTAAATAAATTGTGCAAATTAAATAGAAAGTAATCTGATCCAATGATCCAGATTCAAAGTTGAAACGAAAAGGTTGACTGGCGCGCTAATGAGTGGCCCAGATTGCTTCTGATTAAAATATAATTAATTAGTCTTAACACGTGGATTAGGGCTAATCAGAGAGATCCAGACCACACACACACGCGGGAGGTCAACTGGTCAAAGGGATCGTACGCTCCAGATTCAAACTTGAGTTAATTACACAATTAGGGCACAAATTACTTTCAGGTGGCCGGAGAAGACTTCCGGTCGTCTTCTCCGGCCAGCTCTCACCTGAGAACTACCCAAATCCCTCAAAACGCATCAAAAATGAAAAACAAGAACTGGGAAATGATCCTCACATCCTCACGAATCAAACCCCCATCCTAAAACACATTTATATTTCCTAAATCCACTGAATCGAAGAAAATAAGTTCTAGGTCACGCAAGCTTCAGACACAAATTAAATGCTTATATCACAACCATTTCAAAAACTAAAGGTACCAGAATGATCAGGATAACACAAAGAACAAGCTTGTAACAAGAAAAATGATTTCTGGAAAAATAAATTTCGAGCTACCTGAGATTTGAAGCTTTCAGTTTAGGAACTTTCAGGCCACCTCTCCTTGTGCAATCTGCTCCTTAGAACCTCTTGATGATGTTTGAAAGCTCTAATGGAGTTTAAGTTGGATGGTTGATGAGTTTCGAAAGCTTCTGTTCAAGCTTGATCAGAAATGGCAATGGTGAAATAGGCACTTTCAGGTCATGGTGAGGGGTTGTTTATGATCCTGAGGGTGAATGGAGAAGGTCTATGGTGTTTGTTTGTGTGTTTGCAAGCTGTGGCAAGAGTTTCGAAGGAACTTGCAGCTTGGGGTGTGAAATGGTTATGGAGTATTCTTGCTATTACAGGCTTTGGTTCTTGGTGCTGGATGCTCTATGAAGTGTGGTGAGATGATTGATGAAGATAGTTTGAGTGTTTTTTGGCTGTGGAGAGGAATTCGAAGGAACTTGCAAAAGGGGAGTGTTTTGAGTATGTGATGATGGAGAGAGTTTCAGCCTTGCTTCTCCTTATGTTTAGCCAGCATGTGATCCACATAAACTAATCTCATTGGTCAGTTGATGTGACCTGCCCTTTATTGATTGGGATGTTTACTTTTGCAAAATGTCAACTTGGTTGTAAGAGAGGCATGGGCTTGGTTCTAGGCAAGTACATGGGCATGGGCTGGCGCAGCAAGGTGAGGTGAGAGGCTAGCAAAGCTCAGCATCCAAGGCTGCAAGTAGGAGGGAGCATGATCATGAGTTTTGCAACTTGTGACATTTTGGTTCACATGTGAAGATCTTGTTCCAAAAGTCATGAAACATGAGCAATGCCTAGTTCATTCTGAATTTTAGGACTTAGAGAATGTTTATGTAAAGGTTTGATACCAATTAGAAGCTGCAATTTGACTTGGTGCATGATTTTGCAAGTTTCCCATTTGGTGCATGTCTTGAAATTTAGTGATTTTTGCCAACTTTGATGCACCATAACTTTTGATCCAAAATGAATTAGGTCATGTTCTTGTACTTTTTGAAAAGGGAAAGATGAGATCTACAACTTTCATGACCAAAGTTTTTCCATTTGAAGCCTTTTTGGATCAAGAATCATGGCTTGAAAAATGACCTAAAATGGTGCATTCTTGAAAAGTCAACTATGCCCAAAAAGTCAACATTTGCAAAAACCCTAAATTCTTGATTTCTATGAACTTCAATCTTCTTCCATGATCAAATAAAGATCATATACACTCAAAATGATGAAGATCACCCATTGGTTGGGTCATTGGGGGCCTCAGATGCCCTGATTTTACACTGACTTGTCTGAAAAGTCAACCCTTGATCAGATGACTTCCCCATGGAATTTCTTCATGAAAATTGATATGCATACTCCCTATACCATATAGAGACCAATGGAAACAAGAATGACCAAAAAATTTGGAGTTATGGCCTCTGAAACCAAAACCCTAATTTTCAGTCAACTGTGCAGTCAAACCTGGCTCTGCATCCATCCAAACCCTAGTTCTTGTGATTCCTCTGCAATTTTGACTTTGAGGAGATGAAATATGACATATGAACACACATGGACCACTTTGAAATGATTGGTGACCTTTGGAATGGCTCAAGATGCTTTGGGATTGCTCAGATCACAAACCCTAGGTGCAGATGCCTTGAAAGTTATGCAGTGGATAAAAAATGAGATGTGAGATGACATGATTGTGTTTATGCATATGAGAATGATCACAAGCCATGGTGTGAATGGGTGAGGGCAAATTTGGGGTGTTTACAGACCTCTATGACATCCTACCAACAGGCCCAGAAGGTGGTGGAAGAAGGAAACGCTCAAGGCTGGGGAAAACTGTTGCCTGTGGAGAAGAAAGAAGACAAATTTGGGTTGGGTTACAAACCAACTCAAGAAGGTCAAGCAGAGGCTGCTAAGAAGCCCAACTTTGTTAGTGGGGGGATGCTTACCCCCGATGCTGTCAACAATATGGAAGACGAGTGGGAAGAAGAACACAATCTGGAGAATTGGATACGTCCAAAGATCCCGGGGAGCAGTATCTCAAACTGGTCTTCCCAGGAAATTATAAGAGTTACTCATGCAGAGTAATTATTATTTCCTGTATTTTTATAGCATGCATCAAAGTCTTGCATCTTGCCCAAGATGACAAGACTCATTTTGTAATCGGGCCATCTGTGCTTTTTGTGCAACAAGATTAATCAATGAAATATCAGACATCTTTTTGCAAATGAGTCTTTTCTTTTCCGCTCACTATTTTTTTCCATTTTTCTTTTTGTACAAAAAAATAAATGGTGATGTTTTCAAAATGACAACTTTATTTCACTTTTTTAAATAAGATTAAAATCAATCACTAAAATGAACAAACTGAACCCTTGCAGAGAGTGCCTTCCAGACAGCACCGACAACAGCACGGCTATGACTTCGTATGACTTTGACAATCCGATCAATCAAGCTGATGAAGGGTTTGAAGAAGAATATGAGCTTCCTGAAGAGCTAGCCAGGTTGTTGAGACAAGAGGAGAAAGTTATCACTCCTCATCAGGAGGAGGTCGAAACGGTTAATCTTGGTACAGATAAAGACGTGAAAGAGGTTAAAATCGGGGCCTGCCTGCAAGACTCAATGAAGAGACGACTGATTGACCTGCTTCAGGAATATGTGGATGTGTTTGCCTGGTCTTATCAGGATATGCCAGGGTTGGACACCGACATTGTTGTGCACAAGCTGCCTTTAAGAGAAGAATGCCCACCAGTTAAACAGAAACTGCGCCGTACTCGCCCGGACATGGCAATGAAAATCAAAGAGGAGGTACAAAAGCAGTGGGACGTCGGGTTCCTTGCTGTAACTAGCTATCCGCCGTGGGTGGCTAATATTGTGCCTGTGCCTAAGAAAGACGGCAAAGTAAGGATGTGTGTTGACTACTGGGATCTGAACAGAGCCAGCCCGAAAGATGATTTCCCATTACCTCACATTGATGTATTGGTGGATAATACGGCTCAGTTCTCGGTATTCTCCTTCATGGACGGATTTTCAGGATACAACCAAATCAAAATGTCACCTGAAGACATGGAGAAGACAACCTTCATCACGCCCTGGGGCACGTTCTGTTACAAGGTGATGCCATTCGGACTGAAGAATGCTGGTGCAACATATCAACGGGCTATGGTAACATTATTCCACGATATGATCCATAAAGAAATCGAGTGTTATGTGGATGACATGATTGCCAAGTCCCTTACTGAAGAAGATCACCTGGTGAATCTGCTGAAGCTATTCAAGCGTCTGAGGAAGTACCAACTAAAGCTGAACCCCAACAAGTGCACATTCGGGGTGCGATCTGGTAAGCTGCTGGGCTTTATTGTGAGCGAGAAAGGGATTGAAGTTGACCCTGATAAAGTTAAAGCCATTCAAGAGATGCCTGCACCGAAGACAGAGAAAGAAGTTCGGGGGTTTCTAGGTAGATTGAACTACATTTCACGGTTCATATCTCACCTTACAACAACTTGTGAACCTTTGTTCAAGCTGTTAAGAAAAGAACAAACGGTCAGGTGGAATGAAGACTGCCAAAGGGCTTTTGACAAGATCAAAGAATACCTGCAAGAACCTCCAATCCTTATGCCTCCAGTTGAAGGAAGACCTCTGATAATGTACTTGACAGTATTAGAAGAGTCGATGGGGTGTGTGTTGGGCCAGCATGACGAGTCTGGTCGAAAAGAGTATGCAATATACTACCTGAGCAAAAAGTTTACCGACTGTGAACAACGTTATTCACTGCTCGAGAAAACTTGTTGTGCTTTAGCGTGGGCTGCTCGCCGACTGAGACAGTATATGTTGACCCACGCTACTTTATTGATCTCAAAAATGGACCCAGTTAAGTACATTTTCGAGAAGCCAGCTCTTACCGGACGGGTTGTAAGATGGCAAATGATTCTCACAGAATATGACATCCAGTACACGTCTCAGAAAGCCATAAAGGGCAGTGTACTATCTGAATATCTTGCTGAGCAACCTATTGATGACTACCAGCCTATGAGATTTGACTTCCCTGATGAAGACATCATGTTCATAAAGGCAAAAGATCATGAAGAGCCTGTTCATACTGAAGGGCCTGACCCAGAAGAAGAATGGACCATGATGTTTGATGGGGCTGTTAATATGAATGGTCGTGGTGTCGGTGCAGTGCTCATTACACCCAAAGGAGTTCACATGCCTTTCTCGGCAAAGCTCACCTTTAACTGCACTAACAACGAAGCTGAATACGAAGCTTGCATTATGGGACTTGAGGAAGCCATTGACCTCAGGATCAAGACATTGACCGTATTCGGAGATTCAGCTCTGGTAGTTAATCAAACCAACGGCAAATGGTACACCCACCAGGATCATCTGATACCTTACAGGGATTATACAAGAAGGTTATTGACTTTTTTCACAACAGTCAAGCTTGAGTATATCCCTCGGGACGAGAATCAGTTTGCAGATGCTCTGGCTACCATTTCATCAATGATCAAAGTTCAAGCTGACAACTTTGTGCCTCAGATATCAGTGTCCAGACTCGATAGACCAGCATATGTGTTCGCAGCAGATGTTATCAAAGATGACAAGCCTTGGTTCCATGACATTAAGTGCTTCTTGGAGGATCAAACATACCCACCTGGGGCATCTTCCAATGATAAGAAGACTTTGAGAAGGCTTGCTGGTAGTTTCTTTCTGAACACTGATGGTTCCCTGTACAAGAGAAACTTTGATATGATACTCCTCAGATGCGTTGATAGAACAGAAGCAGATTTGTTGATGCACGAGGTGCACGAAGGATCCTTTGGTACCCATGCTGGAGGGCATGCCATGGCCAAGAAATTGCTAAGATCAGGTTATTACTGGATCACGATGGATGCTGACTGTTGCGCCTATGCCAGAAAATGTCATAAATGCCAGATCTATGCAGATAAAGTGCACGTGCCTCCCAATCCTTTGAACATAATGTCTTCACCATGGCCCTTTGCCATGTGGGGCATTGATATGATTGGCAAGATTGAGCCGACTGCTTCAAACGGCCACAGATTCATCCTGGTCGCCATTGACTATTTCACCAAGTGGGTTGAAGCAACCTCATATGCAAATGTTACAAGGCAAGTGGTAGCCAGATTTCTGAAGAGAGATATCATCTGTCGATACGGAGTTCCCGAGCGAATCATTACTGATAATGGTTCCAATCTAAACAACAAGATGATGGCTGAGTTATGTCGGGACTTCAAGATCCAACACCACAATTCTTCTCCTTACAGGCCAAAGATGAACGGCGCTGTTGAGGCAGCTAATAAGAATATCAAGAAGATTGTGCAGAAGATGGTAGTCACCTACAAAGACTGGCATGAGATGCTACCGTTTGCCTTGCATGGGTACCGCACGTCAATCAGGACATCCACTGGGGCAACACCGTATCAACTTGTGTATAGTATGGAAGCAGTCCTACCGGTTGAAGTTGAATTACCCTCCCTACGGGTATTAATGGATGTTAAACTGAACGAAGCAGAATGGGTCCGGGCCCGATACGAGCAACTGAGTCTGATTGAAGAGAAAAGATTGGCTGCAATCTGTCATGGGCAGTTGTATCAGAAAAGAATGAAGAAAGCCTTCGATCAGAAAGTCAGGCACCGAGAGTACCAAGTAGGAGATCTTGTGCTGAAAAGAATCCTCCCTCCTCATACAGACCACAGGGGCAAATGGACTCCAAATTATGAAGGACCATTCGTGGTAAAGAAAGTTTTCTCTGGTGGAGCGCTGATGCTCAGCACCATGGATGGTGAAGACTTCCCGTCCCCTGTGAATTCAGATGCAGTTAAAAAATACTTCGCATAAAAATGACCCGCTGGACACAAAAACAGAATGTAAGTCCAGGCAAAAATAGGGCATCCCGGCGAGTCAAAAACAGAATAAAAAGACTCGGGCAAAAATAAGGGAAATAAGAAAATGTGTACACCCGCTGAGTTGAAAAGCCGCATTGGACAGCTCAGGAAAAAATGGGTATCCCGATGGATTGAAAACCCGAAAGGGCGATCCATGCAAAACAAGGGAATAAGCGAACAACTGCATTCTGAATTCGTCTGTATCGCCTACAACTTGGCAAACCTCGAAAGGATCGAGCTTCAATCAGAATCAGCCTTCTTCAGGAAGCAAGACGAGAAGAACGTCAAAAGTCATACGAGTCGTAGCGAAAGAGGAAGCTCCTTTGAAAGCGTCGTCAACATCGCCAGCACTTTGTTTCTCAATTTATAACAATCTCCTCATTTTAGGAGATTTGTTTCTTTGACTGTATCTTGCCAATTCAGGGCACATAGATTAATAAAATCAGATTTTTCAGTCATGTTTCGTCTTGTACTTTTTTATTTGCAAAAAATGTCTGATGTCTCTAAAAAAACTAATTGCATAAGTACGGATGCTTTTCTTCAAAAATAAAAAACACGTGCTTGCAGGGAATATACTTACTCCCAAGAGTGTCTAAACTCCTATGACGGAATCCAGTAAAGGATACCCCGGGATTACTTGTGCGTTTCTTTATCTTTGCAGGATTGCAGGTATCCAGAATGCAACTCGGGGCATAAAAGCTTCATCCCAGCAGGCTGGTAAATCAACACTCATTCTTAGCACCTGAAGTGCTTTCTCCCCAGCTGAGTTGCCACCGATCACTTCCCCCAGCTAAGTTGCCACTTGTCACTCCTCCCAGCCGAGGTGACAATCGCTTTTCCTCAGCAGAATACAAAAGTCAGGGAACCATCTCCCCACAGAGTTTCAGCCTCTATCCAGAAGAGCAACGCGCGAAGGAATCACAACAGAGTAAAGAAAGCTTCTACAAACCCCCAGTTGGGTCCCTCATTACAAGGGTATGTCCATCAGTGACTTATATCCCCCAAGCGGATACATCTCATCAGATCCACCAATGATCTCATCCCCAGCTGGGATGCCCATTTCAAGCAGATCGGCCAGAGATCTTCGCGGCAACGGGATCCGAATCCCGGTTTGGTATCTTTGCATAATCATGGCATTCGCATCATATTCACCCACAAAGCGTAGCATTCCGTCTAATACGGAGCATTACGGCAAAAATCCAACATATTGCATAATCACAAGCCATGTTTTGAATCAAACACTTGTGAATAAAGACAACTCACCAACAATATACGAAACATCCCCCAGATTCCCTAGCAAAAGCAGTTGCTTCACATTCACAAACACCAGTATATACTCCCTTTGACGCCCGTCCGTGTCATATCCCCAGCAGAAAGCCAAAGACATTCTCTTTGCACTCACATGTACTTATATATATATACATTTCCTCGACATTCGTCCATGTCATTTTCCCAACACAGCAATATAAACACTTTGTGCATCAGATACTCAGTTCATACTATACTTTTCTCCTTTCGACACTCGTCCGTGTCGCTCTCCCCAGCAGATTAAACACTCATACTATCTCGCTTATACAGATACTCGTCCGTATCTTGTATACACCGTTTATATCCCCACAGATTCGACACTGGTCCATGTTCTTTGTTAACCAGTTGGTACTCGTCCGTGCCATCATCTCAGAACATGCTTCAAGCGTTTGTTTCTACCTGATACTCGTCCGTATCATAGTCTTAAGGATGCTCGTCCGCATCTTTAATCCATACACCGTGTCAAACACTTATGTCTTCTTGAATATAGATACTCGTCTGTGTCTACCATTCCCAGAAGAGTCCCTTCAGATTCAACACTCGTCCGTGTTCCCTGTTAACCAGTTGATACTCGTCCGTATCATCATCTCTGAACACGTGCCAGTTTGTTTCTACCCGATACTCGTCCGTATCGTAGTCTTAGGGATGCTCGTCCGCATCCTTAATCTATACACAGCATCTAAACACTTATACCTTTTGTTTCTTGGATATAAACATTCGTCCGTGTTTACTATTCCCCAGTAGATCACCAACAAAGCAAATTTTCCCTTTTTTATCTGACATTCGTCCTTTGTCATGATAAACCCTGAGAGTAGCCGTACCCTGCTAGGTGGTCGTCCTCCACCTCTTGATGGTCGTCCTCCATCATGCTCATCCGATGGCCGTCCCCATCGTTGATATTTAGCAGCCGTCCCCTGCTAGGTGGTCGTCCTCCACCTCTTGATGATCGTCCTTCATCATTTTATCCAGTGGCCGTCCCCATTGTTGATTTTGGTTATCTGGCATTCGTCCTATGTCATGATAAGCCCCGAGAGCAGCCGTCCCCTGCTAGGTGGTCGTCCTCCACCTCTTGATGGTCGTCCTCCATCATGCTCGTCCGATGGCCGCCCCCATCGTTGACCTTTATCCGGCATTCGTCCTATGTCGCGATATTTTCGGCAGCCGTACCCTGCCAGGTGGTCGTCCTCCACCTTAGATGACCGTCCCTCATCTTACCCCTTACAGAGCAGCCGTCCCCTGCTAGGTGATCGTCTTTCACCTTTGATGACCGTACCTCATCATCTGTTTATTTCATTTATTCTTTAACCTGACGGCCGTCCCCGTCGTGGTCCCTTTTCTTTTTTAGCCCGATGGCCGTCCCCATCGTTGGATACTTTGCTTTATGAACTTGATGGCCGTCCCCATCATGATTTATATCCCCAGCATGTCGGCCGTCCCCGTCATTGTTCTTTACCCGGCAGTCGTCCTCTGCTCGACGGTCGTCCTCCGTCGCCTACACTTTACAATATACTTTATTTTCCTTTACAATCTATATCCCTTTTCTTCTTCATTCTGTGAGTGCAAATTTCGGACTGTCTTTGGTATTCAACCACAAGTTATCTTGTTTGCCTGTTAAGCCGTTGCTTACATCCTGCACAGCTAACTCATGTTTGAATAGGGGCAGCTGTAAACACCCCAAATTTTCCCTCACCCATTCACACCATGGCTTGTGATCATTTTCATATGCATAAACACAATCATAGCATCTCATATTACATTCTTGATTCACTGCATAGATTCAAAGTCATCTGCATCTAGGGTTTGTGATCTGAGCAATTCAAGAGCCACTTGAGCCACTCCAAAGGCCACCAATCACTTCAAAGGGGTCCATGTGTGTTCTTATATCATATTACATCCTCTCAAAGTCAAAAATGCCAAAGAATCACAAGAATTGGGATTGGTATGGAAGCAGAGCCAGGCTTGACTGCATAGATGACTTGAAATTAGGGTTTTGGTTTCAGAGGCCATAACTTCAAATTTTTTGGTCATTCTTGTTTCTATTGGTCTCTATATGGTATAGGGAGTATGCATATCAATTTTCATGAAGAAATTCCATGGGGAAGTCATCTGATCAAGAGTTGACTTTTCAGACAAGTCAGTGCAAAATCAGGGCATCTGAGGCCCCCAATGACCCAACCAAGGGGTGATCTTCATCATTTTGAGTTTATATGATATTTATTTGATCATGGGAGAAGTTAGAAGTTCACAAAATTCAAGAATTACAAGTTTTTGCAAAGTTGACTTTTTGGGGCAAGGTTGACTTTTAAGGAATTTGTCATTTTAGGCAACTTTTCAACCCTTACTTTTTGATCCAAAAATGCTTCAAATGGAAAAACTTTGGTCATGAAAGTTGTAGATTAGATCTTTCCCTTTTCAAAAAGTACAAGAACATGACCTAATTCATTTTGGATCAAAAGTTATGGTGCATCAAAGTTGGCAAAAATCACTAAATTTCAAGTTAGGCACCAAATGGAAAATTTGCAAATTCATGTACCAAGCATTCTATTGACTTCAAAATGGCTTCAAAACTTCATCACATGATCATACATAACCTAAAAAACAGAATTGGCCCAAGGGATTTTGCATTGCTTGCTTTGGTTTTCAAAGATCTTTAAGACATTTTCCATTACAAGTGCAAAAGATGGATTTTTGGCAAAGTCATTTTCCAAAGAGCTATGTGATTACCAACTGATTTCTATGCATTGCCATGACCAATTGAGACATCATGTAACAAAATTCAGCAAGGAATGCCTCATGTACATAGCATAAAATCACAAGAAAGCACAAGTGGGCAAGTTGCAAAAGCTAGCATAGCTCATGATCCATATGTTGCAGTCACTCTCAAGCAATCTAAGGGTCATCCTTGACCCAAGCTGAAGCAAGACATGACCTCAAACAGCTGCTGCCATAGCCCATGCTGCAAGTACCAATCACATTGACTTTTTGGCCAAAACTCCCATACTCATGGAACAGTAAGAAGCCACCCCTACTGACCTGCTCCACAGGCTATTCACACAACTTGGGAGGATTATAGCAAAGCATTGGCCCTTGAGACAAGCCATAACTCAGTCCCCACAAAAACCTGCCAAAACTCTCCTCTCTTCGAATCTCATTTTCCAGCCATCAAACACTCATGTTCTCTTCACCAACAAATCAAACACACTCAAAAGAACCAGAATCCACCATGAATGCAGCCTGAAACCTCACAAAACACAACTGAGAAATCTGCCATATCAGAACTCAAGCTCTCAAACTAGCCACCAACAAAGGATTGTGAACATTCCATTGGCTTCAGTGGGTCCAGAGGAGGCATTCTGCATCAAAGCAAGGTCTGGAGAGCTCATATTCATAATTCATCACTTCAGGTAGCTTCGAATCTGCAACTTTTCAGAGCTTGCATTTTATGTTATAAATTGATTGTGTATGTCTTGTTGATCATGGGGATGTGCTTAGAATCGAAAATGAGTGAGAAATGAGGGTTTACCAAAGCTCTGAAACTTTGCCTGTGAATCTTGTTGGCTTCGATTCTCTTTGTTTAAGCATGATAAATTTAGTTTGAGAGGTGATTTGAGTGGGGTTTGGGTAGAGGAACATTTCCCTGGCTTCAATTTGATGAGTGGTGGCCTGTGGCGTTTTCTAGGGTTTTCAACCCGCCGGAGAAGACGACCGGAACCACTGTTCCGGCCGTCTGAGATTAGTGTGCCCTAATTAGGTTTAGCTCAGTCATTAATGTATTTCAAATCTGGACCATAGGATCATGTTTCCCGCGTGTGGGCCAAGGGCTCAGATTGCCTCATTAGTCCTTAATTTCCACTTAACTTAATTAATTAGGTTTAATAATTTAATTAGTCAGATTTAAATTATGACCATTGGATCACGCGCCAAGTCAATAGCTTCTTTTCCAGATTCAATCCCAGCCTCTCATTTAGCATACTTCCATTTATTTTAATTTTTATTTCAATTTTTCTCATTTGATTTGTACATTTATTTTAAAATAGTAAAACCTTTTCAAAAATTCTGAAATTTTTTATACAAGTTATTATTTAATTTCAGAACAAAAAAATATTTTTATTTTCATTTTTAGCATTAAAAAAGTATTTTTAAATATTTAAAAGTTTCTTTTTAAATAATTATTGAGAATTAATTAATTAAAAATACTTTTAGGTATTTAAAAATCACAAAAAAAATCATGAAACCTTTAAAATCATTTAGAAACATTGTCCAACCCTCAAACCAGATTTCTTTTTTGATCATGATGCATTTTGATAATTTTCCATGGAATTAATTCATTTTCAAAGCATTATTTTGATCCCAACTTCCAAAAATCATTTCTGCCTAACCCTAAAGAGTTGGACTTTGATTCTTTTTGCATTGTGTTTAGCATATCATGTAGTTTGTAAGATTAAATGGCCATGATTTGATCTTTTATTTTCCATTTGTTTGACATTTTTCTTGTTAAGGAACCCTAAAACCCTAGAAAACTTAGGAAAATCATAACTTGAATTAGGTTAAGAGTTGGAACCTCTCCTTTGGGCAGTGAGTTAATATAGGATTAGGGATCCTTTGAGTGCATTTTCAATTTTTTATCTTGATGTTTGCTTCTGATTTTGGTTTTTGTTTGATGCTTTGATCATAAACCCTAATTTGAGCTTCCATATGCATCCATCTTGCATTTGCTTGCATACCTTGACTTGTCATAGCATTTAGTGCATCCATTTGATTCATTTAACATCTCAAGACATATTGAAAGCATGTTTGATCATTACATCTTGCATTTGTCATATTGTATGCCATTTGCATTTCATAACTTTTCATGTATGTTCATAGTTCTTAACTTGCTCCATTTGCATCCATAAGCTTGTATGATCATCCTCATATGTTGTTTCATGTTTGTAGCATCTCATAGCATCATTAACATCATGTATATGCTTCTGGTTTTGTTTCTCATCATGTCATTTCATCTCATTTTGCATTGCATTGCATTCCTTTCACTAACTTTTCAGGTGGTAAGCAACTTTGAGAAGTGGATTTGCCTTCACTTCTCACATTTTCTTTTCATCTCTTTCTTGCATCCATGCTGCATTTTGACATGTGTTTGAGATTGAGCTTGCTCATTCTTCTTCTTCTTACTTTCTTTCTTCAAGTGACTTGACTTCTTGAATGAAGCAAGTTACTTTGCTTCTCCTGATCCTTTCATCTGCTTCCTGGTGGTTCCATTGAAGATTTCTTTCTTAAAACCTCACAAACCTTAGGAACAACCAAGCATGACAATGATTAGGGTTTTGATTAGTCCCCCCTCTTAGTTTTACCTTTGTGTCTCAATTGAGTCTTCTCTTCTCATCTCATCATCAGGGACTAAACCCTAAAGGCTTCAAGGCTTTGTGATTAAGCTTATGCCTGCATCCTTCTATTGGGATGGAGTGTATAACTTTAATCCTAAGTGTTAAACCCTTAATGTGTTTAAATCCTTTAATCAATCCATTTAATAATCATCAAGACATCAAGCTTGTAACTTGGGCCTTGCATTAGGGTTCTAATTCTTCCTTAATTGGTTAAGAAGGACTAACCCTAGTGTTAATGGACAAGTCCCTCTCAAGTTGTCTTACAAACCCTAAAAAACACTTCATCATCATATCATTAAATAAAATCCACTTAATAAAGGCTCTGTTTTGTCATGAGTTTAATCCCTAATCATGGATTAAGTTGAGGAGCTTTCCTCAGCTTAAACATTCCCATCTATTATCCTTCTATTAGGATGGTGTAATGAGTCTGTTTAATCCCTAATTATGGCTTAATCTCATTACTTAACACTAAACAAAAAAACACCAAAAACATCTAAATAATCACAAGTAGGTTAATGATCTTAATCCTACACCTAAGGTGATTAAGTGTGAGAATCTGACTTCACACTTAAGGTACTCTCATTACCCCTAATCAGAGGGAAGATGTGATGAGTTTACTAATCCATTGGTTTAGGCTTAAGCTCATTAACTTATGACAAATCCAAAAGCAATAAAAGACTGAAAACTCAAAAAAACAAACAATAATCGTCTCCTTCGGGATTCTTTTCTCATCTCATTCACTCATAAACGAGAACTTGCTTCTTCCGTCTAATGCAAGACAGTTTGCACCTGAGCCAGACAGGTCATACACTTGAGCATAGATAAGTAAGCAGTTCACAAGTCAACTCATCTTTCAGTCTCTTTGGGTCGAACTACGGTGTTCTGACTTCCTCATTGCACGAGAGGATACGTAGGCATAACTTAACAGTTATCGAACAAAAGTCTCTGTACATTCCCCCTCTTTCTAGCTTCATTCTCTTAGCCTCATGATCATGAGCATTTCACTCCTGTTCTTACACTGACACTTTCATACTTCATATCACTTATACACTATACACTGACACCTGTACATCCTTTCCAGCTCTTTTATACACAGATTGCACTGACACTACCCCTTTAAAACACAAATCTTTTAAGCGTGGATCCTGTCGAGTACGGCGGACAATCTGGGTGCTAATACCTTCCCAGGTTGTAACCAACCCCCTTTCTCAGTCTCTCTGGTTCGCAACCGTCTTATCCATCTTTTCTAGGTCTATGCAGCATTGCCTTTCCTTCGGGATAAAAATGCCTAGCTGGCGACTCTATTCATCTCCAGTGAGTTCACTGCTGTGTGTTCTCATTGTCCCTCTCGCCGACCGTTCGCGTCTGTACCCTATTTGACCCGGCTTCATTTAGTGGGAGCGACAGCTTGGCGACTCTGCTGGGGAACCTTATACTGTAACCAGGGCTTCTGGTTCTTTTTGTGGGTTCCTCCTAGCGCTTGTTTGATTTGTGTTTACTGGGGTGTTATGTGCCATTTGTGTTTGTGAATTTGTCTATTTTTTGCTTTATGTACAGTTATTTTATTGCTTTCTTTATAGTTTTGCATATATCATACTGTCATGCTGTCTGGCTGGATCTGGTTTTGCTTTGGTGGGTGGGGTTCTATTGAGAGTTAAGGTTCTATACCTGGGACCTGAGTGACACCTAGGCTAGAGTGGTTCATATTCTTTCCCATTCCATCTCGGTCTGGTGCGGGAATATGAAACACGGTTCAGATATGGGTTTCTTCTTGAGAACTCTGTGTTGCAGATTTCCTGCAGTACTAGGGCTATCTGGGAAGCCTGCTAAGTCTGGATGACCTTTAGTATTGACCTTCAGAAACTAAGGTGAATTAGAGGAGGAACTTTTATGGTTATTGTAAACATTGTACCTCCGGGTTAGAAGTGTTTACACTTCTCATAACTGATCCAAGTCTGAGGATCCTTGTTTTAGAACATCACCTGTGAGGGGGTTGGGCTGTTTACAGGTTTGCAGGTACCCTTGACCTCAGCATACCCGGTTACTTTGTTCTGTTTAAGAGTACTCCATTTTGGAACAGTTCTTGTGATTTTTAACCCTGGACATGTGACTCTTTATTTGAGTCCCCCACCTTGGTTACTGGACTTATGAACCTCCATCTGGATTTCTTGAACATAGATGGACCTATATCAGAGCACTTGATCAGATCCAGCTCAGTCACAAACCCTTGCATATCATTTGCATACATCCTCATTGCATCATTCTAACATGTGTTTATTTGTTTTTCAGGGTATCCATCCTATCATTTTTGGCTTGGTTTTGACCCCTTCTTCAGCTTAGACCTATCTTCATCAGCACTTGCTTCAGCTATCAGCCACTTGCTTCAGTCACTTGCATCCTCAGTCTCAGCCTATCAGTGGCCAATCTCCAGTGTTGTCCTCAGTCATCATCATCAGCACCCATTCTTCAGCAACATGGCACCTAAGAAAAGTAACATCTCCTTCCACTTCTTTGAGCCTGAACTAGCTAGCATCAGGAGGATTCAGACCCTGATTACTCCAGACCATATACCATATTTCAGAGAACATTATGGAGGAATCCTTGATGTGGTATTGGATTTGGACCCTTCACAGAGGAGCCTGATACATACTTGCCTGCAGTTCTATGATCCCCCTCTGAGGTGCTTCACATTTCAGAATTTCCAGTTAGGACCTTTGCTGGAGGAGTATTCATCATTGGTTGGTGTACCCATCAGGGGTGGAATCCCCTTCAACCCTGAGATGGCTTTCCCAAGTAATGAGGAGGTAGCCAAAGCATTACATCTGGAACCAGTTCTAATTGGACAGAATTTGACATCTAAAGCTGGAATCTCTGGTTTTCATCTGGATTTCTTGACTTCTCAGGCTAGTCTGAATGCCTCCTTGGGGGAGTGGAAGGCAGTCTGTGCTCTGTTGGCCCTCAGCATATATGGGGTCATTTTGTTTGCAGATGAACCTAGGTTTGTTAGCAAGAATGCAGTCCATCTTTTCATCCTGAGGAACCCAGTGCCCACCTTACTGGGAGATCTTTACTATTCTGTGCATCAAAAGAATGAAAAGCAAAGGGGAAGATTAGTGAGATGCTGTGCACCTTTGTTCCATACTTGGCTGCTCAAGCACTTGCCAAAGACTGATGCATTCTTGAACCCTCACCAGCAGAAGAACTGGGCTAGGAGGCTTGTTGCTCTAACCTCAGATGATATCAGATGGTGTACTCAGAGTACTAAGGGCAGAGACATCATTACAAGTTGTGGGCAATTTCCCAATGTGCCTCTGATTGGAGTGAAGGGTTGCATCAATTACAACCCTCTGCTATTCAAGAGACAACTGGGCTATGCATTGGTCCACCCTCCTAGGGCACAGGATCTGACTGAGACCCTTTATTGTGAAATCAAGCCTAATCTGGCTATTGTCAGGCAAGCATCCTGGGCCTGGGACAATGTGCAGACTAAAGGGGTGACCATTCTTGGGAAATGCAATAATGTGGCCTCAGCCCAGTACTATGAGTGGTCTCATGCCAGGGCTCAAATTTCTGGAATGCCCTTCACTATTGAAGATATGCCTGGACCTTCCACAGCACCACCTCCAGCAACTGTCAGCCTAGAGGAGTTTGAGAAATTGAAGGAGAGAAATGAGAAGCTGACTCAAGCTCTGCAGAAGACCCTCTGGGAGAGGAGTGATGGTAGGTTGGATATTGAGAGGCTAGAAAAGTTGAAAGTGGAGCATTTGGCTAAAATTGAGAAGTCAGAGGATTACATTAAGAAGTCTAGGGCTGGAGAACAGATCTTGAAGAATGCCTGCAAGGAAGCTCAGTTCCAGAAGGCCAGGACTGATTTGTATCTGAAGGAGAGTCAGGCTAGGTGGGTCAGGATCACCGAAGCCCGTACTCAAGAGGACAAAAGGACTCAGGATAAGATTGAGCAGATGGAAGCTAGTGCAAAAGAGCAGCAGGAAGCCCTGGCAGCAGCCCAGAGGGAGGTCTCAGAGTTGAAGATCAGAGCTGGTGTAAAGAGGTCAAAGGACCAAAGTCAGTACAAGAAACTAGCTGCAGCTGTTGCTACAAGGAATCTCCTTATCAGGAATCTTACAGAGCGTCCAGCTGATCCTGTGACTGAAGCACTTCTCAAGGAAGTTTAGGAGGATGAGTTTGGTCTTGGTGTTTGACTTTTTGCTTGTTGTTTGCTTTCATTTTATGTACTTTTCTTCATGTTGTATTTTTGACCCCTCAGAGGGCTTGTATTGTAAAAGAAACAAACTATGTACCATTTACCTTCTTGTAATATATGTGTTGATTTTTTCCACCTGAATTCTTCAAGCAACATCACAAGCATCTTCTTCAAGGGGTCTGGAAAGGTCAAAACCAAGTACCAAGCCGGATACCTTAGAAACAAATAGACATACTGCATTGCATACTAACCTTTTGTTTTGTTTTGTAGGTTTTGTTTTATTGTTACTAACTCTGTTGTGACTTCAGGAACTATTGCTCGACGTCGAGGGTTTCCACTCAACCGTCCACACAGATACCCCACCCGCAACAATCTTCCGGGCATACAGATGGACCAAATGCAGCAGGACCTTACAGAGGTCAGGAATCAAATGACCAACGAGAGGTTGGAAATGAGGAATCAGATGACACAATTTATGGAGGTGATGAACAACATGGCTCAAAGCCAGGAGAGGTTGAGAGCACTAGTAGAAGGGAGGAACCAGGAAGACCATCATCCAGGGACTGCTGGGACAAGCAACAACGAGAGAGTCCAACCTCATGTCAATCCCCCAGTCTTTGGACCCCACCTCCATCCAGAGGTCAACATCCCTGCAAATGTTCAAGGGACTGCCACTGCAGGCAGAGTGCTGCAAGAAGACCCCCAGGAAGATCAGTTCACAGTAATGGGAGCTGGGGAGGAAGCTTATGACAGAAGGCTGGATGAGATAGCTGAGAAATTGAGATCCTTAGAGTCTCAAAACTCTTTGGGCTTTGATGTTATGGACATGGGCTTGGTAGACGGGGTCAGGATTCCCCATAAGTTTAAGCCTCCTTGTTTTGAAAAATACAACGGGACTTCATGCCCCCGGACCCATTTACAATCATTTCTGGGGAGGCTGAAGGCCTATACCATGGACGAGAAGCTATGGATGTTTTATTTTGAGGATAGCTTGACGGGAGCCTCAAGAGAATGGTACTCTCATCTGACAAGAGCAACCATCAGGTGTTGGAAGGATTTGGCAGAAGCTTTCATTAGACAATACCAGTATAATTTGGATATGGCACCCAACAGGACCCTCCTAATGGGAATGTCACAGTCGTCTAGAGAAAGTTTCCGAGAGTATGCCCAGAGATGGAGGCAATTGGCTGCTGCTGTTCAGCCACCTATGTCATAGAGGGAGATGGCAGATATGTTTATGAACACCCTCCAAGGAACATACATTGACAGGCTAGCTGCCTTCTCTTCAACCAGCTTTGCAGATGTTGTTATAGCTGGGGAAAGAATTGAGAGCTTGTTAAAAATGGGCAAAATCTCAGACAACGGTGCCAGCTCATCCAGCAATTCAAGAAAGCCTTTTGTAGGCCCAAGAAGAACTGGTGAAACCAATGCTATCCACACCAACAGGGGCAGGCCCCAGTATGTCCATAGGTCTGTGGCAGCAGTCACCATCCCCGCTCCAGCTCATCCACAACCAGCTTATCAACCACCGCAACAAAATTATCAGCAACAACCTCAGTACCAGCAACAAAATCAGTATCCTCCGAGAAATTACAACAACAGCAACACCAACAACAACAATCAACAGAGACCATTCCAACAGAGGCCCTCTCAGGCCAATAGGGTGATCGATCCGATCCCTATGCCCTATGCAACATTACTGCCACAACTCCTGAAACTCAACCTAGTTGAGCTAAGGACGTTGGCACCTCCGGATCCTAACAGTCTACCCAGAAATTATGACGCCAGCGCCAGATGTGCTTTCCATTCAAATGCACCTGGCCATAGTACGGAAAAGTGCAGAGCCTTGCACATGAAGGTACAAGACCTGGTAGACTCCAAAGCTCTGAACTTTGCACCACCACCAAATGTCAACAAGAACCCTATGCCACACCATGGTGGTCCCCGAATCAATGCTATTGAAGAAGACAAGCCGTCTTATTTAATAACCAGTGTGGGTCAGATTCGGACACCGTTGGTAGAGATTAAAGCTCAACTCCTCGAATGTCAAATGTTCCCGGGATGTGAGCTAGGGTGTGCCTACTGCAACATTTCGGTGAATGGTTGCGATAACTTGAGGGATGGCATAGATGGTCTCATCCAGAGTGGCCTGCTTCAAATTACAACATCAATTCCAACAAATCCAGCAATCTCCTTAACTACGGTTCCAGAACCTCCTACAACTGCAACAGCCATTGTTCCAAACGACTCTTCAGCTTCATCAACAAATGCTTCATCTGTCATTTCAACTGACCAAATATCAGCAAACATCCCTTCTACAACTTCAGCACCACTTCATTTTGAATCTCCTACAACAACAACGTCCATTCTTCCAACAATGTCTCCTACAACATCAGCAGCAAACCATGAAGATGTCTCAACAGTTACGATTTATTATGACCCTGAAAATGACTCTGCCTACAACTCACAAAGTGCCACTCCTACCAGAACACCAGTCACAATATATTATGATCCACAGACTATCTCAGTCCCTTCTGCAGCTGCCATCAGTCCAGTCACTGTCACAGTGCCTGGGCCAGTACCTTATGAAAGCAGTAATGCCATCCCTTGGCATTACGACTCTGACTTATACTGCGAAGGACAGAAAATCACTTTCGAATCATCAACTTCTTCACCACAAATAGACAATGTGGGGGGAGGCGGAGGCTTTACTCGAAGCGGACGTCTTTTTGCCCCTCAAATTCAAAGACCCACTGCCGAAGCAGAAGCTGCTGCCAAGGCAAAAGGAAAGAGCATGGTACAAGAAGAACAGGTTGTTAGAGAAGCTTTAAAAACACCTTTTGATCAAGAAGTTGATAAGTTCATGAGAATCATCAAGAAGAGTGATTACAAAATAGTGGACCAGCTTCACCAGACGCCTTCCAAGATCTCCATTCTATCATTGCTTATGTGCTCCGAAGCCCATCGGAACGCACTACTCAAAGTCTTGCACGCAGCTTATGTGCCAGAAGAGATCACAGTCAATCAGTTGGAAGCTGTAGTTGGGAATGTTAATGCTAGTAATGGATTAGGGTTTACCAACACTGATTTGACTACTGAAGGTCGCAATCATAACAAGGCCTTGCACATTACCATGGAATGTAAAGGTGCAGTCCTTTCCCATGTGCTGGTAGACACAGGGTCATCCCTCAATGTCTTACCTAAAAAGGCCCTTGTGAAGCTGGAATATGAAGGATTGGCATTGCGACCTAGTAACTTGGTAGTGAGAGCTTTTGACGGCTCTAAGAGATCAGTTCTGGGGGAAATTGAGTTGCCTGTAACGATTGGCCCACAAACTTTCAAAACGACCTTCTACGTGATGGACATTCAGCCTGCCTACAGCTGTTTGTTGGTTAGACCATGGATTCATGTCGCTGGCGCAGTAACGTCTACCCTTCACCAGAAGTTAAAATTTGAGTGGGAAGGTCAAGTCGTTACTATCTGTGGAGAGGAGGATATATTTGTTAGCCATCTAGCTACTTATAAGTACATTGAGATGGATGGGGAGATCCACGAGACGATGAGCCAAGGGTTTGAGGCCCTGAATATCAATGAAACCTCTGTTGTGCTTGGGACCTCTATGACATCCTACCAACAGGCCCAGAAGGTGGTGGAAGAAGGAAACGCTCAAGGCTGGGGCAAACTGTTGCCTGTGGAGAAGAAAGAAGACAAATTTGGGTTGGGTTACAAACCAACTCAAGAAGGTCAAGCAGAGGCTGCTAAGAAGCCCAACTTTGTTAGTGGGGGGATGCTTACCCCCGATGCTGTCAACAATATGGAAGACGAGTGGGAAGAAGAACACAATCTGGAGAATTGGATACGTCCAAAGATCCCGGGGAGCAGTATCTCAAACTGGTCTTCCCAGGAAATTATAAGAGTTACTCATGCAGAGTAATTATTATTTCCTGTATTTTTATAGCATGCATCAAAGTCTTGCATCTTGCCCAAGATGACAAGACTCATTTTGTAATCGGGCCATCTGTGCTTTTTGTGCAACAAGATTAATCAATGAAATATCAGACATCTTTTTGCAAATGAGTCTTTTCTTTTCCGCTCACTATTTTTTTCCATTTTTCTTTTTGTACAAAAAAATAAATGGCGATGTTTTCAAAATGACAACTTTATTTCACTTTTTTAAATAAGATTAAAATCAATCACTAAAATGAACAAACTGAACCCTTGCAGAGAGTGCCTTCCAGACAGCACCAACAACAGCACGGCTATGACTTCGTATGACTTTGACAATCCGATCAATCAAGCTGATGAAGGGTTTGAAGAAGAATATGAGCTTCCTGAAGAGCTAGCCAGGTTGTTGAGACAAGAGGAGAAAGTTATCACTCCTCATCAGGAGGAGGTCGAAACGGTTAATCTTGGTACAGATAAAGACGTGAAAGAGGTTAAAATCGGGGCCTGCCTGCAAGACTCAATGAAGAGACGACTGATTGACCTGCTTCAGGAATATGTGGATGTGTTTGCCTGGTCTTATCAGGATATGCCAGGGTTGGACACCGACATTGTTGTGCACAAGCTGCCTTTAAGAGAAGAATGCCCACCAGTTAAACAGAAACTGCGCCGTACTCGCCCGGACATGGCAATGAAAATCAAAGAGGAGGTACAAAAGCAGTGGGACGCCGGGTTCCTTGCTGTAACTAGCTATCCGCCGTGGGTGGATAATATTGTGCCTGTGCCTAAGAAAGACGGCAAAGTAAGGATGTGTGTTGACTACCGGGATCTGAACAGAGCCAGCCCGAAAGATGATTTCCCATTACCTCACATTGATGTATTGGTGGATAATACGGCTCAGTTCTCGGTATTCTCCTTCATGGACGGATTTTCAGGATACAACCAAATCAAAATGTCACCTGAAGACATGGAGAAGACAACCTTCATCACGCCCTGGGGCACGTTCTGTTACAAGGTGATGCCATTCGGACTGAAGAATGCTGGTGCAACATATCAACGGGCTATGGTAACATTATTCCACGATATGATCCATAAATAAATCGAGTGTTATGTGGATGACATGATTGCCAAGTCCCTTACTGAAGAAGATCACCTGGTGAATCTGCTGAAGCTATTCAAGCGTCTGAGGAAGTACCAACTAAAGCTGAACCCCAACAAGTGCACATTCGGGGTGCGATCTGGTAAGCTGCTGGGCTTTATTGTGAGCGAGAAAGGGATTGAAGTTGACCCTGATAAAGTTAAAGCCATTCAAGAGATGCCTGCACCGAAGACAGAGAAAGAAGTTCGGGGGTTTCTAGGTAGATTGAACTACATTTCACGGTTCATATCTCACCTTACAACAACTTGTGAACCTTTGTTCAAGCTGTTAAGAAAAGAACAAACGGTCAGGTGGAATGAAGACTGCCAAAGGGCTTTTGACAAGATCAAAGAATACCTGCAAGAACCTCCAATCCTTATGCCTCCAGTTGAAGGAAGACCTCTGATAATGTACTTGACAGTATTAGAAGAGTCGATGGGGTGTGTGTTGGGCCAGCATGACGAGTCTGGTCGAAAAGAGTATGCAATATACTACCTGAGCAAAAAGTTTACCGACTGTGAACAACGTTATTCACTGCTCGAGAAAACTTGTTGTGCTTTAGCGTGGGCTGCTCGCCGACTGAGACAGTATATGTTGACCCACGCTACTTTATTGATCTCAAAAATGGACCCAGTTAAGTACATTTTCGAGAAGCCAGCTCTTACCGGACGGGTTGTAAGATGGCAAATGATTCTCACAGAATATGACATCCAGTACACGTCTCAGAAAGCCATAAAGGGCAGTGTACTATCTGAATATCTTGCTGAGCAACCTATTGATGACTACCAGCCTATGAGATTTGACTTCCCTGATGAAGACATCATGTTCATAAAGGCAAAAGATCATGAAGAGCCTGTTCATACTGAAGGGCCTGACCCAGAAGAAGAATGGACCATGATGTTTGATGGGGCTGTTAATATGAATGGTCGTGGTGTCGGTGCAGTGCTCATTACACCCAAAGGAGTTCACATGCCTTTCTCGGCAAAGCTCACCTTTAACTGCACTAACAACGAAGCTGAATACGAAGCTTGCATTATGGGACTTGAGGAAGCCATTGACCTCAGGATCAAGACATTGACCGTATTCGGAGATTCAGCTCTGGTAGTTAATCAAACCAACGGCAAATGGTACACCCACCAGGATCATCTGATACCTTACAGGGATTATACAAGAAGGTTATTGACTTTTTTCACAACAGTCAAGCTTGAGTATATCCCTAGGGACGAGAATCAGTTTGCAGATGCTCTGGCTACCATTTCATCAATGATCAAAGTTCAAGCTGACAACTTTGTGCCTCAGATATCAGTGTCCAGACTCGATAGACCAGCATATGTGTTCGCAGCAGATGTTATCAAAGATGACAAGCCTTGGTTCCATGACATTAAGTGCTTCTTGGAGGATCAAACATACCCACCTGGGGCATCTTCCAATGATAAGAAGACTTTGAGAAGGCTTGCTGGTAGTTTCTTTCTGAACACTGATGGTTCCCTGTACAAGAGAAACTTTGATATGATACTCCTCAGATGCGTTGATAGAACAGAAGCAGATTTGTTGATGCACGAGGTGCACGAAGGATCCTTTGGTACCCATGCTGGAGGGCATGCCATGGCCAAGAAATTGCTAAGATCAGGTTATTACTGGATCACGATGGATGCTGACTGTTGCGCCTATGCCAGAAAATGTCATAAATGCCAGATCTATGCAGATAAAGTGCACGTGCCTCCCAATCCTTTGAACATAATGTCTTCACCATGGCCCTTTGCCATGTGGGGCATTGATATGATTGGCAAGATTGAGCCGACTGCTTCAAACGGCCACAGATTCATCCTGGTCGCCATTGACTATTTCACCAAGTGGGTTGAAGCAACCTCATATGCAAATGTTACAAGGCAAGTGGTAGCCAGATTTCTGAAGAGAGATATCATCTGTCGATACGGAGTTCCCGAGCGAATCATTACTGATAATGGTTCCAATCTAAACAACAAGATGATGGCTGAGTTATGTCGGGACTTCAAGATCCAACACCACAATTCTTCTCCTTACAGGCCAAAGATGAACGGCGCTGTTGAGGCAGCTAATAAGAATATCAAGAAGATTGTGCAGAAGATGGTAGTCACCTACAAAGACTGGCATGAGATGCTACCGTTTGCCTTGCATGGGTACCGCACGTCAATCAGGACATCCACTGGGGCAACACCGTATCAACTTGTGTATAGTATGGAAGCAGTCCTACCGGTTGAAGTTGAATTACCCTCCCTACGGGTATTAATGGATGTTAAACTGAACGAAGCAGAATGGGTCCGGGCCCGATACGAGCAACTGAGTCTGATTGAAGAGAAAAGATTGGCTGCAATCTGTCATGGGCAGTTGTATCAGAAAAGAATGAAGAAAGCCTTCGATCAGAAAGTCAGGCACCGAGAGTACCAAGTAGGAGATCTTGTGCTGAAAAGAATCCTCCCTCCTCATACAGACCACAGGGGCAAATGGACTCCAAATTATGAAGGACCATTCGTGGTAAAGAAAGTTTTCTCTGGTGGAGCGCTGATGCTCAGCACCATGGATGGTGAAGACTTCCCGTCCCCTGTGAATTCAGATGCAGTTAAAAAATACTTCGCATAAAAATGACCCGCTGGACACAAAAACAGAATGTAAGTCCAGGCAAAAATAGGGCATCCCGGCGAGTCAAAAACAGAATAAAAAGACTCGGGCAAAAATAAGGGAAATAAGAAAATGTGTACACCCGCTGAGTTGAAAAGCCGCATTGGACAGCTCAGGCAAAAATGGGTATCCCGATGGATTGAAAACCCGAAAGGGCGATCCATGCAAAACAAGGGAATAAGCGAACAACTGCATTCTGAATTCGTCTGTATCGCCTACAACTTGGCAAACCTCGAAAGGATCGAGCTTCAATCAGAATCAGCCTTCTTCAGGAAGCAAGACGAGAAGAACGTCAAAAGTCATACGAGTCGTAGCGAAAGAGGAAGCTCCTTTGAAAGCGTCGTCAACATCGCCAGCACTTTGTTTCTCAATTTATAACAATCTCCTCATTTTAGGAGATTTGTTTCTTTGACTGTATCTTGCCAATTCAGGGCACATAGATTAATAAAATCAGATTTTTCAGTCATGTTTCGTCTTGTACTTTTTTATTTGCAAAAAATGTCTGATGTCTCTAAAAAAACTAATTGCATAAGTACGGATGCTTTTCTTCAAAAATAAAAAACACGTGCTTGCAGGGAATATACTTACTCCCAAGAGTGTCTAAACTCCTATGACGGAATCCAGTAAAGGATACCCCGGGATTACTTGTGCGTTTCTTTATCTTTGCAGGATTGCAGGTATCCAGAATGCAACTCGGGGCATAAAAGCTTCATCCCAGCAGGCTGGTAAATCAACACTCATTCTTAGCACCTGAAGTGCTTTCTCCCCAGCTGAGTTGCCACCGATCACTTCCCCCAGCTAAGTTGCCACTTGTCACTCCTCCCAACCGAGGTGACAATCGCTTTTCCTCAGCAGAATACAAAAGTCAGGGAACCATCTCCCCACAGAGTTTCAGCCTCTATCCAGAAGAGCAACGCGCGAAGGAATCACAACAGAGTAAAGAAAGCTTCTACAAACCCCCAGTTGGGTCCCTCATTACAAGGGTATGTCCATCAGTGACTTATATCCCCCAAGCGGATACATCTCATCAGATCCACCAATGATCTCATCCCCAGCTGGGATGCCCATTTCAAGCAGATCGGCCAGAGATCTTCGCGGCAACGGGATCCGAATCCCGGTTTGGTATCTTTGCATAATCATGGCATTCGCATCATATTCACCCACAAAGCGTAGCATTCCGTCTAATACGGAGCATTACGGCAAAAATCCAACATATTGCATAATCACAAGCCATGTTTTGAATCAAACACTTGTGAATAAAGACAACTCACCAACAATATACGAAACATCCCCCAGATTCCCTAGCAAAAGCAGTTGCTTCACATTCACAAACACCAGTATATACTCCCTTTGACGCCCGTCCGTGTCATATCCCCAGCAGAAAGCCAAAGACATTCTCTTTGCACTCACATGTACTTATATATATATACATTTCCTCGACATTCGTCCATGTCATTTTCCCAACACAGCAATATAAACACTTTGTGCATCAGATACTCAGTTCATACTATACTTTTCTCCTTTCGACACTCGTCCGTGTCGCTCTCCCCAGCAGATTAAACACTCATACTATCTCGCTTATACAGATACTCGTCTGTATCTTGTATACACCGTTTATATCCCCACAGATTCGACACTGGTCCATGTTCTTTGTTAACCAGTTGGTACTCGTCCGTGCCATCATCTCAGAACATGCTTCAAGCGTTTGTTTCTACCTGATACTCGTCCGTATCATAGTCTTAAGGATGCTCGTCCGCATCTTTAATCCATACACCGTGTCAAACACTTATGTCTTCTTGAATATAGATACTCGTCTGTGTCTACCATTCCCAGAAGAGTCCCTTCAGATTCAACACTCGTCCGTGTTCCCTGTTAACCAGTTGATACTCGTCCGTATCATCATCTCTGAACACGTGCCAGTTTGTTTCTACCCGATACTCGTCCGTATCGTAGTCTTAGGGATGCTCGTCCGCATCCTTAATCTATACACAGCATCTAAACACTTATACCTTTTGTTTCTTGGATATAAACACTCGTCCGTGTTTACTATTCCCCAGTAGATCACCAACAAAGCAAATTTTCCCTTTTTTATCTGACATTCGTCCTTTGTCATGATAAACCCTGAGAGTAGCCGTACCCTGCTAGGTGGTCGTCCTCCACCTCTTGATGGTCGTCCTCCATCATGCTCATCCGATGGCCGTCCCCATCGTTGATATTTAGCAGCCGTCCCCTGCTAGGTGGTCGTCCTCCACCTCTTGATGATCGTCCTTCATCATTTTATCCAGTGGCCGTCCCCATTGTTGATTTTGGTTATCTGGCATTCGTCCTATGTCATGATAAGCCCCGAGAGCAGCCGTCCCCTGCTAGGTGGTCGTCCTCCACCTCTTGATGGTCGTCCTCCATCATGCTCGTCCGATGGCCGCCCCCATCGTTGACCTTTATCCGGCATTCGTCCTATGTCGCGATATTTTCGGCAGCCGTACCCTGCCAGGTGGTCGTCCTCCACCTTAGATGACCGTCCCTCATCTTACCCCTTACAGAGCAGCCGTCCCCTGCTAGGTGATCGTCTTTCACCTTTGATGACCGTACCTCATCATCTGTTTATTTCATTTATTCTTTAACCTGACGGCCGTCCCCGTCGTGGTCCCTTTTCTTTTTTAGCCCGATGGCCGTCCCCATCGTTGGATACTTTGCTTTATGAACTTGATGGCCGTCCCCATCATGATTTATATCCCCAGCATGTCGGCCGTCCCCGTCATTGTTCTTTACCCGGCAGTCGTCCTCTGCTCGACGGTCGTCCTCCGTCGCCTACACTTTACAATATACTTTATTTTCCTTTACAATCTATATCCCTTTTCTTCTTCATTCTGTGAGTGCAAATTTCGGACTGTCTTTGGTATTCAACCACAAGTTATCTTGTTTGCCTGTTAAGCCGTTGCTTACATCCTGCACAGCTAACTCATGTTTGAATAGGGGCAGCTGTAAACACCCCAAATTTTCCCTCACCCATTCACACCATGGCTTGTGATCATTTTCATATGCATAAACACAATCATAGCATCTCATATTACATTCTTGATTCACTGCATAGATTCAAAGTCATCTGCATCTAGGGTTTGTGATCTGAGCAATTCAAGAGCCACTTGAGCCACTCCAAAGGCCACCAATCACTTCAAAGGGGTCCATGTGTGTTCTTATATCATATTACATCCTCTCAAAGTCAAAAATGCCAAAGAATCACAAGAATTGGGATTGGTATGGAAGCAGAGCCAGGCTTGACTACACAGATGACTTGAAATTAGGGTTTTGGTTTCAGAGGCCATAACTTCAAATTTTTTGGTCATTCTTGTTTCTATTGGTCTCTATATGGTATAGGGAGTATGCATATCAATTTTCATGAAGAAATTCCATGGGGAAGTCATCTGATCAAGAGTTGACTTTTCAGACAAGTCAGTGCAAAATCAGGGCATCTGAGGCCCCCAATGACCCAACCAAGGGGTGATCTTCATCATTTTGAGTGTATATGATATTTATTTGATCATGGGAGAAGTTATAAGTTCACAAAATTCAAGAATTACAAGTTTTTGCAAAGTTGACTTTTTGGGGCAAGGTTGACTTTTAAGGAATTTGTCATTTTAGGCAACTTTTCAACCCTTACTTTTTGATCCAAAAATGCTTCAAATGGAAAAACTTTGGTCATGAAAGTTGTAGATTAGATCTTTCCCTTTTCAAAAAGTACAAGAACATGACCTAATTCATTTTGGATCAAAAGTTATGGTGCATCAAAGTTGGCAAAAATCACTAAATTTCAAGTTAGGCACCAAATGGAAAATTTGCAAATTCATGTACCAAGCATTCTATTGACTTCAAAATGGCTTCAAAACTTCATCACATGATCATACATAACCTAAAAAACAGAATTGGCCCAAGGGATTTTGCATTGCTTGCTTTGGTTTTCAAAGATCTTTAAGACATTTTCCATTACAAGTGCAAAAGATGGATTTTTGGCAAAGTCATTTTCCAAAGAGCTATGTGATTACCAACTGATTTCTATGCATTGCCATGACCAATTGAGACATCATGTAACAAAATTCAGCAAGGAATGCCTCATGTACATAGCATAAAATCACAAGAAAGCACAAGTGGGCAAGTTGCAAAAGCTAGCATAGCTCATGATCCATATGTTGCAGTCACTCTCAAGCAATCTAAGGGTCATCCTTGACCCAAGCTGAAGCAAGACATGACCTCAAACAGCTGCTGCCATAGCCCATGCTGCAAGTACCAATCACATTGACTTTTTGGCCAAAACTCCCATACTCATGGAACAGTAAGAAGCCACCCCTACTGACCTGCTCCACAGGCTATTCACACAACTTGGGAGGATTATAGCAAAGCATTGGCCCTTGAGACAAGCCATAACTCAGTCCCCACAAAAACCTGCCAAAACTCTCCTCTCTTCGAATCTCATTTTCCAGCCATCAAACACTCATGTTCTCTTCACCAACAAATCAAACACACTCAAAAGAACCAGAATCCACCATGAATGCAGCCTGAAACCTCACAAAACACAACTGAGAAATCTGCCATATCAGAACTCAAGCTCTCAAACTAGCCACCAACAAAGGATTGTGAACATTCCATTGGCTTCAGTGGGTCCAGAGGAGGCATTCTGCATCAAAGCAAGGTCTGGAGAGCTCATATTCATAGTTCATCACTTCAGGTAGCTTCGAATCTGCAACTTTTCAGAGCTTGCATTTTATGTTATAAATTGATTGTGTATGTCTTGCTGATCATGGGGATGTGCTTAGAATCGAAAATGAGTGAGAAATGAGGGTTTACCAAAGCTCTGAAACTTTGCCCGTGAATCTTGTTGGCTTCGATTCTCTTTGTTTAAGCATGATAAATTTAGTTTGAGAGGTGATTTGAGTGGGGTTTGGGTAGAGGAACATTTCCCTGGCTTCAATTTGATGAGTGGTGGCCTGTGGCGTTTTCTAGGGTTTTCAACCCGCCAGAGAAGACGACCGGAACCACTGTTCCGGCCGTCTGAGATTAGTGTGCCCTAATTAGGTTTAGCTCAGTCATTAATGTATTTCAAATCTGGACCATAGGATCATGTTTCCCGCGTGTGGGCCAAGGGCTCAGATTGCCTCATTAGTCCTTAATTTCCACTTAACTTAATTAATTAGGTTTAATAATTTAATTAGTCAGATTTAAATTATGACCATTGGATCACGCGCCAAGTCAACAGCTTCTTTTCCAGATTCAATCTCAGCCTCTCATTTAGCATACTTCCATTTATTTTAATTTTTATTTCAATTTTTCTCATTTGATTTGTACATTTATTTTAAAATAGTAAAACCTTTTCAAAAATTCTGAAATTTTTTATACAAGTTATTATTTAATTTCAGAACAAAAAAAATATTTTTATTTTCATTTTTAGCATTAAAAAAGTATTTTTATATATTTAAAAGTTTCTTTTTAAATAATTAATGAGAATTAATTAATTAAAAATACTTTTAGGTATTTAAAAATCACAAAAAAATTCATGAAACCTTTAAAATCATTTAGAAACATTGTCCAACCCTCAAACCAAATTTCTTTTTTGATCTTGATGCATTTTGATAATTTTCCATGGAATTAATTCATTTTCAAAGCATTATTTTGATCCCAACTTCCAAAAATCATTTCTTCCTAACCCTAAAGAGTTGGACTTTGATTCTTTTTGCATTGTGTTTAGCATATCATGTAGTTTGTAAGATTAAATGGCCATGATTTGATCTTTCATTTTCCATTTGTTTGACATTTTTCTTGTTAAGGAACCCTAAAACCCTAGAAAACTTAGGAAAATCATAACTTGAATTAGGTTAAGAGTTGGAACCTCTCCTTTGGGCAGTGAGTTAGTATAGGATTAGGGATCCTTTGAGTGCATTTTCAATTTTTTATCTTGATGTTTGCTTCTGATTTTGGTTTTTGTTTGATGCTTTGATCATAAACCCTAATTTGAGCTTCCATATGCATCCATCTTGCATTTGCTTGCATACCTTGACTTGTCATAGCATTTAGTGCATCCATTTGATTCATTTAACATCTCAAGACATATTGAAAGCATGTTTGATCATTACATCTTGCATTTGTCATATTGTATGCCATTTGCATTTCATAACTTTTCATGTATGTTCATAGTTCTTAACTTGCTCCATTTGCATCCATAAGCTTGTATGATCATCCTCATATGTTGTTTCATGTTTGTAGCATCTCATAGCATCATTAACATCATGTATATGCTTCTGGTTTTGTTTCTCATCATGTCATTTCATCTCATTTTGCATTGCATTGCATTCCTTTCACTAACTTTTCAGGTGGTAAGCAACTTTGAGAAGTGGATTTGCCTTCACTTCTCACATTTTCTTTTCATCTCTTTCTTGCATCCATGCTGCATTTTGACATGTGTTTGAGATTGAGCTTGCTCATTCTTCTTCTTCTTACTTTCTTTCTTCAAGTGACTTGACTTCTTGAATGAAGCAAGTTACTTTGCTTCTCCTGATCCTTTCATCTGCTTCCTGGTGGTTCCATTGAAGATTTCTTTCTTAAAACCTCACAAACCTTAGGAACAACCAAGCATGACAATGATTAGGGTTTTGATTAGTCCCCCCTCTTAGTTTTACCTTTGTGTCTCAATTGAGTCTTCTCTTCTCATCTCATCATCAGGGACTAAACCCTAAAGGCTTCAAGGCTTTGTGATTAAGCTTATGCCTGCATCCTTCTATTGGGATGGAGTGTATAACTTTAATCCTAAGTGTTAAACCCTTAATGTGTTTAAATCCTTTAATCAATCCATTTAATAATCATCAAGACATCAAGCTTGTAACTTGGGCCTTGCATTAGGGTTCTAATTCTTCCTTAATTGGTTAAGAAGGACTAACCCTAGTGTTAATGGACAAGTCCCTCTCAAGTTGTCTTACAAACCCTAAAAAACACTTCATCATCATATCATTAAATAAAATCCACTTAATAAAGGCTCTGTTTTGTCATGAGTTTAATCCCTAATCATGGATTAAGTTGAGGAGCTTTCCTCAGCTTAAACATTCTCATCTATTATCCTTCTATTAGGATGGTGTAATGAGTCTGTTTAATCCCTGATTATGGCTTAATCTCATTACTTAACACTAAACAAAAAAACACCAAAAACATCTAAATAATCACAAGTAGGTTAATGATCTTAATCCTACACCTAAGGTGATTAAGTGTGAGAATCTGACTTCACACTTAAGGTACTCTCATTACCCCTAATCAGAGGGAAGATGTGATGAGTTTACTAATCCATTGGTTTAGGCTTAAGCTCATTAACTTATGACAAATCCAAAAGCAATAAAAGACTGAAAACTCAAAAAAACAAACAATAATCGTCTCCTTCGGGATTCTTTTCTCATCTCATTCACTCATAAACGAGAACTTGCTTCTTCCGTCTAATGCAAGACAGTTTGCACCTGAGCCAGACAGGTCATACACTTGAGCATAGATAAGTAAGCAGTTCACAAGTCAACTCATCTTTCAGTCTCTTTGGGTCGAACTACGGTGTTCTGACTTCCTCATTGCACGAGAGGATACATAGGCATAACTTAACAGTTATCGAACAAAAGTCTCTGTACATTCCCCCTCTTTCTAGCTTCATTCTCTTAGCCTCATGATCATGAGCATTTCACTCCTGTTCTTACACTGACACTTTCATACTTCATATCACTTATACACTATACACTGACACTTGTACATCCTTTCCAGCTCTTTTATACACAGATTGCACTGACACTACCCCTTTAAAACACAAATCTTTTAAGCGTGGATCCTGTCGAGTACGGCGGACAATCTGGGTGCTAATACCTTCCCAGGTTGTAACCAACCCCCTTTCTCAGTCTCTCTGGTTCGCAACCGTCTTATCCATCTTTTCTAGGTCTATGCAGCATTGCCTTTCCTTCGGGATAAAAATGCCTAGCTGGCGACTCTATTCATCTCCAGTGAGTTCACTGCTGTGTGTTCTCATTGTCCCTCTCGCCGACCGTTCGCGTCTGTACCCTATTTGACCCGGCTTCATTTAGTGGGAGCGACATATACATGTTCTGGAAATTTAGAGTTTTCAAAACCAGGAGGTTGGTGCACATAAAATTCTTCATCAATATAACCATTTAAAAGGCACTTTTGACATCCATCTGATAAAGAGTGATGTCATGATTCACAACAAAAGAAATTAAAAGTATGATAGATTCTAACCTTGCGACTGGTGCAAAGGTTTATGTATAGTTTATTCCTTCTTGCTGACTATAACCTTGTGCAACCAGTCGTGCTTTGTTTCTGACAATTTCACCTTGTTCATTGAGTTTGTTTCTTAATACCCATTTTTTCCAATGATGTTGAATCGCTTAGGTCTGGGAACTAAATCCCATACGTCGTTTCTGGTGAATTGATTTAGTTCTTCCTGCATAGCAAGTATCCAATCATTTTCTGAAAGAGCTTCACCAACAGAAGTTGGTTTAATCGGTGACACAAGTTCCATTAAGGATTCTTCGGAGTTTCTGAAGGAGGATCTTGTTCTGATTGGATCATCTTTCTTTCCCAAGATTTTGTCTTCTGGGTGATTCAACGTGCTTCTGGGTTGTCTTTTCTGAATGGGTTCTTCAGAAGTTGTTGGTGTAGTTGTCGTGTCTTGTTCTGTGGATGGATGTTCTTCAGATATTCTTTATTCAATGATTTGAACTTCTATATATGAAAGAGATTCATTCTGTTTTGGTTTTTCAGGACCAAGCTTATCATTAAATATGACATAGATGGATTCTATCACAATTCGTGTTTCTGTATTGTATACTTTGTATCCTTTCGAACATTCAGAGTATCCTAATGTATAAAATTTTTGTGCCTTAGTGTAAACACCCCAAATTTGCCCTCACCCACTCACACCATGTTTTGTGATCATTTCATATGCATAAACTCAATCATAGCATCTCATAGTACATTTTTGATTCACTGCATAGATTCAAAGTCATCTGCATCTAGGGTTTGTGATCTGAGCAATCCCAGGGCTTCTTGAGCCACTCCAAAGGTCAACAATCACTTCAAAGGGGTCCATGTGTGTTCAATTATCATATTGTATCCTCTCAAAGTCAAAAATGCCAAAGAATCACAAGAATTGGGATTGGTATGGAAGCAGAGCCAGGCTTGACTGCACAGATGACCTGAAATTAGGGTTTTGGTTTCAGAGGCCATAACCCCAAATTTTTTGGTCATTATTGTTTCTATTGGTCTCTATATGGTATAGGGAGTATGCATATCAATTTTCATGAAGAAATTCCATGGGGAAGTCATCTGATCAAGGGTTGACTTTTCAGACAAGTCAGTGTAAAATCAGGGCATCTGAGGCCCCCAATGACCCAACCAAGGGGTGATCTTCATCATTTTGAGTGTATATGATCTTTATTTGATCATGGAAGAAGTTAGAAGTTCACAAAATTCAAGAATTATAAGTTTTTGCAAAGTTGACTTTTTGAGGCAAGGTTGACTTTTAATGAAATGTCATTTTATGCAACTTTTTCAACCCTTACTTTTTGATCCAAAAATGCTTCAAATGGAAAAACTTTGGTCATGAAAGTTGTAGATTGGATCTTTCCCTTTTCAAAAAGTACAAGAACATGACCTAATTCATTTTGGATCAAAAGTTATGGTGTATCAAAGTTGGCTAAAATCATTAAATTTTAAGTTATGCACCAAATGAGAAACTTGCAAATTCATGTGCCAAGCATTCTAGTGACTTCAAAATGGCTTCAAAACTTCATCACATGATCATACATGACCTAAAAATCAGAATGGGCCAAGGGTTTCTCATTTGTTTGGCCTTTGGAGCAAGATTTTGTCATGAAGATTCAAAAGCAAGCAAGTTGCAAAAGCTCATGATCACTTCCATCCACTTGCTGCCTAGCCTGCTGACCACTCCTAGCCTTTCTCCCTCACCTTGCTGCGTAGCCCACACCTCTTGTACCAAGCTAGAACATGACCCATGCTTTCTCTTACATAAAGTTGACATTTTGGCAAAAGCTACTACACCAATCAATAAAGCACAAGTCACATCCTCTGACCAATGGCATTTGTTTATACAAAGAAAATGCAAGCCAAACAACATAACACAAGAGCCTGAAACTAGCAAGAACATAACTTTCTCATTTTCACTCCCTTGAGCAAAACCCTTCGAAACGCAGCATACAAGCCACAAACACATAAACAAACTCCACAGACCTTCTCAACTCATCACCCTGATCACAAAGAACCCCTCACCATTGCCTGAAACAGCCTGAATCCAAAACACGATTCCCACCTGAGCTTGAATAGAACTTGTTCAAACTCTCAAACCAGCCAACATAAACTCTTTCTAAGCATTCAGACATCATCAAGGGACCAAGAGGAGTGGATTGCATCAAGAGGAGAGGTCAAAAAGTTGCAAAGTTGAAAGCTTCAAAACTCAGGTAGCTCAAGAACTTTTTTTCCAGAAATGATTTTTAAAGTTCCTAAGTTGTTCTTTGTTGTTCACTGATCACTCTGATGCCTTTGGTTTTGAAAATGGTGGAGAGATGAGAGTTTAATCAGTTTCTGAAACTTTTTGCCCTAGGTTTTGTTTGATTCGATTCAGCCAGTTTAGGAATGATAAATGTTGTTTAAATGGGGGTTTCAATTCGTTTTTGGATGGGGATCATTTCTGTGTAATTAGAATTCGTTTTAGATGCGTGTAGAAGGAGTTGATAGTTTTGGGTGATCGGAGAAGATGACCGGAACACTGTTCCGGTCACCTGAGGGTCATTAACGGTGGGATTAGGGCTTAATCATTAATTAGCTGGATTTGAATGCTGGCCGTGGGATCTGGCGCCAAGTCAATGCGCGCGTGTTTCAGTTTGAATGAGGGCCATTGGATTGGCTGACTTTTCTATTTTCAGATTAAATTCATTTTTATTTTCATATTATTTCATTTGTTTTCCATAATTTATTTAAAATAGCAAAAATACTTTAAAAAATCTGAAATTTTTTATACAAGTTATTATTTAATTTCAGAACACAAAAATATTTTTATTTTTATTTTTAGCATTAAAAAAGTATTTTTAAATATTTAAAAGTTTCTTTTTAATTAATTAATGAGAATTAATTAATTGAAAATACTTTTAGGTATTTAAAAATCACCAAAAAATTCATGAAGCATTTAAAAACATTTAGAAACATTGTCCAACCCTCAAACCAAATTTATTTTTTGATCTTGATGCATTTTGAGAATTTTCCATGGAATTAAAATCATTTTGATGCATTAATTTGGTCCAAACTTCAAAAAATCATTTCTGCCTAACCCTAAAGAGTTGGACCTTGATTCTTTTTGCATTGCATTGTATTTAGCATGTAGTTTGTGAGATTAAATGGCCATGATTTGATCTTTCATTTTCCATTTGTTTGGCATTTTTCTTGTTAAGGAACCCTAAAACCCTAGAAAACTTAGGAAAATCATAACTTTGATTAGGTTAGGAGTTGGAACTTCTCCTTTGGGCAGTGAGTTAGTATAGGATTAGGGGTCCTTTGAGTGCATTTTCAATTTTTTGTATTGATGTTTGCTTCTGGTTTTGGTTTGTGTTTGATGCTTTGATCATAAACCCTAATTTGGGCTTCCATATGCATCCATCTTGTATTTGCATTCACATCTTGATTTGCCATGACATTTTATGCATTCTTGTGATTCATTGAACATCATAAGACATATTGTAAGCATGTTTGATCATTGCATCTTGCATTTCCCATGTTGTATGCCATTTGCACTTCATGACTTTTTCATGTATGTTCATGTGTCTTAACTTGCTTCATTTGCATTCATAAGTTTGTATGATCATCCCCATGTGTTGTCTCATGTTTGCATCATCTCATAGCATCATTATCATCATGAATGTATTTCTGGTTTTGATTTTCATCATGCCATTTCATCTCATTTTGCATTGCATTTCATTTCTTTCACTAACATTTCAGGTGGTAAGTTGTTTGAGAAGTGAATTTGCCTTCACTTCTCATGACTTCTCTTCATCTCTTTTATGCATCCTTGCTGCATTCTTGCTTGTGTTTGAGTTTGAGCTTGCTCATCCTTCTTCTCCTTACTTTCTTTCTTCAAGTGACTTGACTTCTTGAATGAAGCAAGTTACTTTGCTTCTCCTGATCTTTTCATTTGCTTCCTAGTGGTTCCATTGAAGACTCCTCTTGTAAACTTCACAAACCTTAGGAACAACCAAGCATGACAATGATTAGGGTTTTGATTAGTCTCCCCACCTAGTTTCACCTTTGTGTCTCATTGAGTCTTCTCTTCTCATCTCATAATCAGGGATTAAACCCTAAGGGCTTTAAGGCTTTGTGATTAAGCTTATGCCTGCATCCTTCTATTAGGATGGAGTGTATAACTTTAATCCTAAGTGTTAAACCCTTAATGCGTTTAACTCCTTCAGTCAATCCATCTAATAATCATCAAGACATCACACTTGTAACTTGGGCCTTGCATTAGGGTTCTAATTCTTCCTTAATTGGTTAAGAAGGACTAACCCTAGTGTTAATGGACAAGTCCCCCTCAAGTTGTCTTACAAATCATAAAACTCACTTCATCATCTTATCATTAACTAAAATCCACTTAATAAAGGTTTTGTTTTGTCATGAGTTTAATCCCTAATCATGGATTAAGTTGAGGAGCTTTCCTCAGCTTAAACACTCTCATCTATTATCCTTCTATTAGGATGGTGTAATGAGTCTGTTTAATCCCTGATTATGGCTTAATCTCATCACTCAACACTAAACAAAAACAAAAAAAACATCTAAATAATAACAAGTAGGTTAATGATCTTAATCCTGCATCAAAGGTGATTAAGTGTGAGAAGCTGACTTCACACTTAAGGTATTCTCATTACCCCTAATCAGAGGGAAGATGTGATGAGTTTACTAAGTCCATTGGTTCAGGCTTGAGCTCATTAACTTATGACAAACATCCAAAAGCAATAAAAGACTGAAAACTCAAAAACAAACAATAATCGTCTCCTTCGGGATTCTTTTCTCATCTTATTCACTCACAAACGAGAACTTGCTTCTTCCGTCTAATGCAAGACAGTTTGCATCTGTGCCAGACAGATCATACACTTGAGCATAGGCAAGTAAGCAGTTCACAAGTCAATTTACCTTTCAGTCTCTTTGGGTCAAACTACGGTGTTCTGACTTCCTCATTGCACGAGAGGATACGTAGGCATAACTTAACAGTTATCGAACAAAAGTCTCTGTATATTCCCCCTCTCTCTAGCTTTATCCTTTTAGCCTCATGGTCTTGAGCACTTCACTCCTGTTCTTACACTGACACTTTCATACTTCATATCACTTATACACTATACACTGACACCTGTACATCTCTTTCCAGCTATCTTATACACAGATTACACTGACACTACCCCTTTAAAACACAAATCTTTTAAGCGTGGATCCCGTCGAGTACGACGGACAATCTGGGTGCTAATACCTTCCCAGGTTGTAACCAACCCCCTTTCTCAGTCTCTCTGGTTCGCGATCGTCTTATCCATATCTTTCTAGGTCTATGCAGCATTACCTTTCCTCCGGGATAAAAATGCCTAGCTGGCGACTCTTTTCATCTCCAGTGAGTTCACTGCCGTGTGTTCTCATTGTCCCTTTCGCCGACCGTTCGCGTCTGTACCCCATTTGACCCGGTGTCATTTGGTGGGAGCGACACTTAGAATCAAACTTGTTCAGAGGATCGTTAGTGTTCAGAATGAAACAAGTACATCCAAAAGGATGAAAATAAGAAGTGTTGGGCTTTCTGTTCTTCCACAGTTCATAAGGAGTCTTCTCCAGAATAGGTCTTATAGAGATTCTATTCTAAATGTAGCATGTTGTATTTACTTCTTCTTCCCAAAAGTGTTTAGCCATGTTAGTCTCATTGATCATGGTTATGGCCATCTCTTGCAATATTTTGTTCTTACGTTCTACAACTCCATTCTGTTGTGGAGTTCTAGGGCAAGAGAAATTGTGAGAGATGTCATTTTCATTAAAAATAATAATTTCATTTTTTTGTTTTCAAACTCTGCACCATGATTACTTCTGACTTTGACAATTCTAAACTCTTTTTCGTTTTGGACTTATTTACAGAAGTTAGAAAATACAGCAATTGACCCATCCTTGTGTCTAAGAAACTTTACCCATGTCCATATGCTATAGTCATCTACGATCACTAATTCATACTTCTTACCACTGATTGAGGCAGTTTTCACTGGTCCAAATAGATCAATGTACAGAAGTTCTAATGGTCTAGAGGAAGAAACAACATTTTTGGATTTAAAAGCGGGTTTAGAAAATTTTCCTTTCTGACATGCTTCACACAAAGCTTCTGAGTTGAACTTCAAATTTGGAAGTCCTCTTACCAGATTGAGTTTGTTAATCTGAGACAATCTTCTCATATTAATATGTCTAAATATTCTGTCCCAGACCCATTTCTCGTTATCCACAGACATCAGGCATTTTACATTCTGACTTCTCAGTTCAAAAAGTTTTATTTTATAGATGTTGTTTTTTCTCTTTCCACTAAATAGAATAGTTTCATCTTTCTGACTAACAGCTTTACATAACTTTTGATTGAAGATTATATCATAACCCTTATCACTTAATTGACTTATGGATAACAAGTTATGCATTAATCCTTCTGCTAACAGAACATTATAGATAGAGAGAAGTGTATCATTACCAATAGTTCCAGAGCAAATGATTTTTCCTTTTTGATTGCCTTTGAAGCCTACGTAGCCTCCAGCTTTTAGCTCAAGACTTTGGAACATATTCTTTCTTCCCATCATGTTTCGCGAGCATCCAGGGTCCAGGTACCAAGATTGGTGTTTCAATCTGGCTATTAAAAACATCGGCAACATACATAATTTTATTATTGGGTACCCATGTTTTTATGGGTCCTTGTTTGTTAGACTTTACAAACTTCTGATTGAGTTTGAGTTTCTCATCAGAACTTGTAGAACAGGATGACTCACTAGTATATTTCAGATCATGATTATGACCATAGGTGAAGTGAGAACTTAAAGGAGTGTTGACTTTTATAATCATATCATCAACCTGTTTAAACTTTAGTGGTTCTTCTCCTTTGGTTTTCACATAACCTATACCTCTTCTACCGTTTCTAATAACTCCATAGATCATTGAGGCAATTTTGCTTCTATCTATGTTTTTAGCTAGAAATTTTTGAAAACTATAATCATATTGTTTTATGATACTATCAGAACTCAGTAGAACTTTTGATTAAGATTCCTTCTAAGCTTTAAGTTTTTCAAGGAAATTTTGCATTCTAAAATATTTTCTCTTAGCTTAGAGTTTTCTGATTTTAGTTTTCTTATCTCCTCCGATTCAAATACTAGACTTTGTTTCAGGTCTTTGTATTTGAATTGGAGTTTCGGATACTTTTCAAGAATTTCTGAGAGGTTTTCTTCTAATTGAGATCTAGAAAGTTTAGAGAATACATCTTCTGTATCAGAATCTGATTCTGATTCATAACCATTCCCCCATCTACTGATGGGACTGTATGTCATAATCCTACTGGTAGCTTTTATGCAGACCTACCTACACTCCTAGCCCCCACCAGTACCACAGATATTTCCATATCTCTTGATTCTAGCAGCTCTGAAAGTACCTCAATCCCATCAGTTACACCTATTCAGCCCTCATATGAAAACATCTCTCCTGATAATGCTCAGCCTTTCTCTCACAGTCCTATCACCCATGAGGCTCCCACATCACCTTTAGTCAACAATTACTCTCCTCTTATACCTTCTAATACTTTTTCACCTTTGTAAACACCCCAAATTTGCCCTCACCCATTCACACCATGGCTTGTGATCATTTCATATGCATAAATCCAATCATAGCATCTCATACCACATTTTTGATTCACTGCATTGCTTCAAAGTCACTTGCATCTAGGGTTTGTGATTTGAGCAATCTGAGAGCTTCTTGAGCCAATCCAAAGGTCATCAATCACTTCAAAGGGGTCCATGTATGTTCAAGCATCATATTATGTCCTCTCAAAGTCAATAATGTCAAAGAATCACAAGAACTGAGAATGATATGGAAGCAGAGCCAGGTTTGACTGCACAGATGACCTAGAATTAGGGTTTTGGTTTCAAAGGCCATAACTCCAAATTGTTTGGTCATTCTTGTTTATATTGGTCTCTATATGGTATAGGGATCATGCATATCAATTTTCATGAAGAAATTCCATGGGGAAGTCATCTGATCAAGAGTTGACTTTTTGTGCAAGTCAGTGCAAAATCAGGGCATCTGAGGCCCCCAATGACCCAACCAAGGGGTGTTCTTCATCATTTTGATTGTGTATGATCTTTATTTGATCATGGAAGATTTTGGAAGTTCACAAAATTGAAGAATCTCAAGTCATTTGCAAAGTTGACTTTTTGGGAAAGTTGACTTATGATGAAAATTGCCATTTTAGGAAACTTTTTCAACCTTTACTTCTTGATTCAAAAATGCTTCAAATGGAAAAACTTTGGTCATGAAAGTTGTAGAATGGATCATTCCCTTTTCAAAAAGTACAAGAACATGACCTAATTCATTTTGGATCAAAAGTTATGGCTTGTCAAAGTTGGCTAAAATCACAAAATTTGAAGTTTTCTACCAAAGAGGTATTTTGCAAAATGATATGATCAAGTGTTCTAAAGGCCTCAAATGTGTACCATTTCTTCACAACATGATCATATGACCTCTAAAATTCAGAATGGGCCAAAGAACTTTGCACTTTGATGCCTTGAAACTCAAGAAATCCCAAAGGAACCAAACTTGAATCAACTTGCAAAACCTATCACAAGTTACAAACCACTTGCCGCATTGCCTCTAAACCTTTTTCATAGCATTCCTTGATTCAAGCTGAGCAAAAGCAAGCCAAAAAGCAAGTTGTACCATAGCCCATGCTTCAAGTACACATCAAGTTGACATTTTGGCCAAAGACCCATACCAATCACCATAGGCCACCAACAACTTTCTGACCTATCCCCTTTTGATACATGGACAAAACCCAGCCTAACACAACACACAACTCATTCTGATCTTTCCCACAAGCCATAGTTATCAAAATCTCTCCCATTTGCAAAAGCCTTCGAAACACTCTCCACAAGCTGCAAACACACAAACAAACTTCACAAACAAACTCAGCACACTTCACTGATCAAAAACCACCCATCACCATAGCCTGAAAGTCATTGAAACAAAAACACGATCACCACCTTCCCTTGAACAGAACTTCTGCCATCTCAAAAACCAGCCATCACAAACTTCTTCCAAGTATCAAGACTTCATTAGGAGCTCAATAGGAGTGAGTTTGCACCAAGAAACAGCCCAGAAAGCCCAGAACCAGAAGGTTCCATCTCAGGTATAGCTCAAGAACAAATTTTCCAGAACTTCATTTACTTGTTATAAATTGATTCTACATGTTATCCTGATCATCATGATGTGTTTGAAATTGAAAATGAGTGGAAAATGAGGATGTATTGATGTTCTGAAATTTCTCCCGTGAAAAATGTTTGCTTCGATTTGCTTGATTCATGTAGTTTAAATGTTGTTTGATGGTTGATTCATGTTCCATGATGTTAGAGGATCATTTCCCTGTGTTTAATTTGAAGTGGGGTGGCTTGTAGTGAAACCTATGGTTTTGGTTCGCCGGAGAAGACGACCGGAAGTCTTCTTCGGCCACCTGAGAACCATTAGCCCTAATCTGTGTCACTAAATGAGATTTGAATTTGGAACGTAGGATGAGTTGACCAAGGCTGACTGGCGCGCGTTTGAATGGCTAGGATGTGTCCTCAGAAACCCTAATCGTCATTAATTTAATTAATCCAAATTAATTAATTCATAAACCTGATTTAACCAGGTTTGAACTTGGGCCATTGGATGTGGCGCCAAGTCAACCTTCCCTTGCCCAGAACGCATCTGATCCATCCATTGCTCATACTTTTCATTTTATTAATTTTTATTTCACATTTTTCTTATTTAATTTGTGCATTTTATTAAAAATAGTAAAAATCATTCAAAAATTCTGAAAATTTTTGTGCAAGCTTTTATTAATTTTCAGGAACCAAAAACATTTTTATTTTTATTTTTTGCATTAAAAATTATTTTTAAATCATTTAAAAGTTTATTTTTAATTAGTTAATGAGAATTAATTAATTAAAAATACTTTTAGGTATTTAAAAATCACAAAAAAATTCATGAAACATTTAAAATCATTTAGAAACATTGTCCAACTCTCAAACCAAATTTCTTTTTCGATCTTGATGTCTTTTGATAATTTTCCATGGAATTAATTTCATTTTAAGGCATTATTTTGATCCAATCTTCAAAAATTCATTTATGCCTAACCTTTAAGAGTTGGACCTTGATTCTTTTTGCATTGCATCTTGTTTAGCATGTAGTTTATAGGATTAAATTGGCATGAATTGATCTTGCATTTCCTATTTGTTTGACATTTTTCTTGACAAGGTACCATAAAACCCTAGCAATCTTGAGAAATTCATAACCCTCATTAGGTTAAGAGTTAGAACCCCTCCTTTGGGCAGTGAGTTTGTATAGGTTTAGGTTTCCTTTGAATGCATTTTCAATTTTTTATCATGATGTTTGCTTCTGGTTTTGATTTTTGTTTTGTGCATTGATCATAAACCCTAATTTGGGCTTTCATTTGCATCCATCTCCCATTTGCTTGCATACCATGACTTGCCATGGCATTTTGTGCATTCATTTGATTCATATTACATCTTAGGACATATTAGAGTCATGTTTGATCATTGCATCTTCCATTTGCCATGTTGTATATCATTTGCATTCCATAACTTTTCATGTATGTTCATGGTTCTAAGCATGCTTCTCTTGCATCCATGTGCTTGTATGATCATTCCCATCTCTTGTCATGTATGTGCATCATCTCATAGCATCATTAGCATCACACACATGCTTCTGGTTTTGGTTTGCATCATGCCATTTCATCTCATCTTGCATTGCATTGCATTCCTTTCACTAACTTTTCAGGTGGTAAGTAACTTTGAGAAGTGAATTTGCCTTCACTTCTCACAATCCCTTTTCATCCCTCTTATGCATCATTGCTGCATTTTGTCTTGTGTTTGAGATTGAGCTTGCTCATTATTCTTCATCTTACTTTCTTTCTTCAAGTGACTTGTCTTCTTAAATGAAGCAAGTTACTTTGTTTCTTTTTGTTCCTTTCATCTGCTTCCTGGTGGTTTCTCTGAAGATGTCTCTTGTAAACCTCACAAACCTTAGGAACAACCAAGCATGATAATAATTAGGGTTTGATTAGTTCCCCACTTAGTTTTACCTTTGTGTCTCATTGAGTCTTCTCTTCTCATCTCATAATCAAGGACTAAACCCTAAAGGTTTTAAGGCTTTGTGATTAAGCTTATGCCTGCATCCTTCTATTAGGATGGAGTGTATAACTTTAATCCTAAGTGTTAAGCCCTTAATTTGTTTAACTCCTTTAATAAATCCACTTAATAATCATCAAGACATCAAGCTTGTAACTTGGGCCTTGCATTAGGGTTCTATTTCTTCCTTAATTGGTTAAGAAGGACTAACCCTAGTGTTAATGGACAAGTCCCCCTCAAGTTGTCTTACAAACCCTAAAAATCACTTCATCATCTTATCATTAATTAAAATCCACTTAATAAAGGTTTTGTTTTGTCATGAGTTTAATCCCTAATCATGGATTAAGTTGAGGAGCTTTCCTCAGCTTAAACATTCTCATCTATTATCCTTCTATTAGGATGGTGTAATGAGTCTGTTAAATCCCTGATTATGGCTGAATCTCATTACTTAACACTAAACAAAAACACCAAAAACATCCAAATAATCACAAGTAGGTCAATGATCCTAATCCTACACCATGGTGATTAAGTGTGAGAAGCTGACTTCACACTTAAGGTATTCTCATTACCCCTAATCAGAGGGAACATGTGATGAGTTTACTAACCCATTGGTTTAGGCTTAAGCTCATTAATCTATGACAAACTTTCAAAAGCAATAAAAGATTGAAAACTCAAAAACAAACAATAATCGTCTCCTCCGGGATTCTTTTCTCATCTCATTCACTCATAAACGAGAACTCGCTTCTTCCGTCTAATGCAAGACAGTTTGCACCTGAGCCAGACAGGTCATACACTTGAGCATAGGCAAATAAGCAGTTCACAAGTCAATTTACCTTTCAGTCTCTTTGGGTCGAACTACGGTGTTCTGACTTCCTCATTGCACGAGAGGATACGTAGGCATAACTTAACAGTTATCGAACAAAAGTCTCTGTATATTCCCCCTCTTCCTAGCCTTATTCTTTAAGCCTCATGGTCATGAGCAATTCATTCTTGTTCTTACACTGACACTTTACTTATACACTTCACATTTCTTTTACACTGACACTTGCATTCTTTCCAGCTTTGATACACAAATTGCATTGACACTACCCTTTTAAAACACAAATCTTTTAAGCGTGGATCCCGTCGAGTACGACGGACAATCTGGGTGCTAATACCTTCCCAGGTTGTAACCAACCCCCTTTCTCAGTCTCTTTGGTTCGCAACCGTCTTATCCATATCTTTCTAGGTCTATGCAGCATTACCTTTCCTTCGGGATAAAAATGCCTAGCTGGCCACTCTTGTCTTCTGAGATCACCCTTGTGTGTTCTCTCCTCCTTTCGCCGACCGTTCGCGTCTGTACCCCTTATGACTTGGCCTCATTTGGTGGGAGCGACAACCTTCAACAAGTAATGACTCTTCCCATCTATCTGATAATTCATCAGATTCTACCAACAGCCCTATCCCTGTTAGACAATCCACTAGAATATCTCATCCCCCTAGCTATTTGACAGATTATCACTGCTATCTTGCATCTCATAATTCTGTCACATCTCATAACATTCATTCTAATACTGCACATCCTCTATCATCTGTCATTTCTTATCATAATTGTTCTCCTGCATACAAACATTTTTGTTGTTCCATATCTTCTAACATTGAACCTAAGACCTATAACCAAGCCATGAAGTTTGATTGTTGGAAGCATGCCATGGATGTTGAGCTACAAGCTCTTGCAGCTAATAATACATGGGAGGTAGTTGATCTTCCTACGAGAAAACACCATATTGGATGTAGATGGGTATACAAGGTCAAGTACAAAGCAAATGGTTCTATTGAGATACATAAGGCTAGGCTAGTTGCCAAAGGCTACACCCAATTAGAGGGAATATACTACTTTGACACTTTTTCACCAGTAGAAAAACTCACTACTGTAAGGGTACTCTTGTCTATAGCAGCTATAAAAGGGTGGCATTTGGAGCAACTAGATGTCAATAATGCATTTCTGCATGGTGATCTTCATGAAGAAGTGTACATGACTTTTCCCCCTGGCCTTCAAGATTCTAACTCATCTAAGGTGTGTAGACTGCATAAGTCATTGTATGGTTTGAAGCAAGCAAGCAGACAGTGGTATTCCAAGCTGTCTTCATTTCTTCTCTCTATTGGTTACCAACAATCTCAAGCAGATCACTCTCTCTATGTTAAATCTACCAATAACAACTTCATTGCATTATTGGTATATGTTGATGATATAGTTCTTGCAGGAACCTCTATGAATGAGATCTCCCGGGTCAAAAAGCAGCTTCATCACTCCTTTAAGATCAAAGACCTTGGTCAATTGAGATTCTTTCTTGGCTTTGAGATTGCTAGAAGTACAGCTGGTATTTTTCTTAATCAAAGAAAATACACCTTAGAGCTTCTTGAGGACAGTGGTATGCTAGCTTCAAAACCAACCTCAGTTCCATTTGATCCAACTCTCAAATTGTCTATTCATGAAGGTCAACCTCTAGAGGATCCTTCTATCTATAGAAGACTAATTGGGAGACTCATCTACCTCACTAATTCAAGACCGGATATTGCATATGATGTTCAACACCTCAGCCAATATGTTTCAAAGCCCCTCACCCCTCACTATCAGGCTGCCATTAAAGTTCTTAGATATCTCAAATCAGTACATGCTAAAGGATTGCTCTACCCTGCTTCCAGCCAGCTCAAACTATCTGCATTTGCTGATTCTGACTGGGCAAGATGCTCAGACACCAGAAAATCTGTCACAGGCTTTTGTGTCTTGCTTGGCTCTTCCCTCATTTGCTGGAAATCTAAAAAGCAGAAAATTGTTTCCAGATCTTCTACTGAAGCTGAATACAGAGCACTAGCCTCTCTTTCTTGTGAATTGCAATGGTTGAAGTACATCCTACAAGATTTGCAAATTCATCTCCCACAACCTGCTGCTGTATTTTGTGATAGCAAATCAGCCATTTACTTAGCTCATAACCCAGCTTTCCATGAGAGAAGTAAGCATATCGAGTTGGATTGCCATGTCATTAGAGAGAAAATTCAGTCTAAGCTTTTGCACTTACTTCATATTTCCACCACTAACCAATTAGCTGACATGTTTACAAAACCTCTGCACCTTCCTTCCCTAGCTGGCATCTTGGACAAGTTGGGACTTTGTAGCATCCACAGTCCAACTTGAGGGGGGATATCAGCATACATAGTGTATTATCCATTGTATATAGTATTTTATTTTATGTATTTTAAGTGACACATGTATAGATGATTATTGGTGGATTCATGATTTGTATATAAAGCTTGTAATCTCTTATCATCTTAATGAGATAAGATTGCATTTTCATCACAACTAGCTTTACACTTTCTTCTCTCAACTGTTTTTCTTCTAACTGTTGTAATAGAAATTAGTTACAACAGTTTCTTCTTCTTCTCACTTCAAGCTCCATTAATGGAGGTCACTCTTGTATGCTTGAGCGGTTCAATAAAATGTATAAGAATTAAAAATAGATAGAATGAATAGAATAATTGAAATGTCGTTAAATGGCGTGACGTGTGAAAATAGGTAATATAGAATTAGTTAGGGGAGGAAGCAATTTAAAAAAATAAAAGCAGAGATTGTGGGGTTTTAATAAAGTGAATAGGTAGGTTTTATGATAAAATCGGATGGGAAAGGTGAAGGGGAGGAAGAAGAAGATACATAGAGCGGGTAAAGTTGCTCTGACTTTGTCTTGTTATGAAAGAAGTATCTCGGAAGCGTGGGAGAAAGAGAAAGGAAATTTTGATGAGTTGAACTGAAAATGACATCATCATGTTGCCTTGGTGAATACTCAGTCAAAAGTCCAATGTGGAGGGACGCAAGTTTGAATCCCTCTTTTTATTATAACCTCCAAAATTCCAATATTCACTCATTCCCTTCTCATCATTCAAGTTTGAATCCCTCTTTTTATTATAACCTCCAAAATTCCAATATTCATTCAAACACAATAATGACTGCCACCGGTGAGAATCCCGCTCAATCCACAGCCATTGATATAACCGGCAAGCTCATGGTTGTTATCATTATTATTCTCTTCTTGTTTGTTGTTACTTTTCTTTTCTTCCATCTTTTTTCCAAGGGATTCTGGTGGTCCCATAATAGTCACGCAGACAACAATTCCCAATCCCGCCGCCGCCGTCGTCAACGGGGTGGTGATGTTGTTGGAGAAAGAGGTCTTGATCCTTTGATACTCAACTCCCTCCCTGTATCGGTATTCAATTCGGGAAAAGATGGTTTGGAATTGGAGTGTTCTGTGTGTCTATCCGAACTGGTGGAAGGAGAAAAGGTGAGGGTTTTGCCAAAATGCAATCACAGGTTTCACGTAGATTGTATTGATATGTGGTTCCAATCTCATTCAACCTGCCCCCTTTGCAGAACAACACTCGCAGCTCCTCCTCCTTCCCCCTCACTAGTTGTTGAGGTGGTGGAACCCTCCTCATCATCATCAGCTGCGGCGGCTTTTCCCACTAATGTTTTGATTTGGGGAAACCACAACCAAACTATTTCTTCTTCGGAACAAAACAGCAGTAATTCCGAGGGAACAAGTGAGGATGGAATGTTGAGGATTGATATACCCCATGACAGTGAGCCAACTACTTCATCATCAGCAGGAGCATCGCCCACGGCAGGAGGGAGACTAAGGTCGTTGAAGAGGCTTTTAAGCAACAGCAGACTAAATCCGTGGAGTCCAACTGCTACTACATCTCTCCAACAACAAACAAAACCAGCAGGACACGGCTGACCTACCTATACAATGTTTTATTCATTCATTATTACTGCTTCTGTTTCTATATACGCCCGCCCCAATTCAGCCAGCGGCAATCAATCCATATTCTCTCTTCACTTTTTTCTTGTATGAAGTAACTTTACGCTCCTAAACTATAAACTTTGTTTATACCACACTTGTATGAAGTAACATATTAAATTATTTAATTCAACCAAGTATCTTCAATTATTTAATAGCTTTCGACCCAGTAGAAGAATATAAAATTATTTGAAATGATGCATGACTGATGTTACTGTGACGTACAGTCTTTTTGCCAATTTCTCTATCTCGATTCATTTTAAACATCATTAGCTCTCCTATTTTATGAAAATCTTATCTAAAAGGTAGAGGATATTAGGATTTAAATAATAGGGTAAGGTCATTCTTGTTTTGCTCTTTCTTTCCTCTTCGTCGAGTATCATATAATACTATAAATAAGGACAAAAAGTAGAGAATTCCAAGAAAGTTAGACCTTATTTTGTCTCCATTTTCATCAAAAACCAAAGACAGAACAATTGAGCACATGAATTCAATGGGATCAGATCCTAGCATTTCGGTTTCAACACAACTAATACTAAGCCTCATTAAAAAATACCATCAAGACATGCTTTTATTATCTACTACACGGTGAATTCAAGTTTCCAAATCGAATCCCTCATAAGACAAGTAGAAACTGTTACTATCAACCGTTTAGAAACTTTCCATTTTGTCATGTGCTGTGTTGTTGTTGCAGCAGATGATCCAAACTACATAATTATTGACAGAAATTACATTTCCATCGCAAGTCCTGTCCTTCAAACATATCTTGAAAGATAACACAAACACTGCAGCAATATCCAAATTTCTCTTCTTTCTTTCATTTCGTTTGAATTGCATTCTCTCAACAAACGGGACAGTTGTTATTGTACACTGATCAAGCTTGTATTACATTGAATGCACTGCAATTTAAATTGTATTTTACAGTTTAACTATTCAGTTATGTTATGGCTCAGTCTATAATAATATTTGTATTTTAGAATCTGGATGAGTCGGAATGATATCCAGATTTGAAGCAAAGTTGTACACATTCAGGGGATTCATTGGAGGAAAATTTTCTATATTTTGCAGTAACTAAATGCTTACAACAGGTGGTAAATGGTACAAAACTACTAGAAAAGCAGAAATAAATTAACCATTTTCCTTGAAATTCAATAAACAAAATTGTCTTCTACTCTACTCATCTGATGTCTTTAATTTCTTCCCAGAACCCTCAGATACTTCACGGTTTCTATGTCGTTTCTTTGCACTTTTCCTGTCTACCTCAGTAGCAGCGGCGATATCATATCCACTCTCAACCTCTTCTTTCTTAGACCTTTTCTTTTTCCTACTAGAGTCATCTTCATTTCCACCATTCTCGGCATTTTTCTTGTTTTTCTTTGCTTTCTTTGGGTTTTTGTTCAAGCTATCCGTGCTCAGAAATGATGAAGTACCAAGTGAGTGGTCAATTTCTTTTCTCATTTCCTTCACATTATTTGGATTAGATTTATTATTTGAAGTGTCGGCAAGAAAACCATCATTTTTGGCTGATCTTGTATCGCCGGAGCCAAATGTAGCATAAAAATCTTTATAAATAGATTCTTTTGATACTTGCTTTGACCTCCAATGATCTGGACTAGCAGCAAATCTGTTGCAATAAACCAAAGGAGACAGTATTACTGAGTCGGTTTATCATAAGTGAGACTGTAGTTCATAAACTTAAGGTATGAACAGAAAAGGCCTGAGCCCTGTTATATGATCTTGTTTCTATATCTATTTATTTGGAGATCAAAGGGTCAAAATTATTCAATGGAAAAGTAAAGGATTGATATGGAAATTCCACAATTCAGAAAATAGCCAACAGCATACCCATCAACATCTAATCTCCTCAATAGGTAAGGGCCCTGCTTTGCCTTGGAAAGCTCACTTTGCACAGCCAATAGTTCAGACACTATAGTCTCTCTTAGAGATAGATTACAGGCAGTGAAGCACTTTTCAATGGTAAAGGCACCTGATGAGTGGAGTGCAACCTCTCCAAAATGCTTCTGTAGTCTACAAAACAAGTTACAATAGGCACTCAATACTCTTCAAATCTATTACATCATAATAAAATTCTAGTATTTTCACCTTGCTGAAGTTTAGAAAAAGGTCGCTAAAGACTATGAGAAAATAAATACACCCAACTTAGGGTCTGAGTCTGACAATTAGAGTCCACAGCTTAAATATTTGGAATTTAACACCCTCTCAAATTCGGAAACAATAGTGCTAGTCAAAACCCAAGAAATAATATCCGAAGAATCTTAAATCACAAAGATTAAACTGTAACTACAAAAGAAATATACTCCCTCCATACCGATTTATTAGCAAGAAACACTCATTCTTCTTGTAACAAATTATAAGCAAAAAAACATCAACTTTATTTCATTTAAACATCAACAGCAGACTAAATCCGTGGAGTCCAACTGCTACTACATCTCTCCAACAACAAACAAAACCAGCAGGACACGGCTGACCTACCTATACAATGTTTTATTCATTCATTATTACTTTTTAACTGCTTCTGTTTCTATATACGCCCGCCCCAATTCAGGCAGCGGCAATCAATCCATATTCTTCTCTTTACTACTTCTATCCTCTCTTCACTTTTCTCTTTATTTACAAATTAATAAATCTACTTTTTGTAACCATTAAAAGCAATTTTAGAAATTTAAAATTCATTTTGGAAATTATCTTCACTGCTGAACGAAACATACAGACTAACCGTAGCAAGTAATGTTACGCTCCTAAAATCATTTATTCTAAAAAATTCATCTTTTCCAAAGTAAAATTAAATGCAAATTGCATTTCATTTGGTTTCTCTCTTATTTTTTTCCATTAACAACAACCAATCAAAATTGTTTTTACATCTTCCCATAAAACATATTTCAGAAAAGACACAAATTTAAACTTTTTTAGTAAGTGTGAAATATTAGTTTTTTGCTTATAAATTGGTATGGAGGGAGTACTTAGAATTCAACCAAATAATTGTTTTCGTTTAATGCGTGTATTTGTGAGTGTTTCTAAAGTAATAAAACATATGTTGAATGATTTTGGCTTTTAATTTCATTTATTCCTTCAGCGTAAATAAAAAATTCAGAGAATGAATGCAAATACAAGAAATATAGTTGAAACTTGATAGACATACTTTGAGACCAATCTGCGCTTCTGTTTCCCAGGAGCACCTGAACCCAAAAAGGCCTCAATAACATGTGATCCTCTAGCATTTTTCACTACTTCGAGAACATGTGTCGTGTCCATGGATGTTATACTGGTGATAAAAGGTTTAATATATTCCTGTAAAAATAAAATGAAAGACAATGAAATACAACACATGAATAACATTTTGTAATCGATACATGAAATCAAATAATAAATGGAAAACCTGGTACTTTTGTAGGCATTCTACATTGCACACAGATTGGTTTAAAAGCACCGCATGTTTGAGTAATATAACCAGGATTAGCAAAATATGGTGGCAGTGTTTACACTGACTCCCATAATAAGCATATTTATTTTACTATTAGCTTTAGGATAGAAATAGAAAACCTCCTATTAAACAAGGGAAGTTGTTAAGGAAGTTGTTGGGCTGAGCTTATCAATAGAGGGTGAATGAGTCAATGAGTTAGTTTAGTCACTTGTGCATAATAAGAATTCATTTGGGAGGACTCAGATTCCTCATTTCATCTTAGATACCTTGAAAATGAATTCCTTTGTGTACTGAAAGGGTTTATTCCCTGCAATCAATAAAAGTTCTATTGCTGATCATAGTCCTATTATTATATGACTAGTACATTTTTTCTATTCAAATATTGATCTAAAAGCCTAAGGAACTCAAAGGCCAAACTTTTTTATGATGCCTCATAAATTGTATTTTTCTTTGTATTAAGCCTTAAAGGCCTAGGTATTCTTCTTCTCCCTTACAAGTGTGTTTTGTAATGTTGGTCTGTAGAAAGAAATTTGTGCCGCACACAACCACAGGAGCAGACAAAGAAGCCTTAAGCCCGAGAAGGCAAATCCGGTTGGAAAATCCAGATATTTTGCCAGAAAATTCAGATTGGATTGGAATTTATGCAAATTCCTTTCTTAATTACATTTCTCCTTCATACCCTCTGGTTCGACCCTGAAGTGTCGTACCATATGTGATCTTTTCTACGTTTCTGTACCACAACACCCACTGCTCTGACCACACCGCTATACTTTAACACATAGGGGGGCTCGGTAGTGGCCGCCACCCGCTCTGCACTACTACACAGTTGTGGCGCTATCTGTCACTTTTGACAACCCATCAATCAGAACTCATAATTATGTAAAACACTCACCAAGCTACCAGACATCTGAATTTGCAATACCATCTTACCTAGAAACGTACACGAATAACAAACCATCTCTAACCTAGAAAACCCCTTGCCCTAACTCCAAACATTAGCTTCCAAAATTTTTAAAGGCTACAATACCACTTGAAACTCCTCGTATTTTCATATTGTATTTTTGTTGGAGCCATATATCCAACATCTCTGTGTCTCTTGGAATAAATTTAACCAAGGTTGTCAAACCTAAGAGTCTCTTATATATGTTGGGAGTTATGGGGTTGAAACTCTGATGGCTCACTCATCTCCTTGCAGGTGCATCCATGTTGGAATGTTAGATGCATATGTGGAATAGAGTCCTACAACTTTGAAGTTAACCTTTTGTATACTACCCCGTTTAACATAAATTGGTTTGGTAATTCCAAGTTAACTCTAGAGTTCAACAACTATGAGTCTAACGTCAAATCTACAATCTAACCTAATGTGCCAAGAAGAGCAACAACATAAGATTGCAACAAACTCAAAAATGAAAACAAATGTCTCCTATATTTAATTACCCTTAAACCCTATTCATATTCAATGAAAATAGTTATTTTCCCAAAGTTCAGTGGACAGGACTTATTAATCCAAATTTCTAGGTTGTAATTGGGGATCTTTTTGAAGCATCCATTTCGGGGCTTCGTGGAAATTCTCTAGGAAAAGGCCTAACCAACCATTGGAGAGACCTGTTCTACACAAGCATACCCTCACCTTTGAGAAAAAATAATTATACTACATAACATTTCAAAGTTGGATTTATGTTGCAGCTTGAGATGAACCACATATGTGTATGCCCCACTCCTACCCTTTCTCAACCAAAAAAGGAAAGAAAATCCAAGTTCAACAAAATTGCTTACACTGTTTAACCGAAATATTGTCTGCAGAATCAGAGACCCCATGACATTCATTTTGGTTCCACTTTGCCAGGTCCAGTTGGGTTTATCTTCACAATTGAAATAGCTATCAAGAAATAGTAGTCGTGGAACAATCCATTTTGAATTCTCATCTGCTAAACACACTGTTTTAGCAAGCACTTGACAACACTGCCACAAAGGAACAAAAAGGCAATTAAGCTTTTCACAAAGATGTGGAACAAAATGAAGAAAATAAAATAACTTCAGTATGCAGTCAAATTAATTCTAAGTATATAGGAATCCACTAATCCTAGATACAGTAACTTAATTGCAAACCTTCTGTTCATTAATGTGAAGCCTTTCACATGCAGCAATAAGTGAAGCAACCACTCCTGACCTTCCCATTTGGAAAAGATCCTCCATATTTGGCCCAAGTTCATCCCAGATCAGCTCCATCTACCAAAGCATTGAAAAGGTTAAAACAAAAATGGGGTAGCATTTAGCAAAGAGAAGATATTAAACAAAATAGATGCCATTCATAAAATATGCCATAGACACATGCAATATAATCCAATCAATCCAACACTGGACAAAATGAACTGGTGGCCAGCATTAAGATCAAAACTAAACCAATTGCCAACATATTCAGACGCAAAACTATGCATAATACCAGATCGTGATCGCTTGCATGAGAAATCAATGCTTGAACAACAAAGTTTCCGTGTTGATGAGATGATAACTCTAACAAGGAATTCCTGAATACTTTTGTGAATAATTCATTGAACAAGGCCACAGGAGACACTTCCAAAACAACCTGTAAAACATTTAGAAAAATTGATTAGCTCAAAACCTATTTAGAAATAAATAGAACTTCATTGATGCCGTCAATAAGAGATGCAGGTATATAATGACCCGTGAAAATAGGCATTACACAGGTTGTATGAAGTATCAGAGAACAATTTACAAGCATGATATATCTAATGGTCACACCATTTTTGAGGCAAGAAACATTGTTGTGGGCCTTAACTAGTCTCTGGTCGATAGTACATAGTTTGACCTAGTAAGTTAGAATGCCAAACTTTCTTTAGATTACATTTGTTGAAGGGTTATTTTGAAAATATATAATACTAGTTCACTTACATGTTATAAAACTACTAAGAAACAAAGTACACGAAAAATACAATAGACAGTTTGAAAGGAACAACAGGTCATCTTTATGAAAGAAAAAAACTTTAAAACATAAGAATAAGCTAATTATAAATAGGTTTCTATTAAACTTGTGTTTGTAAGTTTAGAAAACACATCCCTCGTAAAGGTTGCTCACCTCCATTAGATGGCTAAAGCCAGGTTCTTTAAACAAATGCTTGAGCCCCGGCACCACTGTAGTCTCTATAAAATTTCCGTCAGTGTTGCTCTTATTCTTGCAGCCAAGAAGGATAGGAATGACATCTAACAAGAGTTCATCATTGCCTACCAATACCCTTAGAGTTGTCTGCCATTCATTGAAGAAAACCTTGTGAGATGAAAGGAAGCATAGAAAAAGTTATGTAGAATATGGAAGCACAGAAAATGGATTAACCCAACAGGTAAAAAAAAGGTTAATAATGAAGTTTGAAATGTGTTGGTATGATAAAATTCTAAAGCAAGCCAATCCAAGGAAATTACAAAACAAAAGGCTATATGCCAAACATCATCAAATAATCAAGGCCACGGAGAAACACATACCTGAAAAACCAAACTGCTAAATTGGTCAAGCTGTAAATCCTTGATCCAGTTTCTAGAATGTATAAACATGTCCGACACAAGTGAATTCAATAAATTAGGGAAACCAGGGAGAAATCCATCTTTGTTTGAAGAAAAGTGTTTGAAATTCAAGCGTTCGGCAAGTGCAGTGGTGGATTTAGACAAATAGTATCCAGACTTATCTATGGGCACTCCTTTCAATAGACAAAGAAGAGTTCTGAGCACATGGGAGCCGTAACAGTCACACATGACATCGAGAGAATTGGCGGCAATGACCTTGCATATGACGGTTAAAGCCTCCTCAACGAGAGGATGAACTTGAGGGTCGTATTGAAGATGAGAAGCAAGAGAGTTGATGGAAGTTTGTGCAACATGAGAACCTGATCTATCCATAGCAATGAAGGGAAATTGTTTAGCACTGGAGTGAAGGAAAGAACAGAGGGTGTGAACATCGGAGCCTTGGAGAATGGTTTCCAAAGTGTGGCTGAGAATATAATCAGTTGCGATTTCAAATTCTTTTCCCTTGGTTTCTTCTAGGGCATTGGCACATATGAGTGAACGTTCTTCGAATTCAACACCGTCGCTTTCAAAAAGATTGGCGATTTCAGACAAGTATTTAGTAGTTTCAGGGTCAACCTGTTTCCGAATACGTGAATGGTGGGTTGTATCATGATAATCACCCGTAGAAGAACCCTTCTTAGGCTTCTTACACTTTTTCTTCTCCGTTGAGCATCGTGATGGTAATGCTTTTGAACCCACGGAAACCATTTCTCTCACGCTGCACCACCACTCAACGCACACTTTTAACCTATCGCCGCCTCTTTCCCCTTTTCTTATTAGGGTTTAACATCTACTATCTATCTATCTTTTTTATCTTATATAATTACTCATTTGCTTTTATAATTATTGACTTTTTTATTTATTTTTTTATCTTATATAATTAGTCATTTGCTTTCATAATTATTGAGTTTTTTATTTTAGTCCTTATAATTTATTTATTTTGTTTTGAATCTCTATATCTCATTTTTGTATTTGATTTAGTTTTTAAAATCTAAATTCATAAGAAAAATTAAAGAAAAATTTGTAAATAATATATGGATTTTGATTTTAAAGACTAAAAAATATATAATAACTCAGACAAAAATAAAATATAAGAACTAAAATAAAAAATTCGTTAACTTATAAGAAAAACAATTATTTAAATTTTTCTATTATTATTAAGTAATCCTATTTAGTTAGGAATAACCAAACTCTAATCAATAAACTATCAATTTAATTCATAATTTGTTTCTCTTCCATTTAGTTTGTAAATTATATAAATAATCTTTTTCAACTAATTTAGTGGATACATACAATTCATCCTTTAAAAATAAATAAATGGCATCTTCCAACTTTTTTTCAATTCAACTTTCATCTCTATTCTAACTAGTTTGTCAATTTCTATTCTCAACATCAACTACACATTTGATAAAAAATTTAATCCAATTTTTTTTTACATTTGATTTTCTATATATACATTAAAAAAATATGAATATTTGGTCGTACAATATACATTAATATTAGGTAGTTAAAATCATTGGTATGCAGTATAATTCAACAATGTGTTTTGTGTTTATCCCTTTTTTATTTTCTCTCGTTTCTGCCATTTTCACTTCTTTTGGTTGAAGGTAACTACAAAAATACACTTTCGTCTTTGTTTAAAATTTGATTTTCCAGAAATGAGAAAGTACATTTCCGTATTTTGTGAGTCTGCATTGTTTTGTTTAATTTTAAATGTGTTTCATCTTGGTTTGATTTTTTTTACTTCATTCGGCTTGTTTGGTTTAATTATAGGAAACATGATTGGCATCCAGGATCGATTAAGGCTCGATAAAGTATCTCAGCATGCATTTTTCCACAGGGAAAGAGCCTGGCCCCCGCGACCATTGGTCGATGCCAGATCATTTGATGTGGATGCATCAACTTCAGAGCTTCAAGTGTCTCCAACTTCATCTTCCCAGAGGCAATTGTCACCTACTGATGAAGCTGAAAGCCCCGCCAGTCCAGGTTGATCCATCGGTTATTGATGCAATCGTTCTTAAGAAGTTTGTAGGAGGCTTGTATGACACATCATTGTTGCCTCTACATGCAAACATGCTACCATGCACGTATGAAGCGGGGAGGAAAAATTTATTTGTATTTATTATTTGAAACACATTAGTTATAATATTCCAACTTTTTTTATGATGATGCACTTTTTGTAGTATTGTGATGCTTTGAAATGCATCAACCATGGTTGGAAGATTGCGAGGTTGTAGTAGCTTGGGGAGCAGTGGTTTCATGATGTCATGCAATTATCTAGGTCGTGAGTTTCATGCATGACCGATAATACTACTATTAACCATAATATATTGTTAGCGTGTATTGGGAGATGGCACTTTGAGATGTCATATCTTCATCTTCTGTGTGATGGATGTGTAATGTCCTGAATTCGATTAATTTATTTAATTGAATTTTTATTACTTTTTATTTAATTATTTGGGTGATTAAAATGCTTTATATGATTTGTGTGAATTATGTGGTATTTTATTGGATTTAATTGGGATTTAGTAGATTTTATTTAATTAAAAATAATAAAATAAGAGAAATAATGAATTATGGGGTGAAATTAGAATTTTAGTGAAATTAGTGTGGTAAGGAGTAAGAGACCATAAGTTGAGGGAAAATTGAGAATTATGAAAAATATAATTAGGTCATTTATATAGATAATGTGCGGGATTAAAACTTTTATCTGATGGGTAGAATTTGAGAAAAATGGAAAAAGAGACAAGTGACTAGGAACCTTAAATAGAACTCTAGGAAGAAGAATACATGACCAAAGTTAGAAACTTGTTGTTGTAAATTAAGATAAAGGGGGGTTACTCTAGCATTGATGTCAAATGCATGAAGGGTGGAGAGGGATCTTCACCCTCTATAGGTTTTTCTCCTACTTTCACCATCGTTGATATTTGTGTTCTTTTGGAAAGGTTTGTGTAAAACATATTGTAATGATTGTGAATAACATGAAATTTGTGCATTATTTTATTACTGATTTTCGTATGCCTCATTATGTGCTAATTCATTGAGTTATTATTAATGTGTATGTTTTTTGGCATTATGAATGTAACATTAATTCATGATAAGATATGGATTAGGCGTTTAATCACTGGATATATGATCTATTAATCATTGTATGATATGTATATTGTTCTAAACTGGGCTCGTGGTTGGCGCACTATAGAGCAAGCTCGATCCAATCGTTTGTCAATAACGATCCAATCCAAAGGCCCAATCCCCCCATAATCGTTACCATATTCTGACTAATTTGTTTTCTTCCATATTCTTTTTCATGGATAAAATTTTGGGTCCTTTCGTATTTAATTATCTTCCACCACGATTACATGAGAACCCTCATCACTTATACCCTCAAGTTAAACGTAGTTAAATAGAGACAGTTGTCGTACCCTAAATTTTGACTGCTTGTTTTTTATTTTCTTTAATTTTTAGCATTTTAAAAAATGAAAAACAGTTAAAAAGTCTCAATCAATTTAATTGGTAAGTGCCCGGGAATGTCAAATATAGTGTTATGAGTTTGAATCCCACTGTTTCCTTTTTATTTTGGTTATTTATTATAAAAAGTCAGATGTTGACTTTTTTTAGTTTTTTTAATATATTTTCTGATTTTTATTGTTAGGCATTTTTTTAGAATTTATTTTCCATTTAATTCATTGTTTTGTTCACAAAATAGCCAAAATATAAATCATAAAAATATCTCAAAATTTTCCATTCATGTTTTCTAATTGATCACATTTTGGCAAACTTGCTTCTGATTGGTCATGTTTTGTCATATTGGCTTCAAATTAGTCAAAGTTTGTCAGGTTATTGATCAAGAGAAATCATATATTATTTGATATTATTTGATTTTTTTCTTCCATTTTGGTATTTTAACCGATCAGATAATTTATTTTAACCTAGTTTGTCAGCTTCTGATATTATCTGATATTTTGGCAAACTTGCTTCTGATTGGTCACGTTTTGTCATATTGACTTCTGATTGGTCAAAGCTTGTTAGCTTATTGATCAAGAGAAATCAGATACTATTTGATATTATTGATTTTATTATTTTATTCCTTTTTGGAATTTTAACCTAGTTTTTTCACATTATAAACAGACATCAATTCTACACATTTTTCTCATCCATAATTCACAGAGAAATCACATACAGAAATCCTAAGTTGATTTTTCTCACACTTAAGAAAATCAATACCTAAAATCCTAAGCCACAACAATCCAAATAGAAGCAAAATATTGCACCGAAGAAGGAATGAAAAGAAAAACAAAATGGAGGAAACAACTTGCATTGGTCACGACACCCCAGATGGAAATAGGGTAGGAGATAAGTTCCTAGATTCTCCGACGAACCATCATTCACAACAACAGTCTGACTCGACGACTCCTCAGCACGTTGACGTTTGTGAGGAGGAGAATCACGCACGACAACTGGATTATCGGGCGTCACCACGACATGTGGAGAAATTGGAGGAGGAGTGAGAGTCCTAGATCCACTACCTACTTCTTCAGTGGCCACTTGACGGACACGACTCTCGCCCACCTTCTTTAAAGGTTTCGCCGCACCTTTGTTGGCCAACTTCAGTATGCGTTCCTTGAGGTTAGGCATGGCAGCTGCAAAAAGGAAACAACGAGTTAGCTAGATGAATAAAAACAAAAAGGCAAAAAGAGGTTAGCACAACCACCTAAAAGTCGCAGAACCTCCTCGTCCGATTTACATTCGAGCACGACTTTGGTATTAATCAACCGAAGCTCGAAGAAGGCATCCCGGCATCATCCAAAATGGGAAGAGAGGCAGCCCGACATCATCCAAAATTGGGTTGTCCAACCGGTCCACACACGTCGAAAGAGTACAACTCCAGATGTAGGCCACCAATTTTTCGTAGGCCAATGTGTCCTCAGGTCCCAGATGTTCAGCCTTCACGCAGTAATGGTCAGTCGACCATCTAAAATGACTTTGTTGCCACTCAAGAGGAATCCCCGAGACAAGGCGCTCCACACCTTGGGCATCCCGCTGCGTACTATAGACATTATCTAAAACACGCGAGGTAATGGGCTTGACCGTGTACCACCTATTCTTAAAGTTCTGGACGAATTCATGGTAGGTCTTGAAGAGCCTCATAGGCTATTTGAAGGAAACTCAGCCATGACGTCCATGTGCACCCGACCGCTGCAGGTGAAAGACCCGAAAGAAGAGGGGAAAGGTACAACCAACCTCGAGATATTGACACACCAGTTCGAACGCCCAAACGAACACAATGGCATTTGGGTGGATTTGAGAAGGAGCCAGGTCGAGCCTCCTGAAAACGCCCGCCTAAAAATCGGAGAAGGGAAGAGGAACCCCCGTCTCCCTGAAAGCGAACTTATACATGGGGAACCATTTTCCCCAAAAAGCTGAGTAGATTCGTTGCTCGGGGAGAGGAGCGTAGCACTCCCAATTGTGAGTCTCGTCCGGGCCTAGATCCTCCATGATTGTATAGGAAGTGTGGTGGTCTTGGACAAAACGCGAGCCCGTCTCCAACGGCTTTTCAGCAACCTAAGATAGATCCTCGCCCCCAGAGTTGGTCGGCTTACTCCTTTCCGCTGGATGTTCTTGCTCGTCCACAACTTTTTCATCCACTTTTATGTCGATGTCCTCCACGGGGACATCTTCAGTTCTTTGATCCATGTTACCTGAAAAGCAGAGGAAATTGGTGAATTTGACGTCGCATCAAATTCACCCTTCCACTGCAGTACAAGTGAAAAGGCGGGGGTTAAAAATGAGAGGGGGAGATGCCCGACACATTCATATCAACCCAACAGATGCTCAAGGCATTCATCTAAAGATGCTCGGGACATTCAAGGAAGACCCTAAAGGTGTCGGGGACATTCAAAAGATGCCCGGGAAATTCAAAGAAAATATCTAAGGTTGCCCGACACATTCATGACAAACTCAAGATGTGCCCGAGAGATTCATCAGAATTCTCCTTAAAATAGCCCTAGGAAAGGGCCTCCTCGCCTACTCCGGTGAGTAAACCACCGTACTAACTAACAAATTAAAGCTAATCTACCAGAAAAGAGAGAAAAACGTACCTGGCATTATCTGGTGGAGCGACGGTACGGCGACAGTGATTCCGGCGAGAGAAAGGTGTGCATCCGATGAACTTGAGAGAATAAGTGAAAAGCGTAAAAAGAAGAAGTGGTCCCTCTGTTACACCCCAAAATTTGCCCTCACATCTTTGAGACAAATTGATTCAAAGGTATCTTCACACTCAATGGAGCCTCAAAAGTTCAAGACAACTCAAGGAATGATCGTACATACACTCCTCCTAAACAAGGGACCTCTAATTAGGGTTTTGCTTTCTTCAAGGGAAATTAAACTTCAAAGGCCTCAAATGGACTTCATGTTGTTTCATTGTCACACCCCAATTTTTCCTAAGCATTTTACCTTCATGTGTTTCCTTGTGCAAATTTATTTCAAAAAAAGTAACATGGCATAATTGGCAAGAAAATATGTTCAAAAGCTTATAAATGCAAAAGGTCGTGAGTTTGAATCTCACATTCCTCACTATTGTGGTTTTTTCTCTTTTATTTGTTTAAAAATCGCAAAAAAAAATAGAATTTTGGTAAACAAGGAAGGATGGGAGCGCATAAAGGCCTTCTAGAAGGATTCCAAAATCATTCTTGGAAAGAATCATATTATTCATACAAAATATCAAAAGAATGAAGATCAAGTTTTCAAATAAGGAGAATTTTGAACACCACTTGAATACAAGATCAAATCTCTTGATCCAACTCCATTTTTTTTACCTAATTTATTTTCTTATATATCTCATCATGTGCATATCAAAAGGACACAAATTCTTGCCTCAGAAACAAAAAATATATATTTTTTCAAAAAAATTCAGAAAACGAAGTTTTGCAGCCAAGAATCCTAGCATAACTTGAAAAAACTGTGAACTTGAAGCAATCTGCAGACCAATTTCCAGCTTGTTTCAATTCATTCTAAACATTGCAATCGGTTCCCGGGATTCTTCTGAAGATATCCAGACCATTGGCATCCATCGAAATACGTAGAAACACAATACAGTTTGCCTAAAAAAATCGATATATATATATATATATATATATATATATATATATATATATATACATGCATGTTTAATTTGTTTTGATTGTATATTCGTGTTTATAATGATGTTTCGATGTTTTCTGGATAGATCAATTGCATTTTAAGAACAGGTACAAGGATTCACCATGGCTAGAGTTCAAAGCTCCAAATCAGTTTTTTTTTTGTTTTAGCCATAATCGGACGAAACCAATACCACCATCATATCCTGAAGGCGGTTTCCAATCGATTCATGTATTCATAGGAAATTTATTTTTATTATTTGTTGAGTTTGATTCTTGCAGGTACAATCTATTGCTACAAAACGAAAACTGTAGCCAAAAGCTTGGTTGCATACGCGATGAAGATGAAGTCATGGCGCGCTGTTTTTTTATTTAAAAATTAAAGTCAAACGCTCGTTTTTTTATCATCATCTAATTAAAAAAATTATTAATTTAATTATGTTTAATTATTAGTTAATCACCATTAGCTTAATAATTAAGATAATTAGATAATTATTTTTCTCAATTAATTTTATTTCACTTAATTTTCAACTAATTAATTAATAAAGTTTTTTTAATTTAAGTTAATTTAATTTTGATTCTAAAATCAATTAAGTTAGTTAATTTAGTATTCGCCGATTCACCCGACTTTTGACAATTAAATTAAGGTTAATTAATTTATCCTGACCTTTTTTTTTCTATTGCTCGATTTTTCTTTATTTCGTGCTCATTATTATGTAATTGTTTCTGAGGTTGTAACTTTAATTTTTCGCGCACTCTTTTACATTCTATTTCCTATTATTGTAACTGCTTCCGAGGATGTAATATTTTAATTAAGACCTTTATTTTCTGCATCGATTATTATGTAATTGTCCCAAAGCCCAGTAATAGCGTATGATTTTATTTTTCTGCTCCTTACTTTTTGCACTACCTTGCATGCTATTATATTAATTGTTGCTAGTAATTAGAGTTCGTATGGCAAGACTAATCAATCAACCTTAAATCACCTTACCCCAAGATAAAATATTTGAATTCAATCACATGCACACTTCCACCTCTAGGATAACCTTTCTTCGTTGACTTTCAATGTAATGGTCATGTCCCTTGAACGTGGGGGGGGGGGTACTTTAGTAAAGACGTTACGATAAAAATCATCAAGTCCCTTCGAATAAAAGATCATAGTCCTTCGATGTCCCTACAGATTACCTTCGAAAAATGATCTTGTCCCTTTGGTCGCCTACGAAACTGATGATTAGTCCCTTCGAAATTACTAAAGTATCCTCACAATGTTGCCTTCAATGACCATAATGTCCCTACGCATGTCCCTTCCAAATCCAAGGATAAGATTACTTACTAACTAATAGTAAGGACAACCCTATCTCTTAGGAAAGAGGAGAATAACATGAATGACCTTGAGTATGTAGGATCCCTTAATTTCTTGCTCACAATTTCAAAAAAAACACTCTTTACACCTCACACTTTCAAAACATCTTTCGAAAAAACCACTTTGTATACATCCATACGAGAATCATTACAAAGTTGGGCATTTTCTAAACACACCACCACTATTTTTCAAACAAAAAAAAGTGAGTTAAGCAGTTAAGAGTCCATGGATAACCATGGATACAAAGGGTGCTAACACCTTCCCTTTGTATAACTTACCCCCCGAACTCAAAATCTAAACTAAGGTTTTTCCTGTTCTTTTCCACCTTTCCTAATTGGATAAAAGAAAAGTTGGTGGCGACTATTGCTATCTGCAACATTGTTTTTGTAAAAACAAAAACGGCAAAGTCAGTTTTCTCACCGTGTTACAGAACTGGCGACTCTGCTGAGGAGTTCTTTTTAAAGAGTGGTTACCTTAGAGTATCAGTTCACTTTATAAATTGTTTGACTTGTATGCTTTACTTTTTAAGGGTCTTTGTCCTGGGGTTACTGTGAGAAAGATCCTACACCCGGATCTAGTGATACCTTTGGTAAGTGACAATAGATCATGGAAACTGCTTGGCATATACCAAACCGGTTGAAATGATGGTCACAATATTTAGAACCATAGTAAACTCATATTTGGCCATTAGAACGTAGCGAGATGGCCGACTTTGGATTTAGGTCGAAGACTAGTTAATACTCGAAGCTACACTCATTGAGATCTAACTTTAAGGATGTTTTGGTCGGCCACTTGAGTGTCGCACCAAAAGAAAGCCTTCGAGAAAGATCAGTGATAATGAGATCCCTAGAGCCCGATTACTATTCTAGGACAGGATGAACCAATTAAACCTCAATGGGGAAGGGTACTTACCTTTGGATTTCATGCAAGCCTTAAACATAAGACTCTTGTGTGACATGTTTGTGTTTGACACTTACTTGCTTTAAATATGAACATGACATCATGACATAATAACATTATATCATCCCACTAACCATTTCAAGGACCTAAGAGATTTATCTTTGTTCTTTGTTGCAGGTCATGGCAACCAGAGATTTCATCTGAATCAACTTTGTGAAGATTCCTTCCCAGCTCAAAGAATTGGTCTCAATGATTCCTGAGAATTCTGAATTCACCAAAAGGCATGGTTATCTACCCAGATTAGTTACCACAGGTTTTGAAGAAGACATGATGAAAGTCCTATTCCAGTTCTTTGATCCTAAGCATCATTGTTTCACTTTCCCAGATTATCAGTTGGTACCTACACTGGAAGAATTTCCTAAGATACATGATCTACCTGTCCTTGATGAGCTTCCCTTCACAGGTTTAGAAAATACACTAAAACCTGAAGTTATTGCAACAACCTTACATATGAAGAAGTCAAATATTGTGTCTAATTGGGTAACAAATAGTGGAGTCAAAGGTCTTCTTGCTAAGTTCTTGATTGAGAAAGCTCGTATATTCCTTGGTGCTATGAGTTACTATGCTTTTGAGGATGTCTTGGCTCTACTGATATATGGATTGATGTTATTCCCTAACCCAAATCAATTCGTAGAAGTGCATGCAATCAAGATATTTATGTCTCGTAACCCAGTGCCTACTTTGCTGGGAGATATTCTACATTCGCTCCACACTCGTACTACTAAAAGACAAGGAACTCTCATGTGTTGCATACCTCTACTATCCAAGTGGTTCAATACTCATCTTCCCAAATCAGTGTTGAAGAATGAGCAAAGGATGCATTGGTCTCGAAGGATAATGTCACTCTCTCATGCATATATCTTTTGGTGTGCCCGATCTCAGGATGACTTCACTATTATTGATCATTGTGGGGTATTCCTAATGTGCCACTCCTTGGCATTATGGGAGGCATCACATACAATCCTTCATTAGTTTTGCGCCAGTTTGGTTTTGCTTGAGTGAAAGGTCCCCGTGACATGATTATTCAGGGTATTGTGTTCAACTACCTAAATGACATTCAAGGTTACCATCAAAGGTTCATACACACATGGAAAAAGGTGTATAAGATTGAAACTCAAACAATGGGACCAAGGAACTCCATCCCTTTGGAACCTTACCTTAGATGGGTATGATCTCGTGCTCAAAGTCTTATGATGCCATATCTTGTTGTTCACCCAATAATTGTTGAGCCTGTTGATGAAGAAGATGTTCCTTTTACCATTCTCCATCCAGACATGCCTACCAATCTTAAAGAGCTACAGAAATCCTGGATCCAATTGAAGGAAGAAAGGGGTACCTTTGAGACTCAATATTATGCTAGTGAAAAGAAGGCTTTGGAACTAACAAAACAACTTCATGAAGAACATAATCTTAACACCTATCTCAACACAAAGAGGAAGCGTCCATGGGAGACTTGAGTCCTTGGAATCTTAGTTTTGCAATTTACTTCTTGTTTTTCCCTTTACTATAAGCCCAAGAGGCAATTATAATTTAAACATACTAATAAGAATATTTTGTGTCTGTTTCCTCTTTTGACAAATTTAAATCCTATAAGGTCCTTGAAAACATTGCATATGCATTTACATACCATATTGTAATACCCAAAAATTTGCCCTCTCATTTTCATGGTATTTGGCATGTCGCACTGCATTCGTAATTCCATACATTGCACAATAAAAGTAGTAAAAAAAAAAGTCATGCGTCATTGGTTAGTTCACAAGGCATGTGATCGAAGTTTACTCAGTGGCAAAATCAAATATCAGAACTCAATGTTGAAGTTGGCTCAGAACGGACGGTGGAAATGCATCCTGAGGGTTTCCCACCAAAAGGAGGGAAATTTGGATTTTTCATCCGTTAACCGATTAACGCAGGGGTTAACCAGTTAATGCTAGCAAATTTTGAAAAAAAATTCAAAAGTTAGTTGGTGCTTCCCTCTTCCTTCCACTTTCCACTTTGTTTTGTGTTTCTACCAAGTTCTAGAACATTCCACATCCTTCTCAAAGAATATTCCCAGAATATTTCAAGGAATATTCCAAGAATATGCCAAGCAATATTCTAGGAATATTCCCATCCAACCCTTAGCTTAGGATCCAAGCCTTGTACCTTAACCTAACCCAAATTCCAAACCTAATGCCTATATAAACCCTATTCACCAAACAAAAAAGGAGTTAGCCACTTCAACCTCCTTTTTCAATTTCATCTCATTTTTTCTCTCAATTCTCTCCCTTTCTTCTATTTTTCCCAAACTCACCAAAGCTTCATCATCAAGATCCTTCAAGTTTCACATCGAAACTCGAAAGATCGGAAGCTTAGCCTTCATCGTCTTCACCGATTTAGCGGATAATCGAAAGGTTTGGCACGGTTGCGGTCTTTATTTCACCGTTCAGAAGCATTTCGGATCAATTCATTTATTTTGCATTCTCGCGGATCGAAGCTTGGAGCCTCTGGTATTCTCTTCGTTCGTGCATTGATTAACTCGCAACAATCACCAAAGCAGGCCTCCGCTTTGTAGGTTGGTGGATCTGAAACCGTTTCTTGCTTTAAATTATTTCTCTTCATCTCGCCGTAAGGCATTCTTTGATTGTTTGCGCTTTTGTGATGTTTTGCTCGGTTTGATCTTTCGTAGCTAGAATCGTAGCTTGTTCATTGTGCTAATAGGTGTTAGAAAGCTATATTTAGGTAGCAATTTCGTGCTAATTTGGTGATGGTTGTATTAGGAGCTTTAGGAAATAAATGGTTAGCTATAAGTGCTTTTTTCCTCACTGTTTTTTCATTTTGGTTCAGTGTTAACCGGTTAACACCCAGGGTTAACCGTTAACACATTGTTTTTGCCCTCTGATTATTTGACTTTTGAAGCCGTTAACCGGTTAACCCTGGACGTCAATCGGTTAACGCTGTGCTGATTGGAAATTTTGAATTGTTTCATTGCATGTTTGTGCATCACTCTTCCTCTCATCATCATAGCTTGTTAGATTGTGATTTTAGGGAATTCTTAAGAGCTGGTTTAGTCCAAGTGCGCATAGTTTCAGTAGCTCTCGACATGCGTTTCGTTAGTTTCCGTTTTTAAGAACATTGTTGCATGTAGGTCTATTGCATGTTGTGATCATCGTTTGCAAGATGTAACATCTTCCATAGCATAATAATAAATATTTACATTTCTGTTTTGCATCGCATTTGAGGTTCGTTCATGTTTTTATTAAATCATGTGCATATTGAGAAACTTGCATATTGTTAAAAACTCCAAAAATCATCTAGTAGCATCCATCGCATGCATGATGATGTTGCATTCCATTGTTAATAATTCATTTCATGTGGTTGCATAACTTGCATGATCATTGCATTCCCATTGTGTGCATAAAAATTCATGTTTTGTGCATTTGAAAATAATGGAAAT